>JBBPCX010000141.1:680141-717553 GCA_037974365.1 Hydrocynus forskahlii | reverse complement strand
CTCACTAGGGGCTCAGACCTGAACTCTGTAAAGCTGCTTTGTGACAACCTGGTTGTAAAAAGCGCTATATAAATAAAACTGAATTGAATTGAATTGAAAAGTGTTCTATTTTCTGAATGTCCATTAAAAGGGCCTACTTATCAGGGGAGAATTAACCTTATTAAAAGGGGGTCTAACAGAGGGAGGTGAGGAAATGGTTGTAAGGGTGTTTTTGTCAATAAAATACAGTAAATGTCACAAGAATGTCTTGTTTTCAGTTAAGTCATTGATCTTATGGTTAAAGACAATATGGTTAGAAGAACACAGGTTTGGTTCCTGACTTAGGTGTACACAGAAGCAATTGTAATACATCAAAGCAGAGGTCATTTAAAGGTATCTACTTCAATGGCCTGGTCATAAGATATGGAGAAGTTGGAAAATCTTAACGGTTGATTTTGGTACTTAAACTCACATAAATGTCAAATGTGGACCTCTTGGGAAAGTGAAATAAAACAAATTATGTAGGAGGTGTTCACAAAGTCTGTATTTAACAAATAACATTTCTTTGTTTTTTTAAGGGTTTATATATTTAAGGATCCCTATCCTATTTGGAATTCCCTCTCAGACACCATAGAATTGTCACTCGTGCACAAGTAAAAGCCAGGTGCCTGGTCGAATTATTTCTGGTCAACAAAGAAGAGCTCTCTTTGGACATGTGTCTGTTCTGACAGCTAGTCATCAGAAGCTTACAGACAGTGAGATCATTCAGAGCGTTTTACAAAGACAGGCTTTGTTTCACCTGAGAGTATGTGAACACAGATTAGAGGGCAGCTTATTACCTTTTATTCTTTCATCACAAAGGGGTGAGGATGCACGTGTGTTTGTGTGGAGTGGAGGTGATAACACACTCAGCATGTTCTAATGAAGGGGCAGACACACAGGCCCTCAGGGGCGGTCAGTCTTAATGAGCCTCCACAAGTTCTCTTTAAGAGCAGAAGTAGGGTGGATGGCGGGTGTGTGCATGCGTGTGTGATCAGAGTTGAAATAAAAGTTTTATATACGATATAATATGTATGGAACTATATGTACACATATTAGGGCATTAACGAAACCAGATTTTTTCTAGTCGACTTATCCGTCAACGTCGTCGAAGTCGAGTCAACTAGTCATTCGATGACGTCATCACACATGCATCGGATGATCACAGGTGTCCAACATTAACAGACAATACGACAATTAAACAAAACAAAGGCAAATGTCTTTAATTTCTGGTAAATTTTAGTGTACAACAGAGAGTGGGAATAGCTTAAGCAGCCACACAGCGTCCTCTGGACTGGATGACTCTCTGCAGTACTAGCGTTAGCCATGTTTTCTAGCGGTGCCTTTTCAGATGCCATGCAGTACTGTTACTGTACTTTAACACTGACTTGCAGACTGTGCAGGTCACTGTGCTGTTTGTGTGTCTAGAGTTAAGTATCTCTACACATGTGATGTGTGTCTGTCTTCTCTGCCGCCATGTCTCTCATCTTGTTGTGGTCTTGTGTTAATACTTGTGTTAATATTCCACTCACGCCACGGTACCGCCCTTTTTATGAAGGGACTATTATAATTGGTAAAGTCAAGGAACGCGTGTCAGCGTCAGCCAATCAGAGGCAGCGATTGCATTGCGTACACAAGCGCGCGCACAGAGAGAGGAAAAAAACACGACTAGTCGACCTCTCTCAGGGGGTGTCGACTTGTGCCTCCGACTAGTTGACTTTTGTGTTAATGCCCTAACACATATGTATATAGTTGCCCTACTACTACTACTATTACTACTCATAACTAATTCCAGTGGGAAGTTCTCTTTCTTGGAACAAAAAAATTGGCAATTTTTAGTTCATTTTTTATTTAATAGAATTAAAAAATGAACTAAAATTTATTTAAACTCTGCAGATACTGTAGTACTATTCATACTGTTAAGTTTTAGTTGAAAGTAAATGAATAACAGTCTTTAAAGGAATACATTTTTTTATAAGACTGTTTTTTTATTTGTTATCCCACAATATTAAGACATAGCCAAGCTAGCTCTCCCAATGCTTTGGCCATTGGCGACTGGAAGTCCTAGATACTACAAATGTGAAAACTGTAGTTGGTACAGTCTTTTGCAAAGTTTGGATGTCTGTGTTTATAATAGAATTTTGAAAACAAAATTAACACAAATTAAATGAGGACATTACATTCTTTCAGTCTGTTGATACCTCTTTTCCATCAGCTGAGAGAACAACGTAGTGCCTTCTGTAACCCTTCAGTCACAGGTATCTGATTCCACATGTAATGTCTGCTTGTATGACAACAGTGCTGTTTCAAGTCCTGGTAAGTGGTGGATGGTGAGATTAAGTGTGTATTCCGCTGGCTGTCTGCCATTCCAGCTGTTGATCAGTTGGTGGGAAAGGGATGAGAAAGTATCCGGCCCCTTAGCCATAACACACGCTATGCACTCACAATGCCCATTATTAAACACTCACCACTGTCAGACATGAGACAAAGAAAATGGCCTTTTTGGTATGTGGCTGCTTTGTTTTGACTGTTGCGGAGCTTGGCTTTTCTCATACTCTGTGTACTGAAGTGCATAACAGTCATGCTTAGATGATGTTGTGTTTCATTTCATTTTTCAAATTATGCTTTGAACTGCCATTCCAGTTTGCACTTTACCCCTCTGTGGTGCTTTACACAGTACATTAACTCCTGTACTGTGATCTCGTCCCCCTTTAACACATAGCATATATAAGTAAACCATGGCACATTTAAATATTTGATGTAATAATGTTTTATGTTAATGTATGGAAAATTTGTAGTAATATCATATTATAGTCCAAATATTGTGATGTATCTTATTGCCACCTCTGGTGCAATTTCCATTCCTAAAACTAAAGGCAAGACAAGTCTTTCGCTAGTTGAGAGTTCATTTAGGTACGATTGTAATAGTACAACATAAAAAACACCAAAGAATGTGGAAACCAACCTGAAAAGCCTAGAAAACATCTGTTCTTGACTTGAATCATAGTCTTACTTTATGCACAGAAACTTTAATGATTCTGATTGTGCCAGTACCAGGACTCACTTATGAGCAAACCCACAACACCTCATTCACCCTCATATTGGAGCCTGAGAATTAATGGCGGCTAAAGTCTGTTTCTCTCCCTCCCTATGTGCTGAGCCTTGAGAAGCAGGATGAGGTTACAGCTCCAATTATTTTATCAGTTCTTTTGGCCCCAGGCCAGCCAGGGAGTAGTGTAAATCTGCTGCGATTTGAGCCTCTCGCCTCTGAAGTCTTCAGGAATTCATTTGTCAGCTCAGCTTTGGAGGACCTAGATAAATGAAGACTGCAGGATGCCTCTTTGAGAGGAGAAGCACAGAGAGAGGGCCATCTCACGGAAGAGGCAAAGGGTCAGCCGATAAAAAGTACGGCCAAAAGATGGATATGGAGAGCCCATTGCATGACACCCTAAATCTCTGCTGGCAGAAAGGGTAGTAAATCAAAGCTGCCTCAGTGAGAGGTGTAGTAGTGACCCTGAATTCCAACCATTCTGGGTTTCAAAACCACACTACACTTTTACAATGACGGTTATAACTCTATGCAGAGAACATTAAAACATATATAATGAGGTTCCTAAATGTTTCTTGGTCTGAATGTGTGGTTCTGAGAAGAATGCTTTGTGTCTGTAAAACCTTTGGTCCCATGTAAACAATTTAATGAACAATGTTAGGATTGGGAGTTAGAGTTAGGTTTTCGATTTAGGTTAGAAAAGTGACACCAAGAGTTTACAAAGCTGGGGTTAAGGTTAATTTAGGTGAACATCTGCAGAACATCCAAAGTAGGGTACCCAAATAAAGTGCAATTTCATTTAAATATTTATTTTATGCTTTTAAAAATGTCTTCACATATTCATTTACAAAAAGGCGAGGTCTAAAACGTTCTTTAAGGAATCAGAACGGTTCTTTTGTGGCATCAGTCCAAAGAGCCCTTTCTGGCACCTTTATTTCTGAGGAGCTGTGAGGAGGGGCAGAAGGTGTCTTGAGATATTGTATTTCTTAGCAATTACTGATTCATGTGACATGTTCACGGAAGCTTATTCCCAGTCACAAAGTGCAGCTGGCAAATACTAGGACATTCGAATTCCAGAGAATTCTCAGCATGCCTCAGTTAAAGGTAGCTGGATTGATGGCTTTTTGTGAATGTTAATCAAGGGCAGAAAAAATTGGAACATGTTAGCATTATGTTAATTTAATGGTAAGGCCATTAATTCACACTTATATAATTATATACACTGATATAAACAATCATCACTTTGGATGAGATTTCATCTGCACAACAGTGAATACAAACATTAAGCATGTGCACGTTAAAATAAAAGTGTATAAAAAGCTCATTTGAAGTGATGCCATGCAAGACCCACTAGACCCATACAAGAACAACTTTTATACCTGATATGTGTGTTTTTAACAAATCAAAACACCCTGACATAGAACTATATGATGAGGCTAAGAAACAATTAGCATTATTTTCATGAGTGCAGTTGTACTGAACCTATGTTTCCAGATATGTTCTACAGCTCAAAACCCGCGCAGCCTTTACTCCTAAAGTCTGTCTCAATCTCCCTTCTACTCTACGAGCCCCTGTCTCACCCTGGGGAGCACTATAAATAACAGCATGAGCTCATCCCAAATGGTAATTAATTACAGGCTGGGGATCCCTGCCGAAGAGCGGGCAGCGGGCTGTTATGACAGCCCCCTTCTCCCAGACCCTCCATCACCTGTTGATCCCATGCTGAGCAAATTCTCCCACCCGTAACCTGAGACTTAGCCTTGTCCTTGAGTGGCCAGTGCATCCCAAGATTCTCCATAAAGCAGAACAGAGGGTCAAAACATGCTGGAGTTAGCAAAAAAAAAAAACAAGCTATACTACACTACAACTACTTGACAACTACTTGACATCTTAACAATAAGAGTGACTGGTTGGTTTTCCTTCTGAATAACAATTAAGACTCAGACACACTCTCACTTTTTAAATCTAGGCTGAGAACTTACTTGTTTATTAAGTTCTTCTGTTAGATGAAGGGTGTAGAATGGGGAGGTAGTCAGCACTGAGAATTCAAGTAAACTGGGATCCTGGTGCTGTCGTCCCACCACTCATGTCTATCATACCCCTCGGCTCTGCCCTTTCTAGCTAGGCTGCTATAGCGAGGTATAGGCAGAACTAACTTTTTCCTCTAGCGTGACTGATCACCTTCTGGGCTCCAGGTCACCATCTCATCCAAATCTGCAGTCACTGGGGCCTCGTGCCCAAGTATCAACTCCCCCAGCCAAGGGCAACTGCTGTTCAGATGCTCTGGTGGAGATTGTTGTTCCTGTTGCTGTGGACTAGAGACTCTCAAACTACTCCTAACTCAGACTACAAACTACCTCTGCTGATGCTTAATTGTACATACTCAAACAAAAACTACCTCCGCTAGCTCTTAACTGTACTTACTCTGACTGCCATAGGAGCCCAACTATTCAGCAGTGATTAAGTCTATACAAAAAGGCCTTCTATTACTACTTTTCTCCATAGAAACTCTCTTCTTCTCCTCTCCTGAGGTTTCTCAACTTAAATGAGTTTTAAAGGTCAAAACAGGTTATTTGAAGTTACTCCTACTAAAAAAGGAACAGAATATTATACACTTACATTCTCTAACTAAAGGCACTGAATACCACTGTTGTGTTTGAAACATGAAAGCTTTCAGTTTACACTGAGTATAGGCACAAAGTTATGGTACTTCATTCTTTTGTTTCATAGCAGTCACTTATGTTATGTTGCAATACAATGTGTTTAGTATTCTCCTAGAACACTATGAATGTTTGGCACTGCTTGCAGAGAGTGGCCTGATTGGTTAGATTCAAATAATCAGAATTAAACCAATCAATCATTAATAAGTAGGGTCAAGTAAAGTAAATGCCATAGGCCTAAAACAGGACATTTAGCCTTTTTATATTTTTGTTCAGATGAAAGGTTAAGGTGGAGATAAATAAGATAAATTCAGTATAAATGAATACCATAAATGTATATGTGGGATGTGTGTATATTTACCTAATAATGGCTAGCGAAAGTTATTTGGCTCCCATTTCATGGCACACAGTTTACTCCATATCTCCCCATATCATTTGCTCTCTTAGCCTGACATAACTCATTTTCATAGAGGCAAACTGACATAATCTAAGACCCCCTGTTAGACACCTATTCTTCCCACCCAGCCCTGTCACTCAAATCAGGAACTCTAGCGTAACGAGGTATCACAGCCCTAAACTAACACTACCCAACCCCACAACAGCTGTGTCTGTGAGAAAAAGCAATAAGGGCCTGGTGTCACCACTGCAGGAGGTTAAGAAGGAGGGTGGTCAAATTTATGAACAACCCTTCAGCTAGTCAGTGTGTGTATACACGATAACAATGGCACATGACTGAACAATCACTTGTACATCGGGATGATTAGTGTTTCTATTATATTCATTACAGTGTGATATCTGGGTATTTTCTTTGTGAATCAAAAGGTGTATGAACACTAGGGGTCAGATACCTATTCAAAAAGAAATATTTTAACATATATCACAACACATATATTTACAGCACATCAAAATAAATTTCATTTTCATTGTCTTTAGCAATAAACTGTAATGTATTGGACTAAAACTGATTTTTTATTCAGTTACTCCATCTCTGAAATTTCCATGTTGTGGCACAAAATGCAGTCAGAGTGGAACAAAATATAATCAGGTTAACCTCTTGTCTCTCACTGGGCAATATTCCTGACGTCCATTCACCATAAAGCAAGCATCCTTCCACACCCACATAGCCATGGACATCCACTAAAGCTCTTGGATGTCTGCATGTCAGAACTTTTCCCCTCTCATGTTTATTTGTGCTGTTGTTTAATGGCTTGTGTTTTAAGGTGCAGTAATGAGTTGCATTATCAAGAAATAAAGTGGCCCCTTATAGTCATGCGTGAACACACCACACAGTGTGAAATTCTGTCTCTGCATTTTACCCATTTACCAAGTGAAGCAGTGGGCTTCCACCAACCGGGGGTGCCAGAGGAGCAGTGTATGGGGACGGTATCTTGCTCAAGGGTACCTCAGTGGTGCCACTAGCAGTCCTGGGATTCGAACCACAGCCTTCTGATCACAGGGGCAACTCCCTAACCACTAGGCCACCAGCTGCCCCAGAATTAAGTAAGAATTTAAAAGGAATTACAATCAGTAAATTTCCATTATTTGCCTTGTGATCCTTTTGTTCTTCTGTCATATAATATGTATACATTTAACCCTTAATAATGTAATTGAAAAACACGAGACCAAAAGTGTGATAGGTTATGCAATTTGCTGATTGATGGAAATAAGTCATTCCTCTGTTGCAGGGTGCAATGTGATATTGAGAGAGGAAGTGTGTGTCCTGTGTTTCTCAGACTTAACATTCCTCACACGCGACCATACTGCCTCCATCCCCCACAAGCCCAAAACCTGAGAACCCTTTCTCTTCTTCCTCCAGTCCCTCCATTTTTCTTTCCTCAGAAGACTTTTTCTCTCTCTTGGGCTCAAAGGAAGTGGTTCTTCTAAATATATACCACTCCTACCCCCTGCAGAATGTCCTCTTCTGCACCCTTTGGGTTATGGCTTTAAATTATTAGTGAATGAATCAGAATATGTCTATTTTGATCATGCACAGTAGTTTATAAGCTACATCTACCTTATACCTGCGCACCTTGACAATTTTAAAAAGATATACTGACTGTTTCACATCTGTTGGCGTACAGTTTGTCAATCATTCTCCACTCTGTCCATCAATAGAAACCCTAAGACTGACTAGAAATTATTTGGGTGATGAACCATTGTTAATAGTTAAACCAATACAGTAGTGAAATGTGTGTGGCAAGACATAACAAGAACAGGAGAGGATTTTTAAACACAGTGACGTGTATTCTCTTCTTTTTGTTCTTTCTCTGCCACTAATTGTATTGTAATCTTTGCTAATGGAGGGTTGAGGGCGGTTATGGGTCAGTTGTGTTTATATCATCTTCTAGTCAGTTCTCTACATTTCCAACCCATCTCCCTGCCCCATTAACCTCAGCTGTTGAGTGAACCCTCCCGGTCATCCTGCCTTAGCTCCAGATATGGCCATTCAGACACTATCCTACTGAGAAATCCCTCAACTGTTTCCTGACAGCACGTTCATCCAGTTTACCGAGACAGAAGAGTTATTTTATGTTATGCAGCTCATGACTGACACCAAACATCCACTGACAAGGACTGTATATTTACTCTGCCAGAAAAGATAAAGAAAGAGAACAAATACAGGGAGAGCAGGACCAAACTAATGTGGAGACAATTATAACATTTTTTATTCAGGTAAATTATTCAGGTAGAATGTGCTTCTAGTCACTTTCTCTGGTTCCCTTGGCAAATAATTTTACAGCTATCTGGCAGATTTACCACAAAGTCTGTTTCTGTGTCATGAAAGTAACCTCTTTATGTCACAAAATATTTCTAGATGTTTTTGATGTTATCTGTTGTTTGTATATCATTATAACGTGGCTGTTATAGTATCATTTTGAAGCATAGAAACATCTCATAGTGAGAGCAAGCTAAGCTAAAGTCCACATGGCAGGGTTTATCTTAACATGGTTTTACAGTTAATCCTTCCAAAGTAATGACTGATTTATCTCTTCAAATTTCCCTATTCACAGACCTATTCAGACCTATTCACAGTATCATTTAACACATACTGTATATGTGATTTGATTAAAACACATTTTAGTTTTATCGTGCTGACATTTGCTAATCAAGAACTATCAGTCAAAACCAAATTTGACCTAGAGTTTTTCACTAATATTTATTTGCTCCATGTTTTAGGCTGAAAATCTCACTTTAGTTCAAACAACATGGAATTGCATTGAAAAAAACATTTTCCAACAACTGGACTCTCAACTGTTCTTTCAGCTGTATCGTTCAGAAAAGTTCTCAAATGCTCTCAAAGTTTAGTAGTACCACACTCCTTCCTTCTGCAATTGACCAAAAGATGACTATACCTTTTAATAATTTAATGCCAAAAACCTCAGTCTGAGTACATGAGGTCTATAATATTCTACCCACATTTGAAGACATGCTCTTCAAAGCTGCTTGTCTGCCCACAATCTAGATGTGGTGTCAAGGCCTTAAGCCTCTTTAAAAGTGAAAGAGTAAGAGTTTTCCCATGGACAGCATTTCTCATGAACACCAGCATTTCTCACAAACACCACCCTTCAGGAACTTCTCACTCAAGCAAGCTTTCCTCCTGTCCAGCTCTTATCTTCTCGCGCCATGCAGTGATCAAGGCATGATCTCACTGTACTAAAAGTGAGGCCAGCTGAGAGAGGGAGACAGATTACCCCTCAAAAATGCAATATGAACCACATCTCTCAGCTGGAGGAATCTTTTGGTACTCCTCTTCCTGTATCCCAGTGCAGCTGCAGATGAGTGCTCTGCATGCATTACTCAGCTACGCATCTATTTGACCCCAGCCAGCCAAGCCTTTCATAGGCAAAATGATTATACGCATGAATCGTTAACGAGATGATGTCATTCCTCCCTCCTCTCCCACGGCTGTCCACTGACTTCACTGCACACAATTCATGTCAGACGTGACCTGCAAGCTGGCAAAATCAGCAAGCTTCATAAAGCAGAAGGGACCTACCAACGGAGGAAACTGAGACAAGCTCATTTACACTGTGAACATCAGAGATGAGAACTGGCTATTGAAGGACAAATTCAAATGTTTATTGTGAAAATGTGTTTGCACCTGCTCCAGTGCACCCATAAAATCAAAACTGCAGATAAGCATAAAAGTTCCTGCTGTGTTCATGTCAGACAGTTTTCAACAGGGATGGACTACTTACCAGGCCAGTCGGACCTGTGCTTCTGACTGCCCTGAGCCTCAAACCTGAGGCAGTTCAAAGATTTAGAACAATACCCACAGATATGAAAGATGAAACTAGAAGAATGACTTGCCAATGAATTCAAATAGATAACTAAATAATTGAAACAAATGATGAAATGTTAGCTCTCCTCAAGCCCCCTGGCCCATGAACTTGCCAAGGAATGGTAGTCTTTTCAGGAAAGAGGCCAGTGACACAGAAAAGTGTCCAAATCAGAAGTTCTGTGTTAGTTTGCAGGTATCACTGATCCTGTAGCATGCAGAACAGAACTGAAAATCATAAAGGTTGGAATACCGACGTTACCAAGAGAAAGCATAATAAAGAAAAGGAGGCAAAAGACGTGACTCAAAGATTTGAGACTATTTTCTTAATAATTAGAAATATATATATATATATATATATATATATATATATATCACATTTACACAATTTTCCATTTGCCAAACATTCACTTGATCAGCCAACACAATTTTACCATCCAAATTTAGTTTCTTTAGTTTAGCACTTGAGCTATGGGACTAATATCGTTAACAGTTAATAGCCATTTCTTTTCTGTAAATGCTTTGTTAAATTGGCGCAGAGTCTGTATAAATGATTTATGACTTACTATATGCCACACAGCTCAACAAAACTTTACTATGTATCTAAATGTAGACCTTAGACAGGGTCTTTGTTTACAGGGTTTGTTACAGTAGGAGTACAGATCTATAATCAGTTTTTGTTAAAATAAGCACCATAAATACAGAGGAATCACCGTTTTGCTCATTTTTATAGCTCACAGTAAATGATGTGCTCATATATTGTGTCCTAAACCATACTAAGATTGACTTTTGCTGTTTGTCTGTTTGTTGAGAACGTTACTTTCAATGCTCCAGTGCTAAACTGACGACAAAATATGAGTACCAAACATATCTTGGCTGGTCGACTACATCCAGGTTAAGTGGAAAGTTTGCAAAACCATTCCCTTACCCAGTACTAATATTTACATAAATACGAAAGTATGTGACTGAGCTGTGACTGCTGCTTTTCAGTTAATGAAATACGTAACGTTTCAGAGGGATCCTTTGTCTGAAGCTTCTCCCCCTTCCAATTAACGTCCAATACATTAACGATTTACGTATCTACCTCCAATTAAGTTTTTCAGCCAAATGTTGAAGGCAACTAGCAAAATGACATATTTTTGCTTCTCAATTAAATTTCCTCTGTGCTAACAGCATGTTAAGTCTCATGTTCACCCTCTTCCCTGTCCACCAGTCAACAGGGCTTTGGAAGCTTCCTGTCATGGATTAAAAGCAATGTTTGCCCAGGACTTAACATGTAATTAATTTTTGGGTTAATGAAGTTATTATTTCCTTGTAAGCATGACTAGGGTCATTTTGTACAAATAAGGTACACACATAACTGTACCCGTGTTATAAAAAGGAAAAGCTAGTAATTAATTATACTTTAGATGTGACAATGGGTGAAAGACCTTTTATTATTTTTTGCAATCCAGTATTGAACAGGATAGGATGGGTTCCCCTTTTGAGTCTTGGCTCCTCCCGAGGTTTCTTCTTTCAGCTTTATGGAGTTTTCCTCGCCTCGGTCACCCTTGGCTCACTAGGGGCTCGGACCTGGATTCTGCTGCTTTGCAACAATAACGTGACTTTACTTAACTTTGGCCAAAATACTTCATTTAACTACATGGGCGCCTAAAGCATTTTTAATGGGGGGAACAAAGCGCTCTACATCCCGGCTGTTGTCCGAGGGGGTGTATTGGTGGGGCGGGTGGCATGCGAAGATCTCTCTGTCTTGGCTGTTTTTTTTTGTTGGGGGGGTGTTTAATGGGTGGGACAAAACAAATGTATTAAGAAAAGTGGGGAGACATGTCCATGTTTAACTATGTGACGTACTGGACACTTTTATTTTCCTCTACAAGCAACTGGATCACTTCTTAGTTAATATAAAAAGTATGTGGATGACATTTTCATTTAATTGTTTTTAAAAGGTATTCTTAACTCCAAACAAGGTGTACTGCCTTGTAAAATATGTTTGTAAGTATATCAAAGGCTTAAACTACAAACCCATTTAAATGGACAGTATCTACACAGACTGGAACTGTTTCATGTTAGAACTGGGAATGTTATCAAGAATTTGAAAAAGCAGCACAACACTTACAAGGCAGCAGTGAGTACCAGACTGCAGATCACTGAAAGAGAGAAAAATATGTGCTGTGTGTGTTCGTGTGTGTGTGAGTTTGAGTATAACACGTTGTTTTCATATGATCTGGTCATTAAGGAAGTTCCTCTACACATGGTGAAAGTTTCCTATAAGGATGCCGTAGTGCAGGAAGTGTACTATTATTCATCTGAAGTGCAGCTGTTTTTTCTTCATCCCTGCAGCATAGCTGGGCCGCGTTGTCATGTTCTGTCTTTGTTTAGTTCCTTTTTTTCCCCTTATGCTTTGATAACACGGTCCTGTTCCTAGTGACATAATCTATTTCATATGGTTTTGATTTGGTGGTACCAAAACTTCAGCCTATTCAGCCCATGCAGTTTGGTTACTGTACTTTAGCATTTTTTATAAAATTACAAGAGGGGACAGCTTTTCCTCAGCAGCAATTTACATGATTTTGCCCATTTATTAGGTACAACTACCTTGTACTTACACTCTATTATTAGTAGAAACACTTATAGCTATATACGCCTAAAGCTGTACTTGGCAGCTTTACAGTTTGTGAGTGCAGCCCATCAGTTACTGTACAATACAGCCCACCAATGAAAAAGGGCCATTATAGAGAAACCAATGACCACATATTATGTGATAGGTGACCCATTCCACTAGTGCTCATACAAAGATTAATTAGATGTAGGCAGTTTTGTTTTACACAGAAATTAATTGGTTTGGAGGTTCTTTTTTATAAAAACAGAACATTAAAGTGTACAGAAAGTGGACTGACAGGTCCACTTTATGGTACATACTTTGCACATTCTTAGCAACTTATATAAAAGTACCAAGTCTGTACAACTGTACTTAATGGGTGATTAAAAAGACTAGTCATAGAAAACTATTCGTAAATGCGACCAAACCGCTTCAGTTAATTCATTTCTTAGGAAAATACAGGTGAAAAGTTGCAGAATTTGTAGGGGTACATACCACTGAGTATTCAGTAAATGCCCACTTTCCAGTACCGTAATTCATTCCATATTAACTGATACAGAGGTAAGTCATCTGTAACACTTAGTACTGTAATACTGCAAAATATTCTTTCATGGTCATTCGAAAATGTACATACTATACATGTGGGGATAGATCTGGCCGTTGCCTATGTTAAAACACAGAACAATTTCATATTTTTTGTTTTGTGGAAGTCAGAACTACACATGGGATTAAGGCAAATGTCAGTGTATTGTACTACAGTAGTAAAACTACACAGATTGGATTTTAGAATTCAGTTGTGAATCTGTTGATTTTCTAATATCCAGTTCACAGCTAACATGCCACTACAATGTCAGTGTCACTGCTCTGCTGACAATGATATACCATATTTTATATGGTCAGCTGTGGCCCTATGCTGGTCCTGTCTCAGTGAAGGACAGGGTTAAGGGGTCCAGAAAAATGGACCGTCTCTGCAAGTATTGAAAAGGTTCATAAATACAACATGTGTTTTTTTTAAAGCCCATAAACATACACGTCTAAACGAAGGATTTCTGCTGTCAGACCTGAAAAATGGTTGTCGATACAAGGCAGCTAGCAGCATTAAGAAATGCAGAATTTTCATTATTGTTACCCCAAAAGTATGACTTTTTAAGGAGGTTTCTGTTTTACTGCTTCAAGCGACCTAGAGTCAAATTTCTGCACATAGCCTGTTTATGACCTTCAATGACACATGTACGATATCAATAAATGTGGATAGCATAACTGAGGGTCATTTTGGGATAAATGTAACTTCTTTAAATCTCAGTCTGTTAGAAAGGCAACACCCAGTAAGACTGAAACACAAAATTAATCATGGTTAAATATTACAACACTGACCACAATTTGTCAAACAGAAAGAAATGTACTTTTGGGACCATGTACACATGGCCTGTCTGGACAGCAAAATGTATTGTGGCAAATCAGGAAGGGTTCATAGTATGGCGTAAAAAAAGTGAGTATTGTAGTCTGCTTTCCCCACACTCATGTTTTTTCAGCTGCCATGGCAAACGCTGTGTTTTTCTTCTCTCAGCTATTGTTACTTGTATGTAGCTTGAGTGAGACGTGAACACGAACTTGCCCCTCTTACTTAGGCTGATCTGAGTGCATGTTGTATGGAAAGATCATGCTCATGAGTTTTAGCTATGCTCAGAAAAGGCATGCTGATAGTGTAGTTATGTTTAACAGTTGTTATGTTGCTGCCAGGCTACGATTTGCATCTCAGAGGATGTTGTTTGATGGCACTGCAGTTATTACAAAACAGCTATACATAGCAACTACATAGCAAACCTCAATCGGAAGGTTTTATGGTTCCTACAGCAAACTCAGGTTTAAAATTAACCAAACTAGTCTATATATTTTAGAATGTACTTTAGGCATATATAAACAGCAAAAGGAAAAAGACTACCTTTTCACTGTGGCAGTGAGTCGTACTTTTACTACTCCATCTCCTCTTACATTTAATTTTTGAATTCTTTCCCCATGCTCCAGAGGGAAACATACTGTCTATTCAGAGTTTAACATTTGGAATTTATTGCTACGCAATAGGTGGCAGATTGTTGCGTCATTCACAACATAGAGAAACTAGGGAGGCGTTGAGTAAAGAACGGCCCCCAGGGTAGTTATGAATGGTGCCATTTAAACACAGTTGGTAAGCTGACTATGTGCTGGCGTCACTAGGACAGTATATTCTTTCCATGACCAAAGGCTCTTTTTTCCAATTTGGACTCTAAACGTCAAGTTTGGGAAAAGGGAAAACGTTTTCTGAGGGTCATTGACCCACCTTACTATCAGTAAATAATTTATTCTTGATTTGGCCTGCCAAATAGTTAGTCTAAACTTATGCTCTCATTCATGTAGAGAACACATATTTGTACACTACATATAACTTATTAAAATCTTAGTTTTCTTTTTGTTATTTTTGAATTAAGTTGTAATACAATATTGTATTATTTTGTCTTTCTGGACTTCAGCCCTCTACAAAAATTGTACTTTCCTCCACGTTTTACACAACGCTTATTACACCTAGCTGATTAATGTGCCTTGAGTATTGTTGATCCACATAAAAATGCAAGACGTATATAAACATTTAAATCTGAGCACTCAAACCACTTAAGACATTTTAGCAAGATGTTATATCAATGTGAATGCATCTGCCTCCCCAAGCCACATTCAACCCTCCCCAATACTGTGACAGTGCCTCCCCCTGTTGTTCCGCTTATGGGGAATGTGAGCCCTGGGCACCCCAGTTGATGTCCATGAGTTTCTTCTCTGCGTTTAGTTTGGTATCCTGCTTTAGAGTACCAAAGTTTTCAAAATGTACCATTCCCTCCCCCAGTCATACAGTCCAAATATGAAAACAAATCTGCAAAACAGCGTGTTTAGAAGGCTAATAATTCTTAACCGCTGACATCTTGCGAACATTAATTGCCAGTGTAAGGGAACGGACAGTTCCATGCATAATTGTGCTTTTCTTTTGAACAAAACAGAAAAATGAGGAGCAGCACAGGCAGTTAAGTATTGTTTATGAGTAAAAGGCTAGCTGGACTGAAATCTTCTCATGTTGCAGTACAATGAAGTGTAAATGGGGTCAGCAAATTTGGGTATTCCTGCCCATAAAGGAATAATTTTGGTTTCAATTAATGGCTTTTGAACCTAATTGTTTTGTCCTAAATTAGTGGCATTTGTTTACTTACCATATAATATTATTTAGACATCCCTGTACTTGGTAAAATAACAGAAAACACATAGACTCAAAAGATTTGCAGTGGAATCCAATAGGGAGTGTGTTTTGAGGAATAGTTCTCTGTTCTTGAATGTGCTGCAGGTGCCATAAGCCACAGATGTGGACGATATTTTGTTGAAAAAAGCTGGAGAACCAAGGTTCTGTAGGGAAGCAAAAGTAGTTCTTCCATAGCATTGCTTAAAAAACCCTTTAGCATCTTTATTTTTTAAGAATGTAGCAGAGTTTTGCCAAAAGCATGTCACATTACTTGAACTGTTTATCTACAGTGGACTTTTTTGCTTGACTGTAAATGACTGCATCTACTCTGAGCATGCCAACGGACAAAATTGCCAGGCTGTGGAGAGTCTGTGCTAAAACTGGGGACCCTATAATCAGCCTTCACCTTCAGTCTGTTGAATACTTAATTCCCCAAATTTGCTTTCCTTCCACTGCTGTTCCTTCTTTATTTTCTTATCCCTTACTCCCTCCTTCTTCATTACTTTTATTCGCAGGGTCAGTGGATACCTCATCTGCCGTTGCCATGGAAAAGTCATTAGGGCTTGTGTTTGGAAGAAGAGGAGGGAGAAGAAAGGGGCAATTAGACCGCCTGCCCAGTTCTGGCCAGGCGACATACGTGGCATGGAGATTTGAGGAGATGAATGAGACAGGCAGAATATTCCACAGAATGTCTCATTAGCTTGTATAGTATCTTACAGCACACTGTAACCAAGCAGAACCAAGACAAATGAGACCCCAAGACTTGATGATTGGGTGATTATCTTAAATTGGCTCGAGAGAACATAAAGCTTTAAGCTGAAGCTTGAAGTAAAACACTATACAATATACAATATGGTACAGAATCATAATGTGTCATGATTTTCAATTCACCTTCGCTTAAAAGTCATTCAGTCAGAAATGCTTGAATATTCGACTTACTAAAAGAAGAAATGCAATAATTCTGGGTAAAAATCGGACCCGACCTTACTAACCTAATGACTCATCTGGGTTCACTTACCCAATTGCACACCCACTCTCTCTCAGTCTCCTATGAGTTGCCAAAACCTTTTTAAAATAAATGTGTAATAGTAGTATGTCTAAAATTTAATGTTTCCTAGCTGTGCTATTAGTAGTCTCCGGTTAAGCATTAGTCACATTCTGAAAATGGAGACTAAACATAACTATTGATTGTAAGTCACTCTGGATGAGGGCGTCTGCCAAATGCCTCTTCTCTATTCTTTTCTTTCTATACTCAGAGAAATACAATGAACAATGATCAGTTTTTTCAAAGGGCAAATGGATGACAAATATCCAGAAGCTTGTCTGTATTTAGTTAATCAATGGACTGAAGTGCCACTATAGCACACTGTTGAAAACGAAAGTTTTAAGGAAAACCTTCAGTTGGTGTACAGCCTTTACAGTATGGGGAGGTTCACTAAATGTATTCACACTCAAACATCTCATTTATAAACTGAAAGAGAGCTGAAAGCTGTTCTTCTGTGGCAACCCATAATTAGGTTTCTCAACACATATCAAAAGCGTCATTGTTTTGTAGCTTTCTAACTTCACGCGTGGCATGTCTGTGGCATTTCCTTCTAGTTCTCAGCTATTGCCCAGTCACCGGGTCCAGCAGTATCAGCGTTCTTGCTGCTTTTCCGGCCATTGGAAAGGCAGCACAATGGTGAGAGAGAGAGACAGGAAGGGGTGAACGAGACACAGCACTCACTGTGCATGGAGCTGTGCCATGATTGTTCCCTTTCTCCTGACTCGTGACAGCACTGTTGCAATGTTTCCCGATCTGTTGGCATCCCTTACAGTGCTGCACAGACTCGGCTGAGAGACTGCCTTTTTAGAAAGGATTAAGTGATTAAGAAGGATATAGTGTTTAACCTCTTCAATTGCCAAGCCTGTTACAGCCTAGAGCAGCATTTACATGGACTAAAATGCAAACTTAGATTATAGAAATAAGACATGCAAGACTTTTGCAAGGTTTTTAATGGTCTTCTGTGATACTGTGATGTATCTTGAGAATCCTGTGATTTTGAATTTTATCAGAATTGCCCAACTCATAACTGACTGGCAGAAAGACTGGGGCTTGCAGGGCACAGTGGAATTGTATCACTTTGTCCAGCTTGCCGCTTCCTGCTTTCTGGGGACAGAGGAAAATGCTATTTTTCAAGGCAGTACCATGTTTTTAAGCTGAAACACAAAAAAACTGTTCAGACTGCAGTTATGGTGTTGGGCAAAGAAGCTCTGAAACAGCCTAAAGGTAGACATACATTTTTGTGACTGTTGTTGTAGAAATGACATTTTTCGCATTTCTTATAGAAGTGAAGCGGCATTTGCTTGCTCCAAAACTGATTTCAGCATGCCTTTTTAGTGTCCAGTGTTATCAGAGTACATTTTTTATTTTACCTTCTAGTACATGATTGCATGTAGCCAGGCTTGTAACCAGTAATAAGCCAGTAATAGGCACCAGTAATGCATCAGACAAGTGAAATATAAAATGTGACGTATTTAAAACACAGTCATATATGTTTAATGTGGACAAAGACAAAGGACTGGGTTAATTGTGAAAACGATTTACCTCAGCAAGCTACCTCAAAATTACAGTTGTTCAACAGCCCACACTGAAATAGCTCCAATCTAACCCAGACACGTTTTTCACCAGGCTATTCTCCCACTTCCATTCTGAATGACCATAGTGATATCTAATGGCACTGGTTTGTTTGTCTAAAGCATTCAGTGTGCTGGTTCACAGCATGTTAGTGATTGTATCCCAGAGCCCCATTATTCAGTGTTAGAGAGCAAAATCAGGCTGCAGGGCGCACTAAGGTGATGGGGGACTGGGGTCAGAGTGAGCTGCCCTCACTCACAGTGTGTGTCCGAAACATAAATAAACCCAAGCTCACCCCTGAGCACTGCTCTGGTGGGATAGGTCGAAAAGGCCTCCGTTTTTTAAAGAAAAATGCTTGAGGAGGGATGAAGATGCAATTGATTCAAAAGTACTAACAGTGTTTTCCAGACAACATTTAATACAGGCGCAAAGGAATATCTCAGCTTTATTCCATTCCCATTTAATATAATACAGGCTGATAAACAATTTGAGTTTTAATTAATGTTTCAGGCCACGCGCATGTGTGTGGCAGCTGATGAAGCATGAGGACTCCACAGGACAGTGCTGCCCTCTTGTGGAGGGAGGGTTCAGTTCCAAACAGAAGGTCTAGAGCAAGGGTCGTCAGCTACTACATTTGTCCAAGGGCCAGATGTTCCCCTTAAATAAAAAACAATTAATATTGTATCTTAAGTAATGTATGATTTGATATTTTAATTTTCCTTCCAAATTTCTGTTATTTTTTAGCCTTTGTCAGTGTTAACAGACCCATATTATCTGTAATGCAGCAAGCCATTAGGGGATAATCAAAAACTCAGAATAAGGTAGGTTAGTCCACTGTCCTCAGAGAAGATAAACGATTCGCGCCGAAGCATCAATTTCAGCTTCCTTACACACACACACAAACATATCAGTCTTAACTCGGTACAGCTGAAAGTCATTTCCATGCGCGCAAACTCAGTGAACCCGGAAGTGCGCGCGCCGTGACCGGCGGATTACTGACAGATTGAAGGCTTGTTTCATTTGTAGGAACATACTTTTCCCTTCTCACTAGGCTATTCCTGATTCAGTAATATCAGATAAATTTTCATATAAGGAAACTCCCACCATCAGAACACTTCCGCGAGCGAGTGCAGAATTTTGCCGTCTAGCTCCATTAATGTCCATTTCCATTGCGGGGCCGAATGGAAAGCTCTGTGGCCCGTGGGCCGCCAGCTGACGATCACTGGTCTAGAGCCATAACGTAAATGATGCAAATTCAGATCTTACACATTTCATTACAACTTTCAGCATAACTCATTTTCATAAATCAGTCCATGGGGGAGTTTTTGTACAGGACTACAGCCGTTATATTTACTAACCAATATGATCACACTTGCAGTATCTTTTGTAAATATTGTTTTTGTAAATATTGATAATAGTAAATAAAAAAAATGTTTTGCCTGCTTGAATGAAAGTGTTTTCAAACTCAGGGTTTGTCAGGACATCCCTCCCCTCCTCTCTCTCTGCAAAGAGTTCTCCCTCTGTACAGAGTTCTCATCTAATGATACACCCTTGCAAGCACACAGTAAATCTGCTTCACTGATGGATGGATGACACAAAAACAGCTTTTCATTTTATTTTAGCTTTATTCTTCACTTACATTTTTATATAAAATGCCTATGTATTGTCTCCTCTTTGGGCAACACTTCCCTTAAGAGTCACTCTCCATCCTCAGTCAGTCTTCTTTATTAAGCACCTCTAGTACGTAAGCTCACACACACACACACACACACACTCACACGCACACATACACAAGGCAAATCAAAGTGGGCTGGGTTTAGTGCAGGGGTCCCAATCGGTAGTGTGCCAGGAAGAGAATAAGCAGAAATAAAAATGAATGTAAAAGAAGGTCAAAGCCCATCTATTACACCCCAGCCATGCTAAACATTTGTTTCTCCTGCCTTTGGAAACCTAAGCTAAGTTTGAGACCACTGGTTTGGTGGTGCAAATCCTTCTTTTTTTCCCATTAAGACAAGTAAAATCCATAAAATGAAACCACATAAAAATACAACAGTCTGACCCCCAGTGCCCAGCATGTGTACAGTCAAACCAGACAAACCAGGAGTCCACACACTGACCAGTCAGGCACACAAAGACAAAAGATACAAGGGAACAACAAATGAAAACACATTTCACATACACTGTGACAATAAAGCAAAGGTATTTTTTTGCTTTTGATTAGTCACTTGCAAAAACAAAAAAAAGTTCTTATTGCAGCTCTTGCCTAAAATATGATGGTTGGCTCATTGCAGTGGTGGCGAACAGTTCTGGATGATGCCTGAGCTCAAGAACAGTCTTGTTCTCTAAACCAGGGGTGTCAACAGAGGGCCAGTGTGGCTGCAGGTTTTCATTCCAACCAATCAGAAGCCCACCTAATTCCACCTGGTCTCAGTCTTCAAACAGCTGATCAGGTGTACTCCTGTTTGTTTACAATGTAAACCTGCAGCCACACTGGCTCTTTGTGGATAAGATTTGACACCCCTGCTTTAAACAGTCAGGCCACTCACTGTACTGGCACTGTAACAGCACCCGCCGAAGCAGAGCAGCTACACTGAGTGATTTGAGTGGTGCAACACTGCAGCCTGCAGAGCAAACCGAAAAGCAGTGCAGACTGAAGAGCTCTCTGTAAACCTAAAACAACAGCACCTTTTCTGAAAGACAACAAGCCATCATACAAATAGGATTCATCACACAGTCACAGGAATGAATGTAAAATCTCTCTCATTCTCTCTCTCTCTCGTCGCATCACACACACTCTCCTTCATATAGTACTCACATACACAGAACAAAATGATAATATTCTTGTTGTTTCGTGTATACATCATTTAACATCACATTACTTTTTATACTACTTCAAAACACCTTTTATTTAATTTGAAGAAAGTTTTTTTTTCTTTTCTGTAAAAAAAGAGGGGAAACCCCCAAATAGATGCTGTTACATCAAAATCAAGAAATGGAAGTTTCAACAACTGGGCCAAAGGAAAAAAATTAAGTTTGTGAAAAATTAAAAAACATAAAATTTCTCTGCTCGGGGCACTGAGAATATGTGTAGATCTACAGTTATGAGCACTTGGGGAAATAGCCAGCAACAAAACAAATTTAACCCATTACTGAACTGAGGCAAGTGTTCTTTAAAGTTCCTCTTTATCAGTAACACCTCTTAGGACGATGGGTGAGTGCTACAAAGTGTTTACATGGTTTCCAAGCCGACGACACCACAAATGAACACTGTGATTCTGTATTTTTAACAGTACTGAACGGAGCTATTAGATGTAACATACAAAAAATACATTAATCTGCAAAGGCCTGATGTGCAAATAAAACGTGAGATCTCGTTTGCCAAAATTGACTTTAAGATTGTAAATGACTATCTACAATCATACACTGTCCTAGCCGTCACCTTGACTGTGCTAAATACTCACTCACTGTCAGGGGCAGCAGGAAGTAAACAGGGTAAATCTGCTTTGCTTTCAATAAAGACTCAAACAACACAAAGAGAAATAAAGTGAGTTATTCTCTTGCCAAAGCACTGCAGCTCAGCACCATTCATTACAGATCTTAGATGCAATACATGAGAAGTGATGCCAGAAGCACCTGATTGAGCAATTTTGGTCCAAAAAAAAAAAAAAAAAGGATATTTGCTGTTTTTTCTATTTCTGTTTGGAACAAACTTATTGCTGTGTTGTAAAAAGGCCAAAAGTATTCATCCACAAAGGTCAGCAGTGTTAAAGTGGGAGACGGTTATTTTGTTCTGAACAGAATATGTTTAACATTTTAAATTCAGTAATTCAGATCTGGTTATGCCCTCACCTGGAAGGATGTGGTATGACAAATTCACAGCGTGAGAAACTGTGGACATTCAGTAGCAGTAATACAGTTTTAAAATTTATCTGGCTTAGTTAGATGTTACAACGACATATGGGTATGTAATGCTGTTGACATTTATTTTTGATTGCTCTGCTCAACCTAAACATGCTTACATTATTCTTTGCAGCCAACAAAAAATTTCACAAAAAAAGCTCAAATCGATGATCTTACACTGACATGACATGGAGTCTGGTTCTGTAAGTCACAATAATAAAGAAAACCTTTTCTTCAACTGTACATTAGCTCTGAGATCTGTGATGAGTGGCAAAAAAACTCTCAAAAGCTCTCCTACTCCTGTTATTTGACAAGTATTATACTGGTGAAAAGCAATTGCACATTCCGTGACCTCGTCACCAGTTTCTTTAAAAACAAAAAACTAATCAAGTTTTCAACGTGCATAAAACAAGCAGTTACCTCTCCCAGCCTTTTGCTTGCTCTTAGCAAACACTTGTACAGTACACGACACCCAAGTATTTCCAGGATTGTTGTGAGGGCTGTTATCAGAGGCCCTTGCTCAGCTTTACTGCTTACTTTGCAGCTTACACCTGACCTCTAACTAACATCCCCTTCAGTTAGCCACAGCTCAAAGCACCTTGCTCTACAGATATTCTTCTAAAAGGCCTCAGTAAATCAGAGGGCTACTGCAATGGAAACTCAAGGCATTTGCAAAGCCCCCAAGGAGCCACTGGGCCATCCTGAAAATGCTTGCTCCTTAACATAAAGGCCACATTTTCCACCAGTATCAAATATTGACTTGATACTGCACTGGAAAAATAACATGAATCACCTCTGGGTCTGCTCAGCTTCTCCTCTCTCCTGCCTTACTTTTCTTTTTAAGATTTTTTAAAAATAAATAATTATTCTAATATTTTTTTTCTTTTCAATAACTTATTTATTTTTTTACCATTAAAGACCTACTTTGAATACAGTACATGCTTATTTCTGCTTAAACAGATACGTACCAATGTCAGTAACTGCTCCTTTTTAAAATCTAATGGATAAAATCCCTCGTCTTATTGAACAGATCTACCCTGTGCTGAGTAGGCCCTCTTAAACGGTAATGCAAAGCTTGTGCAAAACATCTGCAGTGTTTCTGGGCTCTAAACCTCTGGAGGAAGCTGGACTGTCTCTTCCTCTGTCAGAAGGGGGGTCACCTCCTGGCACGCTGTGGTGCTGGAAATTTTTTTAGAGACAGACTTCATTTCTTCATCACGTTGAATGTCTGGACACAGGGATGGGGAAGGAGAAGGAGGCTCAGGGCTGGAGAGTTCAGCCTGGTCCTGCCTGCAGGATTGGGGTTTGTGATGATCTTTCTCTGCCTTGTCTCCATCTCCAGGCTCCTCCCCTTGCCCTTGGAGCGTCTCAAAGACAGCTGTTTCCACAGGACCAAGCTGATAGTAGAGCAGAGAGCCAGATTCATTCAGCAGGTTCTGCTGAGCAGGAGCGTCATCTTGGTTCTCTGTGATGCAAAGTAAGGCGGTTCCTCCACTAAAAGGCCCTTGGAGGAGCATTCCTTGTACACTTTCCATTGCTTCCACACTCTCCATTGCCTCCACCCCAGGCTGGTTGCTCAGCCCTCCATGCAGAAGACAAAGCCCTTGGTCAGGGTTCTGTACCTCATCTCCCTGCGCTTCCTCTTGCTCTCTCATCCTCTCTTGCTCCTCAGCGCTCTGGAGGTGCAGCACAGCTGTCTCATTCTCTCGCTCCAAGCTATCACAATGATCTTCTAGGAGCTCCTGCTCACTCTGCGCCTCCAAGGTCTCCACCTCCACCTCCGAGTCCAGAGGAGAGAGGGAGAGAGATGGGGAGGAGGTGGAGGCCAGCTCCACCCCCTCACCCCTAGAGTCTTCTTCACCAGGCCCGGAGGTCAGAATCCGTCTTTTCTCAAGGTCGAGTTTCATAATGGTGTGTAAGTAATGGGTGCGGACACGCAGAGGGTTGAATTCAATTCGGCCCGCTGTGTTGCGGCAGCCATCGCGGGAGCAGCCGCATGGGAAGGACATGCGGTCCACCTGGCACAAAGAGAGAGAAAGGGGAAGGAGGAAAATGAGAGAATGTTAAAGTAGAATAGTAAAAGCGTCCTTTTAAGTTAAAATGGGAACAAAAGAGATGAACTTCTGCATCAAGACTGTTGCACATTACACACTTCAAGTTTCTTAAAGGGTTCTTAGCTTGAAAATACAGTTTTGGGAAGACAGTAATACAGCAATTGGTATAGGTTCTTCAAACTTTAAAACTTTTTCACACTTGCATACAACGGCATATGTTTGTGTACCTACTTATACTCCAGGCATATCATTTAGTTATTAATCTTAAGTTTTAATATACGCTACGTACTATTATTATTAAGTAATACTACGTAATATACTAACATGTAAGCTATGTAGATGTGTTTTGCAAATATTTTATCTTCCTAAAAGTCATAAAATTTTTGTGAATTATGTGTGTGTGTGTGTGTATGGGGGGGGGTCTTCAAGTTATGTTGGAGATCCGTTCCCACGACAGTGATGTAACCCGAATTTTGGTGTAAATCGAAACATGCCCTAGTTACTAACCTTTCCTAACACAGTTGTAAAATCTATAAAAACAACTAAGAATAAATTAATGTAAAAATATTTGTTCAGAAGCCACGATTAAGGCCAAAAAGTTGCCAAACAAAGCAACACAAGCATACTCCGTCACTCATACGGCGCGTTACTGCGTATTCTGCATATTCTTGTAAACTCGTAACGTTGCATGTCGAGACCCTTGTAACTATGTATGTATTTTTGGGGGGGGTTTTGTTTTGTTTTTTGCCCATTCCACAATAAATCCAGTGTAGAGGTTTGTAGCAAAATTGAGGATCTGATGAAAGTAAGCTAAATAAGCTAAATCGAAATATGTAAACTTGGGCAACATATCACCTTTAAGCATTACAATAACCCCAAGCGCATGGCCAAAGCATCACAGAAGTGGTTAAACAATGAGCGATTGAACAACAAAAAAGTCAAAGTCCAGTCCATCTGTGACACCATCTGAAAATTTTACTTGGTTCTACCAAGTATTAGTCTAAAGCGGTTGAATACTTATGCATGCAGCATGTTTCATATATATGCTGACAAACAAAGAATTTGAACTTTGTAGACTTATTTTGAGTATATTGCTAGAATCTGTGTAATTTGTAATATAGGACAAATTTGAGAGCTGAATACTGCTACACAGCACTGTATGAGGCTAAGAAAGAAAAGAACCAGTTCACGTACAGATTCCTGAGGGCTGAAGGGGTTAAACAACTTGTGTCTTGCTTTTTCATTCATAGAGAGTTATCACATTACAAATTCTCTTCTGCTGGAGTATGTTCCTCCCTGAGGCAGTCAATCTGCCACACTCTTTTACAAAAACAGACAATCTCTCTCTCTCTCTCTCACACACACACACACAGCAGCCCTCTGACCTGGCACTTAATACCCGCCTGGCTGCAGCCACACTGATGTGGATCGCAGTAGAAGCGGCAGTCACAGCCGCACTCCTCACGTGACAGCCGAATGGCCCGTAGCTCTGTCTTCTCACGGGCATCAATTCGGGCAATGCCAGAGGCTCGCAGGAGTGCCCGCCGCCGCTTGGTGGGCAGAGGCTGTAGGAAGAAGCAGTCATCCACTTCAACACCTTCCACATCCAGGTCATCGTCAGACACATCATCCAGGGTCAGCAGGTCAGCCTGGGCACACTCCACTGTCCCATTCCGGGTCAGCTGGGGGGGTGGTCAAATTTAACTTGGATTAAAGCAACAGCTTGGCAGAAACTCATTTTTACATAATTTCCCCCTAATTCTCAATCAACTGTGTCTGATATTAGAAGGTTGGGTCTTTAGCTTATTGGTAGCGAAAATTATATCCACCTATAAGCATGCCTAAATCATCACACTCTTGCTTCAAACCAAGTCGAATTGTTAAGTAAACTCAACTCTGAACACTTCAGACCTTGGCTAATGGACAACATGTGGATTGAGAAGAAATTTGTGTAAATTACATCTTTTTAAAGTTTTCAGCCACCTTTTTCAAGGTGTCCTCAATTGGCACACAAGCTGGAAAAGCAAATACCATGTTGCAGCACCCTTGGTGTTGGTAAAGGGCATAGCAGTAGTGGTCAGCGGTAAAGCTGTGACATTTGCCCATGTGTTCCTCTGGTTGAGATCACCTTTACCCTTTACTCCTGAGTCCATTCTGCCACGTTGTGTGGACAATTATATGTTTTTCTAATTGAAAAGACCACTTACAATTTAAATAAAAATCTTATTGATCTTTAATCACAAAAGAATTTCACAAGAACTAATTTTCTCCTTGAAGTAAAACTAGAATATATTTGCACTCAAAAAAGCGGAGTGAATTGTGGTAGGTACTGCACCACAGCTCCAAAGAACCTTTTTTTCTTTTATAATATAGCAACATAATATAATATGATAAACTAATTTAGTGATATACACTAGTTGGTTGCAGAAACAGGCATAACATTAAAACCTCATATCAAGGAGTGGAATATGCTCGGTAGCAACTGAACAGTCAGACCCTGAAACTGATGTATTGGAACAAGAAAAAATGGGGAAGCGTACGGACTGGGTGACTGGGTCGGAGCATCTTCAAAACAGCAGGTCTTATGGGGCGCTCCCGGTGCGCGGTGGTTAATATTTACCAACAGTGGTCCAAGGAAAGACAACCAGTTAACCAACGACCGGGTCATGTGTGTCCAACTGTTAAGCATTTATCTTAACACATAAATGCAAACAAACATTGCTATAGTCAAAAAAGTAACAGCATTTTTTCATTATTATCTTATTATTAGTTCAAAGTAGTAGTACCATGAAAGTAGTTTATATATTCTGAGCTAGTTACAAAGAACAAGAACAATACTATAGTTTCAGATTACTCTTTAATGCCCTCGGGGCATATTCTGCCAGTATTAGTCAATATGTGGACTTGGGGGGTGGGGGGGTGGGGTTGGGTTTGAACTTAGATCATTTTGGTCATAAGGTTCACAGACAAGTGTTTTACCCTACCACCCCTAGTTGTTACTCTCGCAGGACCTGCTAACACTCAAGAAAAATTCAAATGTGAGTGTTCTTTATTGTAATTTGTATTTATTCAATATTATTGTTTTTCTGACAAAATAAGTATTTTTGCCCATATTTTTTTTTTCAGGTACTTCAGCCTTTGGAACAGTACGTTATAAGCAATTGATGTGTGCAGCTCTGGAAGTGACTCAGCCACAACTCATTGTATGAGAAGAATTCTTCACCTTGAGTTTGCGAGCATTCAGCTTCTCTTGGCGCAAGTGTTGGCGTAGGATGTGCCGGTGGCTGCTCTCTTGCTCTCGGGCAAACTCCCCTAGGGTATAGTGGCGTATGGCACAGTGATGCCGTGCCATGCCCAGTGAGCTGCCACCCTGGCTTGGCACGCTAGTGAAGCCTTGCCTTCTGGAGAAGTAGTAGACCGTCACTGCGTCAAAGCGAACCCGCTTACAGCCCAAAGAGGTTTTGTGTCGTCTAAGAATGGAAGTGGCTGAGAAAGAAAATAGAAGAGAAGCGGTTAATGGTGGTGGTCTGTCTCTCTCAGGAAACAAGTGTGTGTTATCTGCATCTTATGGGCTGGCTGTATCTCTTGTCAGAATGTCTTCTGACATTAGCAGCAATATTTTTTTATGTGTACTATTTATATGGATGAAACTGTGGATGTGCCAAATTTGTATAAATGTTAAAAATTGTTGCACAGCTCTTTTGACCTATCTAGTCTCCACTCACAGTGACAAATCACAAGTAACACTGGAAAAGTAACAAATTGTTGCCAAAAATTCTATCCAACCTAATAAAACTGTAACACACAACTTTTTTGACATATGAGGTTTATTAAAGGGACTTTTATTTTGTACATGCATGAAAGGTCATATTGTTAGATTGGGTGGAGTTTTTTCCATGTTGTTGCCATTGAGATTTGTGGCAAAAATATTATAGTTTCCAACCATTAGCTACAACACTATTAGCACAGATTTAAAACTGGAGTGCCCCAACCTAAACCTGAACCTAAATTTATTAGTTTGAATTGCACTGCTTGTGGGCGATTCATAGAATAGTCACACTGTGAAGACAAACAATGTATAGTCTCTTCTCATATACTGCATGTCATGTGCTTCTGTGTGAGAGAGGGCATGAATGTTTCTCACGGTAAAACTTCAAAGTCTTGCTCCACTAAGCTAATGTCACCATAAGCATAAATTTCTGATGCTGACTTGTATTTGGAGTTTTTCATTACAAATTCATTTAACACCAGCTGAACTTTGGCCCCTTACGTGTGTGGGAGCTGGAGGGGGCATTGAGGCTGTCACAGCTATCAGCACTATCACTGCTGGAGATGTCATCATCAGAGTCTTTGGGCGTAGAGCACGGCGAGCCGCTGTCCACTTCCTCGTATCTGCGTTTCAGGCCGAGAGCCGTCACTGTCTCCATGGAAATATGACGTTCTGAGGATATGATGTACATGCATAGTTCAGCCGACTGACAGACAGAGGTCTTTGAGACACAGTCAAAATCAAGCACAAGCACACAAACCAGAAAGTGAGAAGTACTGCTCAAAAACTAGACAATGTGCAACAATGTAAAAAAATAACATCAAAATTACAATTAATGAAACACATCAGTGTTGTGTAGTAGACAATATTGATTACATAACAGTAAAACGATAGCAGTACCAGCTTGACATTCTGAATTAGTATAGAACAGTCCAGGGAGTGAAAATTTTTCTTAGTCAAATTGAGCACAACACATTTGCACTCAGTATAAGCACAGACACACAGGCTGCATCCCAAACTACATACTATCACACGAAATAGTGTGTAAAAATAAGGCATTCAGCATGTATGTTAAATACATATATGTGTGTGTGTGTTTCTGGACCCATCTAAAGGAAAAAAAAAAAACACGCACAGTCCCCAGCCATCCTGACAATTCATGTGCAAGTGTTCAGGTCCTTTAGATGTTTTAGATGTCTGTAAGCTAAAAACACTGTAAGCTAAAAAGCTGCATTCTGACCCTTTTGAACAGTTTGCCGTCCACTGAGTATAAAGTGCCATTTTAAGAAAAAAAAAAAGCATGAGAAAACTTTCAAGGATCAGGCTGTACGCCTCAAACATGCGATTCTACTTAAAGAACTGGGAGTTATTTAGAAATATCAATATGTATTTCTAAAATATAGGCAAAATATATATTTAAAATTCTAAAAGTGACATTTTTTCTCTGTCTCTGTTTGCTTGTCTTCTCTCTCTCTACCCCTCTCTCTCTCATGACAGCCCTCTCGGAAATCATCAATTCTGAAAACATTGCCATGGCAACAGAAAAGGCGCAGTTTAGAGAAATGGCCTTGGGACAACTGTCCTCTCTTCTACCATTTATTTTTTCCCCCCACGTCCCTCCTCTAAAACCTGAGGAACCATTTAAGCAAGCCCATGCAGGCGGGCTGCAAGTCAAGTCTAGGCAGGCAAGTAGGGTTAAGCAAGGCCAGGCCAGAGCATTTGATCAGACGCCTCCTCCGTCTGACAGAACTGTGGGAGACCCACAGTAGCTTTCAGCTGCTCCACGCCTGATTTTCTTCATGATTAAACACTGGTTCTTCACCAGTCACTGCCTTTCACGGAAGGACAAAAATCTAGTAAGAGGAATAGAACCTATTAAATTAAAGGAAACAACTGAGCATTTTAAGTATAACTGGGAAATATTCTAAGGAATATTATGAATCAATATTTATTTCATTGACAAGTATGATAACATGGCTGTGTTGTCAATTACAATGTGCCATCAATGTAATACACATACTTGAGCAAACTGGTGTCCATACTCTTGCGTCCATTCTCTCTTTCAGAAGCATGGACAAACAGTAAGAGCGGATAAATACCAGCAGCTGGCTGGGGACGTCAAAGATGAACATCAAACAGCACCGGCACATGCAGCAGTAATGCTCAACATTAAAAGTAATCAGAACGAAAGGACGAATGCAGGGAGGGCTGTCTGATTCAGAGCACTGGAACAGACAGAGTGCACTGCTTTTAAATGAACTGCAACCATAGAAACAAGAGATGCCCATAACACAACGCCAGGCACCTCTTGATCTGTATCTTGTCACTTCCATTTCACAGTTTTATTGTATTGCAATCATTTTTAAAGTGATACTAGAAAAAGATGACATCACAATTACAAAAGTCATTAAATAGCCAAATGAAAGCCTTTATTACATTTTTATTACATAAAATATGCATGTGTATATAACATGTGTATAACATACATATGAATCTGAGCAGAGTATACAAACACACACACAACCTTTTATGCTTAGACAAGGGCTACTAAACAAGCCCACTGTACAATTCTGCACAGTCATCTGTACTAACCGTCACTTTTGAGATCCTTTATGATGACAGATTACAGTGTTGTAAATGTAAGCACACCTACCCAAATAATATAATTATATATGTAATAGTACTAAATGGTGCAAGTCAGGGTAGTGGCTGTTAACGCCTGCAACCACAGATAATTGTTTAAATCAGTAAGGCAGTTAAGTAGAACAATTATTATGTGAATGCAAACATTCAGACAGACAAAGCTTTGAAGCTACGAAAACCAGAACAAGAATAACCGATCAGGGTATGACAAAAAAGTGATTGTCCTCGTGCTACTAAATGACACATCCATTTATCTTGATTTGTCATGTCATGACTTTCACACCTGAGAGGCTCAAAGCTTTCATACCACCTCAGACCCTGTTCCACTGAAGCTCCACAATATGTGCTGACATATTGCAACAGCTAATACTACGTGCAACACAGTGGCTGGTCTAGGGGCAAGTGGACCCTCTGCAGCACGGATAAGCTCTGACACAGGAAAGAGACTCTTCAGGATACTCAGTGGATATGGTCACGTGAAACTAATGTCACCACACTCATATGTGTGTGTTCAGCTACCAGTGTGGAAGCCCTGTACATATTATCACATGAACAGAACTGGCTTGATTTTCAAGGCAAATGAGATCATGAAGCCTGACACAGAAGCAGGAGCTACTTCAAAGAATTTAATTATATCCTAGCCTTTGCTTACCCAATTTCCAGATATTCAGGCCATGCAGCAATGTTGGTACATGACTAGCTGTTGATCCTGAAAGCAGCATTAGTGGTAAATGTTCTAGGCATTATGTGGAGACAGAGGCGCACTGATACGCTGATAAGTCTAAGACACACAAACACACCATGGCCTGTTCTGGTGTGCCCCGTTTGAGGGGTAATCATGGCATTTAAAAAAATGATCAGTCTGGCTGCTCCAGGGACTGAGGTGGTCTACACTGAACCAATAACACGTTTTAGTGCAACTAGCAAAGTCCTGCATTGGTGACGTTGCAATTTTCTCAAAATTGAGCTACAGTGCCCGAGAGGAGCTCTTTAAGACTATTGCCAGAGCAAACCGACAGAGGACTAAAAGAGGTCCAACATGGTGGAGCATGACAAGCCTCAATGCACAATGGCTGAGAGGGACAGTTATCAACAAAAATGTACACCCATTTAAGAGCATTTTGCTTTAACCTACGAACTATTGTAGGTGGACAGAAATCCATATACACACGATTCACCATCACTTCTCAGGCTAAGCTATAGGGCAGCCAGGCTAGGGTGACACACAAATCCTCTCCAGCGTCTTACCTTGGGGGGGAACAGAGACCCTTCAGCCGGAGAGGCCGTCTTCGATCCTCGCTGGGGTGTTTGAGGTCCTCCTTGTTTTGTGGAATATTAGTCAGAACGTAGATCAGCTGAGACAGAGGGGCTTTAGCCCATAGAACTCAGGCTCCAGGTCGAGGGGCTTCTTACTGCTGTGCTCCACAGTATTCAGACATCGTAGGCTGTAATGAACCGGTGAGAACGCAGGCCTGCGTGTGGGTTAAGGCAGATTTCAGACACTTAACTGGTGTACGATGAAATGTTCAGGCAGTGGCTGCAGAGATTAAACAAACGGACAGAAAGGCAGACGGCGACCTTGTTTGTCTGAAAAAGATTCGGGCCGTTTAACCCAAAACCTGCAGCAAGGGGCTGAGGAGCACTCCGGCAGCCGGGGTTACGCTGGGTCCATAAAACAGCAGGCGGAACGCAGAGAAGTCCTGTTCTCTTTAAAGGTGCTGCAGGAACAGGCGTCCAGAACCGAGACGGGAGTGTGAGATTTGGTCTGTGAGATGTTAGTCTGTGAGATGTGGAGATGTTGGTCTGCGAGATCTTAGTGTTGGTCTGTAAGACGTTAGTGTTGGTCTGTAAGATGTTAGTGTTGGTCTGTGAGATGTTGGCCTGTTAGATGTTGGTCTGTAAGATGTTAGATGTTGTAGCCAGGCGCCCTCAGACCGGATGGGTCCGCTACAGTGTAACAATAGAGGAAGGAACACACACACAACCATATATACTTCAGTGTGGCGTCACGAAACGCGCCCGTGAGGACAACTGGGAAATGTAGTTCACGGTTGCCCTTTGTTAACGCCAGCACGGCTTCTCTCATCACACCACGGCCCTGTTCCATTCTTAACTGGGCCTCAGGATAAAAGCCAGAACCATGAAACTAGAAATGTGTGTGTGTGTGTGCGTGTGTGTTTTTTAATCGATCAGTCCCCTTCAGTAGAGTGGTGCTCTTGTTTCCTGTTCCTGTATTCCGCTGGGTCTCCATGGAAACAGAGAGATGGGTCATCTGTCTCCGCACCATTCCGTCCTGCACCACTCCACTGTAAAATCTAACCCAATTCGTAGAAAGTTTTTGTGCATAATTTTCGTACATACCATTAAAATTCTGCCGGTGAAATCGTATAATGGTTTAGGTTAATGTTAGTTTATGTTCAATACGTTTTTATTTGGTTTAATTACATGTAAATTAACCAGCGTCTATCCAACGCTGACAAAAAGCGCGGCAATTCTTACAGCAGTATGTTGCAGTACAATGCAGTTTCAATGAAGTATGTTATAAATAAATACTTATACAAATAAAAAGTTATACAGCAGTTTCAGTATTGCCGTTTATAAAACATGCTGCTTTTTGTGTCCAGTTAAACGTAATTTAACTTTAATTTAATGCAATTAATGCAGGTGTGTTATTTTCAGAGAAAATAGTAGTATCATGAAAAACGACAAGAAAATCTTTCTTCAAACATCAATTTCAAGAACTGGCTGTTCACTTGCTGCCTAATATATGTTCCTCAAAACATATATCCCAACACTTGACAGGTGCCATCCTAATAAAACAAGCATTATTATTCACTTTAACTGTCAGTGGAAATATCATTGTAAATAAGCATCGACCATGACATTAAAACCACCTGCCTGATAGTGTAGATCTCTTTTGTGCCACCAAAACCGCACTCATCTATTGATGCTTAGACTCCACAAGACTTCTGAAGTCATGTATCTCTAGGTCATGTTCCTCAAAACATTCATGAACAATTTTTACAGTGTGGCAGGGTACATTATCCTGCTGAAAGAGTCAACTGGAATTAGGCCACTGTTGCCATAAAAGGGTGTACTTAGTCTGCAACAATGTTTAGGTAGGTTGTACACGAACACAGGCCCCAATGTTTCCGAGCACATTTCCCAGAGAATAATGCTGCTGCACCGGCTTGTCTTGTTCCCATAGTGCATGCCCATGGTTCCATCTCTTCCCCTGATAAGCAATGCACACACATCTAGCAGCCCCCATGAAAAGTATGATTCATTAGACCAAGCCAACTTCTTCCATCACTCCATGGTTCATGTTCACAACAGGCACTTTTGGGGCTGGACAGGAGTCAGCACTCAGACCCGATTCTGTCTCTGCGAGGTACTATATGGTCTGGCATCTTTCTATTGTTACCAGTGACTGTGTAACAGTAGCTTTCCTGAGGGATCAGACCAGACAGGCTAACCTTTGCTTTCTGCACACCCCAAGGACTCTTGGACGTCCATGAACCGATCACCAGTTTAGCAGTTCTTTGGACCGTTTTTGCAAGGTACTAACCTCTAAATACCAGAAACACCACACATGATCTGTTGTTTTGGAGATGCCCCACCCAGTGATCAAGCCTCACAAATTGGCCCTTGTCAAAATTACTCAGGTCCTTATGCTTGCCCTCTTTTTGTTTTTTGCTTTCAACACAGCCTCAACAACTGAATTTTCACTTGCTGTCTAATACATCCCACCCCTGACAGGTGCCATTCTAATGAGACTATCAGTCATTCACTTTAATATTATGGTTTAACAGTGTACGTACTGTACAGCACCATTCACACTTATTGGCATCCCTTGTAAAATGAGTAAACTGTTGTTAATGGTTGTTTATTCCACACTGCAGTGGTAATAGTTTTTTGCCCCTATTTTCAGAATGATTGAGTCTACACTACTTTTTGCAACCCTTTTTTCAAATCTTTACAAGGGGTGGCAGTAATAGTAGAGTGAAATATATACACCTGTATACCTTTTCCCACTGAAAACATCTTCAAATCTTTGGAAAGCAAAACATGTTTGTTGCTGTTAAGTTCACTTTTATGTAAATAAATTAATCAGCAGATTACACAATAACTAACCTCACTCATGACTGACCAACTATCTGACATTGGTTTTAAAAGTGATATGCTAAACTGAAGTTTGAAAAACATGAGCAAAAGTGTTTAATGGGTAAGTCTTTTAATTGTTGCAATGGTATGGGAAAGGGGGGAAAGATGGATAATGCCTCAGTGACTTTTCCCATTTATCCCTGTTTACATGTAGCTAAGTAAACAATCTCACCATCTTTACCTTGACAAGCAGTAAAAGAACACCCTTCTCACCCCAAATGGATCCGCACTGCAGTGGTCATAGCCATTAATATGAATAACCAGCACAAATCTGTTGGGATTATAGACTTATATAAAATGATTTTCTCTTTTTGTCTAAAAAAATCTCCCCCTAAAAAGATAAAAGTGAAGTCTGCAATGCTAAAAACTATTCTAACGAGAGCTTCTGACAATGAATATAACAGGAAAAAAAGCACAAACAAAAAGCTGATGAATGCCTGGTGGTGCCATTTGAGCCCACTGTCTGAACACTATGATGAAACATTTAATAATCAAACGTAGTGTGCACTTGCTATGAACTCAATGGATCCACTGGAGACGTAGCCACTTATTCAGCAAAAAAAGACTGGTTTGACCTTTAAAAAACAGTTAATAAATGAGGTTCATAACAGTAACTTGGTTACATGCAGCAGAACTGCACATCTTACTTTCAATTTGGCAAGGCATGGGAAGATATTAAAAGAATTCAATCAGATTAATAAATTGACAACATATCAACTTTAGCATACTCTATGAAGGACTCTTAACATATTATTACATAGAACCAATTCATAATGCATGAGACAACAGCATAATGAACCTCCAAAACAAAAAAAAAAAGAAAAAGTAACTTGCACAAGCCCTTACCATACTAGGTATTTGTCTCAATCACTGAAAGTGGCATAAATCAGTCAGCACTTTAAAGCTGAAGAAGTTGGCAAGACTGCTGAACATGTTCATTTTACCAGCCTATATAGGTCTTTCCATGACGAACCCTGAGGCTACATTTGCTTTAGCTACATGAAGATTCTTATCTTTCTTCGCACTTCCTTTTGTCTATGGAGGCTTTCACAGCGTGTGAAGAAGCTCTGGTTAATACTCAAATTGCAGTACTGCTGAAGGGTCTTGGGAAGAAAGGTTGTGGTAAGACATATGGAGAGTAGATCAATCAGTATTAACTAACTAACTCCACAACAACCTATTCTGTCGTTTTCCAGGAAAACCAGTGGTTTCAGCTAACGCATGGACATAAAAAAAAAGACACTTTAAAAAGGAAAGGGAAATTTATAAGCAAAACATGAAAACTGGCTGTTGAGGAAAGGGGGTGGACACAGTACTGGCAGTACAGATACTCTGTGGAGAGTAAGACAGGAAGGTTTCAGAAGGGGCCAGACGCGCCCCCCTTTCCCACGGTGGCCTCCATGCTCATTCCAAGCAAAACAATTGTAAGCGCGGTCCAGGAAGAGTGGAGGGCAGGGAGCTGTAGGTGGGCGTACTGACGGGGGAGGGTTTTCTGATGAAAAACAGGGGCCAACTCTCTACCCCAGCTTGGTTTCTCACTTTAGAATGATGTGATACCCATCGTTTGTCTCAGCTGTAAAAACAGGAACAGACAGGACAGTTACTGAGCAAGTTGATGAAAGCGGAAACAGTCCAAATAAATACTGGGAATCGAAATTCATACCTAATTACTTCAATACCAGAGGATACCAAAAATTATAAATGCCAGTACCTTTCAATACCATGTGTTACCAGTATCAATGAGCGAATAAGCATACTTGGACCAAATATAGACTAGTAATTGATAAGCATGTTATTATCAGCAGTCTGTTGAACAATACAGAGGTACCAAAAATATCTGGACACTTCAACCATTGATGTTACTTCTTAATATGTTTAACAAAGTGATACTTGTTTCATGGGTAAACCACCATTAGGGCACTAAGGGTAGGGTAGAGCACAGCTGTTTTTCTGACAGTGGTACTGGTGAGCTTGTGTTCACTGATAGGATAATACATTCAGAAGTGCCTAAGGGCATTCTGAATGCTGAAAGAATACTCTGCCAAAGAGGAAAAATAATTTGGGATGGACTGATTAAAATAAATGCCACTTTTTGATATTTTGACTCCTAACACAGTTTCATTTAACTTCATGCATTGTTACATATTTTACAACTGTCTCAAAAGTACCTTTGGAGGCTACTGAACAATTGCAAATAAAAATAGTAGCAGTGTCTACTGTAAAATACCTAAGGCACACAGTCTCAAGATTTTTAATTCAAATTTGTATGTGCCACAAAAACTTTTGCAGAACCTTATCTTTTTTACTACTTTTTTACTATGAGTATAGTATGCACACACACACACACACACACACACACACACACACACACACACACACACACACACACACACACACACACACA
>JBBPCX010000141.1:655158-667174 GCA_037974365.1 Hydrocynus forskahlii | reverse complement strand
ACGAGATAGATAACGAGAGTCCTTGGTCCGAGTGGAGCCGGGCTCGGTCGAGGGCAGTCTCCCGGAGATCGATCCAGCAGGCGTGCAGCAGTTCCCCTCAGAGAAAACAGAGGATGGAGTTAGTTCCGCATATTCAATTTACTGCTTAGAAAAACACAATACTGATATGAGAGCATCTAAAAAAGGCACAATGTTGTTTCTTGCTGCATTAATGTCAGGCCCCAGCTCCAACAAAAGGGCCCTCAAATGTTCAGAAATGCCCTTTATGGGCAATAGACTGTCCCTGCTCACTAATGTTGGCAGTTTTAGATGTGTGTATTTTAAAGGCTTGCTTCATATTGACTGGGAGACTTATAGAGGGAACACTGCACCTGGGTTGTATGATTTCGAGAGTAATTCAAAATAAGTATCATATTTAAATATTTTTGTGTTTAACCTTTGGATTTTTACAGCAAATGACGCAGATGCTGCAGTGCAGAGACTGTAACAAATGTGTCCGATTTAAATGATGCTTTATTGAGAGAACAGCAAGTATTAAAAGTTACACAAAAGATTAATCCACTATTTCCATTCCTCGTGTCTGTTTAGTGTGATTCAAATAATGAGTTAATGGCAAACATTAATAATAATAAAAAAAATAAACACAGACTGCCAAGTATTTCTGTGAAAACTTAGTATAAATAAAACAAAATAAAAGTAGAACTGGTTTAAGTAGATTACTCTTCCATAAAATGAAGTAAAAATATTGAGCAATTATTGTTCTTGATGAACTTCGGTCCAAAATTACGGAGAACAATCAAACACTAGGTTACAGCTCCTTCCTCAAAACAGTACAAAAACACAAAGAACAATCCAATATGAATATTCAGATCCATAATGCCATTGCTTTCTATGTCAAAAAAACACCTATAAATGAAACATTTTTCATTACACATCAGCACATACTTCAATAAGTTGCTTTTTGTCAAAATCTCAACTCTGTTGCATTACCATAAACAAGACTGTGGATAATTTACCTAGGATATGCTGCACATACAAACATATTAAGGCTTCAGAGCATAAACAGTACTTAAGAAGGACAACTGTATGAACCCCTTACAACTGACTCTAAAAAAACACATTTCTGGTAGGGATAACAATGACAAAACACAGGAGGACTGAGAAGGGGATCGAAATAAAGTTTTAAAAGAAAGCCAACTTGTATTACACAAATATAACTGAAAGCTCAGATAAGCTCTTCATCTAGCCTCTTTCTATATGAGCAACACAGACTAAAGATGTTCTTTCATATTCCTGTAACCTTATAGCATGTCGTCATGTGGGGCAGACCTTTTAAAAGGCATTTAATTAATAAAGAGACTCACTTAAGCTATTTTGGCATGAATGTTGTTAGAAAGTAACAGCAATCTACAGAATTGTAGTTTTGTTAGTTACTGCAGTTTAAAATATTTGTAAGACTTATTGTAAGACTTAAATACTCTATTTAAAACAATAGACATATAGTGTGCATTGCAATCTTAATCCTATAAATCTATCCAGCTTCATAAAAGACAGGAGAACCCAATCAGAATACAGTGGATTTTGCCACTTAAAACAAGGGCATACTCTCTGATCCAAAGTACCTTGATTGTCAGGTATCACACATCACTCACACATACTGTAAAAAGACAAAGACAGTCAAGAATTCTACTAGGAGACTTGGATTGTGAGAGCTACCATAAAGCTGAAAAAAAACATACAAAATACATAAGTTTAATGTTATATCACCAACAGTCTTTTTTATATCAATCTCAGTCCCTAACTGCAAATTATATTGCACAAGCAAATGAATATGTGAGGAATAATATCAAAATGTAAATGTTTCATAGGAGATTTTTCCAACACTACACTACTACATGTTAGTAAAGCTTCTAATTTAATCCTAAACAGTGGACTTACATTGTGTTTCATATCTGCTTTATAAAATTATCACTTTTAACGGCAGGGTTTTTTGAAATATGAGCTACGTACAATTTATTAACAATGAAGATTTACAATTTACAGTCAAACTGATCCCTCAGTTGTTGTCAGTGCTCCAAGTGACAGTACCACATGCAGAGTAAGAAAAAAAATTACAGAAATTGAGGAGCATGTTTCATACTACTCTGATCACAGACCACTCATGCAATGCCATTGCCAAGTCCATCAAAAAACACCTTAGACCCAAAAAGCACCAATCTTTTTAAAGTTACAGTACAAAATAACATTTCATGTCCATAATTTAATCTCACTTTCCTTCCTGTCTTGTATTGCACGCCTTTCCTTACTGCACCTGGAACACATTGATCTTGCTGGTGTTCTTCAGTGTCTGCCTGCGGTTGCAGAACCAAACCCGCACAACCTCCCTATCATAATTGAGCTCCTTGGCAATTTCTGTGATCTCTTGGCCAGTTGGAAGGGCGTTTTTCTCAAAGTAAGTGTTCAGGACCTCAATGGCCTGTGGTGTGAAGCTGGTACGGCGTTTGCGCTTCTTGGATGGCTCCCCACCAACAAACTCCATCAGGTTCTGCTGACCCTTCTGGTTCCACAGCTCTGCCTCGGCCAGCCAGCGCTCCAAAACGGGCTTTAGTTTCTGGGCACTCTTGGGTGTGATGTCAAGTTTCTCAAATCTGAAAGAGTGAGGATGAAGGTCTGTTAAGATTCTGAGAAATAAGGTGTGTGTGAAATGGAGAATGGGCAGTGAGAGAGCGTAATGTGTGAAAAGCTGACCTGCAGATTGCAGACTGGCTGTAAGCTGGTCCCTCAGTGGCTGTGAGAGCCTGGCCCACTTGTGTTTGGGTGAGACCCAGGGAGAGTCGTCGGATCTTAAAGTTTTTGGCAAATTCTCTAATCTCTTCCAGGTTAATGCCCTCTTCTTCAGTCACACTGGACTGTGGCTCTAGACATAAAAGGAAAACCATAAATCCCTACAATTTCTTCTAGCCTAACTAGGGCTGCGTGACATATCAATCACATATTGGTATAAATACCATATTGTAATTTTAACAGGATTATATTGCTGTATAATGTCATTTTTGCAAACGTTTGATACTGGTTTGATTACTTCCTAACCAATAAAAACTCATCTGGTGTGTGCGAGTATTCGTCAAGATACTCAAAGCACAAAACAAAGGTTTACTACATATTGCAAGTATTAACAATGTCACTCTTGCAAAGTCCAAGACTGCAATTATAGAGGGACAAAAGTATTGGGAAGTCTGACCATTCTACCGACAGGTCATATCCATAGAATTTAATATGATGTTGGTTCCCCTTTGCAGTTGTAACAGGTTCCACGCTTCTTAGAAGGCTTTCCACAAGAGTTTCTGTGGGAATTTGTGCCAATTCATTCTTTAGAGCATTTATGAGGTCAGGCACTGATGTTGGACGAGAAGCCTGGCTCACAATCTCTCTTCTAGTTCATCCCAAAGGTGAATATATTGTGAAGCTTTAGGCTTGCTAAACAAAAAACTAGATCACTCATCTAGAGCTAACAGCATAGTGATAACACAATAAAGATCCTTGTACTGTCATGGAAAATTGGAGTGAAAGTCTAAGTCTGAAACTTTTTCTTAATCAGAAAATCAAATGCAGTCAGAATGTTGGGGCGTCGCTTTTTATTGAGGCCGTGAGAGCAGTAATCAGAAGTTCTCTCCAGTAGAATCTTCACTTAGGTTAAACAGACCTTTAGAATACAACACCCATTTTTGGATTACACCCACTTTATTGGTGTTCCACCAATAAGCCTCAATTAGAGTAATAACTGAATATTCAAATCTCTAACTTTCCTTTTAATATCTCCAACTTCCCATGTCTTCCAATAGGTAAAAGGTCAGTAATCACTAATTAATATTCAGCCCTCATGAATGGACATGTCCTTGTTTTTAAAAACCATGTCCTGAGCATATCTATGCCTCATGGACAATTTATGTCCCTGTGCACGCGTAGGCCTTATGTGCTGCATAGGCCTCTTGGTCCATGTTGGTTCAACGCATTCCTCTTGGCACCTTTGACATGAAGTACCTACGCAAACTCATTTATTACAGATCCATGACACTTACTTTCTGCAAACGTTGCTCGGGCTGATAAGATGGAATACACTTCTGGGTTTTTCCCTGCCTGGATAGATTGTAAAAGTGTCACTTTCAAGGATGCACGCAATGGTACATCTCTGCTTTTGTTCGCTCAAGTGCAGGTGTCTTGATTTAAGGGCCTTCTTTGGAAGGGCACTCTTTGGGAACAAAACACATTCTTTGGGAATTTCCAGCCCAGCTCGAATGATCTAGGTTTCATGCTGTTTGAGCATTCAGAGGGCTGAGGGAGATGGAAAATTTTGTAGTGTGTTTCACTACATAAATGTTTTCTTTACTTTAATAGGAGTGTAATTCCTACCATATTAATCAGTATTTCTATCATTTAAATCACTATCAGTACCTACATACCACAAACAGCTCACATATCTGAATCCTACACTGAGGAATATGGATGTTTTGGATTAGAAAAAGAAGTCATTACACATACTGCTGACAAGTTGGCCAACGGTGGGCATTTCTGCACAGGCAATAGGAACAGCTGAGGAGAGAGAAGAGGCTAATTTCCCAGCAGAGGGCTGAGGGGCAATCACAACTGGAGACTGGGCTACTGTTACAATGGGACCCTGCATAAAGAATAAGAATACATATTAAAAAAGCAAAACTAAATGCAATTTTTGAGACATTTTATATAATGCAATTTAAAAATGTTATCTTTAAAGAAAGCAACTGTAATGAAAGTATGCATGAAGGTGAAACTTCAATAAACTCCCTTCATTGATTAATTGCACATGAACCATTACCGATATGCTAACACACCACATGTATCGCTTGTGTGGTGGTCTTGAGGGTCAGAGTGCTGGAGTTTTTTAAAGAGGACAGCAGAGCTGGTGTTTTAGGCACATAACAGTAGGTCTACTACTCTGAACATCATGAATGTTGACACAGTACACATCACACCTGCGTGGTGGTCTTGAGGGACAGAGGGCCAGTGGATTTAGGCAGGACCGTAGTGGTGGTGGGGGTGGTGGCAGCAGCGGCAGCTGGTGTATTCCCAATGGTGGCTATGATCTGGCCCTGGGAGTTCAGCAGTAGCTGGGGGGACATTGTCTGTACCTGCAGACCCTGAGCAGGTAGTGCAGTTGATGCAGTTGCTCCAGCCAGAGATGCAGGGTTCACCAGCATAGGTAAAGTGCCTATCACCTGGAGAGAAGGTACAATGGTGTGTTCCTGTAATGAAGAAGCCTATAACAGATATTTTATTTACTATGTACTGTCGCCATTGCTGTAATCAACCACCTCTCACCTGACCCTGTGCATTGGTGATAATCTGGCTCGTCAGTCCTGCCACATTTGACATGGCGCTTGTGATGATGGGAGTTGTTGTCAGAGAGCTGATGAACTGTGGCTGGGCACCCAGAGAAGCAGCGCTGATCTGAGACAGTCAACAGATACAAATAAAATTTTAAAAAATCATACATCACATAGCAATAATGCAACATTAAATGATATAATATGGAGCTAATGTCATAACACACAAAGAGAGTACACAAATGTTTTAAATGCAAAATACAATTAGTGAAAGGCATCCAGTGTCACTACAACGGTAAATTTATTTTTAGCCATGAAGTAGAATTGTAAAAAGTTCAGCATTAGATTAGTATTAAATATTTTATTTAATTGACATCTATGGGTGGTAGTGGCTAAAACACTTGTTTGTGAACCCAATCACCACAAAGTTTCAGGTTCAAACCCCCACTTTCTTCCCATTGTGTCCTTGAGCGAGACACTTTACCCTCAGTGTCTCCAGGGGGACAGTTCCTGTAACTAATGACTGTAAGTCACTCTGGATAAGGGCATCTGCCAAATGCTGTAAATGTAAATCTATAATATTTGCCAAATCCTTGAACAGAGTTTGAAAATAACTGTTTTGAATTTGTGTAGGGGGTACGTATTTACGTTAGCAGGCTTAGTTATAACTTTGTGTTAAAACTAACACTACTGTGCAAAGGCTGTACCTACCTGGTTTATTACTATATTACAACAACAAGAGGGTGCTGTCAAGATCTTTATGGTAATTTTTTGTAAAATTGTCTTAAGATGCAGTTAGAACGCTGGTGTCAGTTTTACAATGTATTTGGTTATGCCTTGTGCTTGCCTACACAGTGAAACAGTTACATTCTCTTGGACTTTTAACATCAGGATTCAAACATCTCTACACAATATACACAACCTAAGGCTGCTAAGGTACTTTAAAGGCCATTCTAAATAAAACATGCAAGTACTGTCAATACTTACAATCAGTTGTATTGAAGGCTAAAGTGATCTGTTCAGTTGGTGAAATAACAGCTAGCTAACTAGACATCGTCACGTTTCATTGTTCAAATTAGTCAACTAACTAATCTAACTGTGTTGCTAGAAAGCATGAATTTCATTTTGTGCTTGTGCCTTGCGAATTAATGTTCATGTGCAATGCAATTATCTTTTCCAAGCTGTAGCTGCTCTTTGGCATTTTTCAAATGTAATATATAGTTGTATTTCACTCTCAGTTTTGTGAGGCACAAACAGGGATTAAAGCGAGACAAAGTGGAAGTTTTGATTTGTTGGCCTTGATATAAGAGAATGTTATCAGACCGATCTGGGCCATTTTCAACTAGACTGAATTTGCCTAAAATGGCAGAACTCCATGGAACATGGCTGACATTAACTGGAATGACATTCACAGGTAGGAGAAATGGTCTAGAACAGTCACAGCTAGAACAACATTGTGACAGAATGTCAAAGAAAAATTCCCTGTCTTTCCTCCATTGGTGGTAGAAGAATAATGAAGGTTTACCTTGACCACAATATGTTCAGAAATACTTACTGTGATTTTATTTACTGCTAATTTATGCAATACAAAGACAAAGAAGCCAAACTTTCACTCACAATAGCAGGGTTGATCGTGAGGCCTGCGGTTTGGAGAGTTGCAACAGAAGCACTGGGCTCAGAGATCTTGTGCACGGCTGGAGCTCCAGTAACAGAAGTCACCTGCGCAGTGCTGGCTGAGGTGGCTTGAGTGTGTTGCACAGCCGCTTGCACTGACTGCAGTGTTGCCGCCTGGGACTGCAGAACCGACTGCCCAGATCCCTGAAGCTGAGGCTGGACCGAGTTGAGAACAGTGGCCGCTGCAGAGAGAGAACATCGAGTTCCAGAATGCTTCAAACAACTGCCAATCCACTGTAGAGATTAGCTGTACTGGAAGTGAACAGCTATAAGTGACCAAAATCTACAATACTTTTTTCATATTAAGAAAGAGTAAGTATATAAATTATCTGACATAATCATAGCCAATATCACAACTACATTGACCTACAATATCATTATTACATGACGTCCATTGTTTTACGTTATGATATGCTACACGCAATTATGGGATGTTTCTGGCCAGATCAGATTGGATTCTTTATTTTCTCCAAAATTCAGTTCAGCATTTTCTGATGGTATCCTCTCAATACCAAAGATCCAAATTATACTCTAAAAACAGCATTTTTAGCAGAATTTATCAGAATAGCCTATGGAACAAAGTATTTGTTTATGTTCAATGCACTCATAATATCACATAAACTCATCTGCAGTACAGCCTCTTACCCTGCAGGCCAGCGAAAGGCAGTTTGAGGAGTCCTCCAGCTGGGCCGGCTGCAGCGAGGCCAGGCAGAGTGGCCACAGTAGCTGTGGGCAAGGTGAGTACAGCCAGGCCACCCTGACCGCCAACTGAGCCAGCCACACTGAGGGGGATCAGGAGGGGCTGGCCCAGAGACCCTTGTTGGGCCATCATGCCTGTCATCAGAGTTGCCAGGCCATCTTGGGTCAGAACCTTAATGGTAAAATGACGATATAAGTCATCCTCAAAGACCCTATCAGGCCAGCCACTGGTTATGGTGTACAAAATGATTTAGACATGTTTGACTCTTTTGGCACTTCTTCCATATTTTGTTACATTACAGACATATTCTAAAACAGATTTGAATATAATTTTTCCTCAAACATCTACACACAATACCCCATAATGTTCTGCATCTTTGCACACAACTCTCTGCTGCTAGAATACAGTTCCTGTGAAAAAACTGTATGTATCCTCACTGTAACTGTTGTCAATAGTACTGAATATTGTCTTGTCTTGTCTAGTTGTATTGTTGCTCTTGTTGTGTGTGGTGTTTGAGGTGCTGATGGGATTCCGTGCCGGCCCAAATTTACCTGACAGGCCCAAATTTACCATCGGCCCACCGGGCAAACTAAGCCATTATGGACCATTTTGTATAGATTTTGTAAAATATTTTGTGTGTAACGTAACAAAATGTGGAAGTGAAGTGGTGTGAATACTTTCTGGTGGCACTGCATCTCCAATTATAGTGTTCTGAGGTGTTTACTGAGTAATATTTCTCACTTACTAAAGCTATAATAAATATAGGGACAGTAATACTTGATGATACTGGTCGGCAAAACCACAGTTTGCAAAAGCAGAACGGCCTTAAAAGGAAGCTCTGTTAATTTTCTGCCATAGCAATGCAAATTTCCCACTTGAGGGATTAATAAAGGTTTATCTTACCTTATCTTAAAAAAAAAACAAGCAGTTACCAGCTAGCAATGAGTATTACACTTAAAGAACAATGTAACTTACATTATTAAGAGATTCAGGCACTTAAATCATAATGTCATTTCAACCTGCATGTGCTACCATGTAACATGACTTGCCACAACCTAACCTATTTGAGAGAAGTCTATTCAAAATCCTCTTGTCCATAAACTACCATTTGAATGTTAATTTGATCCTGAACTTCACTGAGCTTTTCAAATGGCAATGTTATCCATTTTGGGGAACTCCACCCTAGTAGTTCATTCTAAGCAAAAGTCAGGGTTCCTTTTAATGGAGGTATAAATGAATTTAAAGAATTTAATAGAATTTCACATTTTTTAATCTTTCTAATTAACAAAATGGCACAAAAGAGTGAAAAAACAATAGTAAAATTAACTTCAAGGCCAATAAAAATTCCTAACTTATTAAATCAAAATTTTAACAAAAACAAGGGTTCCCAATCCCAGGCCTGATGATCCCATGCTTTGCACATTTTTGCCTTTTCTCTAAACAACTGACTTAACCTACCAGAAGCTTATTAATTAGTTAATATGTTGCATAAGGTGTGCTCTATAAGACAAAGCATCAAATGTGCATAATATGGGGTCCTAAGACCCATATTTTAAGGTTTTTTCTGTATGAAGTAAAGAACAGTGCTAATTGCAGAGTTAATTATAACTCACCTGTGGACAGGCCTGAACACCGATGGGCATGGTGGTCTGTGGCTGAGGGACAGAGACACTGATTGGGGTTGCAGCATTTTGTATTGCAGGGGTGGTCTCTGCTGAAACTGGGGGTACAGACAGTAGGAAGACTGGAGTGATCAGAATAGAATATCAGAACAGAGCAGAAGCCTGTTTGGATCTAGCTATAATTCTCTCACCAGTGGATGCTGTAGGACTGTCCTGAGTGCCCCTTTCAGCTGGCTCTAAAGTTAGATCTCCCCTTTCCCCACCTCCTGCCTCCACCTTCACATCAGCCCCTGAGGAGTGCAGAGCAGCATCCACCTCCACCTCCAGCACTCGAATGGTCTCGTGACCAGACATGACAATAACCTGGAGATAAGCAAGCATGTGAATAAGTTGTAAATTATGTTTTCTAATTTTGACTGATGTGGAAAGGTGTAAATATCTATAAGCACTACTAATGCAGACACACTAAACAATGAGCTAATTACACTATAACATTTCTACCATCACACAGTGTATGAGAAGAGTGAACGAGAGAATGAAAAAGCAGCACATGAGAAAAACACAGGCACACAGCAAGGCCTATCTTAGGCTCACAGTTTTGCAGAAGTTCAGTGGCATACCTGAATGTCTTGAGATGTCTAACTGCAGGAACAGCTGAAAAAGCACTTCTGCAGTCAGACAGTGAATGACTAAGGAGAACAGAAAGGCCAAGCACACATTAGGGCACAATGAACCTACAAAACGAGGACACAAAAGGAAAATACATGAGTACAAGGAACCAAAAATAAGCGTGTCTGGCGAAATCCAGCTTAAGCAATGCTTTCTGCAAACATCCTATCAACAGACGATTGCTTGAGCTTGCAGTATGGTAAATGCGTTGGACACTGCCAAAGTGAACATGCACAGACACAGGGAAGCAAGATGCAAACCTCTGGGGGGTTTGAAAAGTTCTCATGGATGTTGTGACATGGTGAATCGTTGCACAAGCAGGCACACAGAGTTAAACTGGAATTGAGTGTATGTTCAGGAACTTCTATGAGCTCAAAGTCACACCTGTTCATTGACAGTGAGTGGTCCGTCGGTTGCAGGGAGGTCCTCCGACTCCATCATTCAGTTTGATTCCAATGGAGGTCACAGGTGTGCCATGATAACAAGCAAGCACAGTCTTCTTGCCAGACCACCTGCAAGAAATTAGAGCATTGCTGACATGCTGCATCAGTTTGAGGTAAAAATGCTCAAAACCTTTCAAATGCAAATTAAGCTGTGACAATTAGGGTTTTACCAAAATTGACACAAAAACTGCTTTGGCACTTCTAGAGGTGGGGGTCTTTAAAATGAAACAAACTCTCATTCAGAAACTCTGAAACCTCTGAAATGAACTGCTAGTAGTCCAGATTATACTCCAGGCTCTGAATTATGTAACCACATCAGGGACCAGTGCTCACCATGCACAGCCTGATTCAGGAGCACACAGGCGGCACATTTTAAACCTTAAACGCACTAAAAGCTGTTGTTCTCCAGATAGATCGCCACACTGTATGCATGCAGGTTGTGCCGCCCTGTTATTTTGTTACGAAGGCAGGAGGTGTGCTGCAGGAACCTGCTCTTTCAGGCTCGCGCCGTCTCGTGTGTTATTCGCTTTAAAACAATGGGGCATTATGCAGGCACTGCGGAACATTTTCATATACAGGCCTGCGAGGGCCGTCGTTCTGTTTTGTTTTTAATGTCAGACCACATTGTGTTTAACGGGAGACCCCCATCACACGCCTACACCTGCAGGCGCGGGAGAATGTCACGGAGGACACGAGGTTCAAAACCTCGACCCGTTCTGATTCTTCATCCGTCAAAACTTGGACAGGTGTACAGCCCACCCCCACCCCCCTACAGCCCTTGCTCCACAAAAAAAAATAAAAAATTAAAACTATCGCACTTGCTTCGATAACCAAACGCCTTTTTAACCCACACCTTCCAATCACACTCCTCACATGCCATGCACGAGAACTGCATTTTATGTATTTCCTTTCTCTTTATCATAAATATATAAATTATGCTAATTAAGACCATTGCATATTAACCAAAAAACTCATTTCCTATCGCCCTTGGGTCACGAAAAAACGAAAAAGCATCCCCAAACGACCACGCTCACAACTTACCGTCCAATTTCGGTTAATTTCTTTGTTTCTCCTCCTTCGGTGAGCTTTGCCACAGTTTGTTTTAGGCATACATAATTAAAAATTCATCTCACAGCTCCCAGACTGGCGCTGGCTGCACACAAAGCCAGATTTGCATTGATAAGAAGGACCTCCTCTCTGAATATTTAATAAAACCTGTCCTCCTGAACCATCGCGCAGAGGCACCTAGGGCACCTGAGGGACAGGAGGAAAGCGTTATCTGCAGAAAAGTCCCCAAAATTAACAGATTTTTGCTCTTTTGCACTACGTCATGAACATAATTTATGCAGGCCGAGTCTCGCATTGAAAAATGTCGCTGGCTGAAGCAGAGGGAAAGGCCATGGCTGCCTTAAAGAGACAGAGACCCTCCACACACACACGCAAGCACACACACACACACACACACACACTCTCTCCTCACTGTTTTTTTGTTTATTTGTTTCATTACTTATTTTATTGATTTCTCTCACTGGGGTTAAAGAAGTGCCA
>JBBPCX010000141.1:619763-651180 GCA_037974365.1 Hydrocynus forskahlii | reverse complement strand
TGTGGATATATTTACACTGTGGATATATTTACAGGTACACATTAGCGTGTCCTCAGTTGTTGTAAATATAATTATCAAGTCCATCATTAGTTCAGTACGTTTTGAGCAGGAAAAACACAGTGGATTAATAATAATACATTTTATTTATAGGCGCCTTTCTAGCACCCAAGGACAAAAAGTGCAAGTAAATAAACAACAATAAAAAACAATTGTTCACCTAATTTGATCAATGTTGATTTACAGGATTACAGTACAGTATACTATTTTGCAATTCGCTTTATTTAGTTGTATCCAAGTTTTGATTAAGCTGGGTTGCTGAACACCAACATTAATTGACCACTTTGTGTGTATTTCACAGTTTGTTTGTTTTTAAACCAAAGTCAAAGGTCAAGACTGTCCAGTGGGAGAAAAGCTAAGGAACATTTTTACTGAATTCAAATGCTGCTTTGTAAAATATTCCCTTAATCTACACTATATGGACAAAAGCATGGGTCACACCTGTCTTTCGGGGTTTGGGCTACATCTGTTACTTCCAGTGAAGGACAATCTTTATGGACTCAGTTTGGGGAAGAACCTTTTCAATTCCAGGATGATTGTGCCCCAGTACAAAAAACAAGCTCCATAAAGACATGGCTGGATGAGTTCGCTGTGGAAGAACTTACCTGGTCCACACAGAGCCCTGACCTCAACCAAAGCCTTCTCATCCAACAGCAGTGCCTGACCTCATTAACGCTCTGGGCACAAATTTCCCACAGAAACTCCAAAAGAAACTTCCAAGAATTATTATAGCACTATTATAGCTGCAAAGGGAGACCGACTCTATATTAAAGTCTATGGATTTGAATGCAGTGCCATTAGAGTTCCTGCTGGTGGAATGGTCAGCTGTCCCAATACTTTTGTTCACCCAATACTTTTGTCCCAATACTTTTGTCTGAGGAGCTCTCAGTTTAGCATTTATAATTATTTGGCAATATCACGGATTAAAATTGTGAAAGTTATTCATGCATGCACTGATTATCGAATTCAGTCATGTTTTTTGTGAAAGTGGACATGTCTTCTTTAACTAGGAGTACTGGTTGGAGAAATGACGTAGAAGGTTTGCCCTAAGAGGACAGTCAGACCAAAACAAGGAAGCGAGCAGGAACTTGGCGAAAATCTTGGAATTAGCTGCGACAGAATCCAGTCGGTTTGTTTGAAACGCAGTTGTTTGGACCGATTTGCCCCAGAGAAAGCAGGATGAACAGTAAAGGTGTGTGTCCGGCCTCTGCGGGTCCCTGTCTCGGGGCAGCCTAGCAACAACGAGCCGCTGCGGCTAGGGTTTTAGCTAACGAGATTTTATCGAGCATGTTTTATCTTTTAAACCATTTTTTAACATCTAAAACATTTTCCTCGCGTTATTTTTTTACCGAAAGCGTTTAAAGCCCCTGTTTTTAACCGTAACTGGCTGTATTTGCTATTAGTTTCTGTGTTGGTCTGGCAGCTTGTTTGCTAACGATGACGTGAATCGAAAGGTGACCTCATTAGCTAGCGTGAACACAGCTAAAAACAATAAAAAAAACCACCAAAAAACCCAAAACAGCTAAATATAACCACAACAGGTAAAAAAAACCAAAATCAGATAAAAACAGCAAAAAATACCCCACCAAAACATGTGAATAATGACCAAAAACAGGTAAAAAAAAAAAGAGACCAAAACAGGCTTAAAAAACAGGTAAAAATGACCAAAACAGCTAAAAAGAACCCCCAAAAAAACCCAAAACAGCTAAGAAAACCCAAAACCAGCTAAAAATAACCCTTACAAATGCAACCAAAACAGCAAAAATAAAAAATAAATAAATAAAAATAAACTACAACCAAAACAGCTAAAAAAGAAAACAACCAAAAGAGCTTAAAAATTACGCTTAAAAATTGTACTATTAGGATATCAGGCCGGGTCTGTGTTTGGACTAAGGATCAACTTTACAAAGTCCTTGCCAGGTGGTACACACAAGCAAACTGTAATGAGCCTGTAGATAGGGGACTGCTGTTTCGTCCTTTTACTGTTTTATAGAATACACGGTAACTGGCACATTGATTTAAATGAACATAATGTAACAAATGATCTGATTTCAAGAGTCTTGTAATTTCTCTCAGTCTATAAACGGACTGGACTTTGAGTTGGTGTGTCACTGCTGTCAAGTCTTGTTTCTGCTCAGGATGAGGGCTAAAGGACATGCAACACTAAAAAACACTTTATCCATACAGGTTCATATCCACAGCAAGCGGTGTATCCTCAACAGAGCACAGCACCAATATACCCTCCTGCTATGCAAGTGCCACCTCCCCAGGCACCCCCCTACTCAGATGCCCCTCCAGCCTATTCAGAGGTAAGGAAAAACAATCAAAACTGAATGGGACCACATGATGTGCTGTAGTCATTTGAGTGAATATCTTAAATGTTATGTTTTGCATCAGTTCAGCTGGTGTCTCATACAGTTTTTTCTCTTCCACAGATCTACCAGCCAAGGTATATGCACCCACCCCAGGCCCCAGGTCAGCTACCTCCAATGACCTCTGCATATCCTGCAACTCAGATGTATGTGCCCATGCCACAGACTGTGCCGGTCGGGGCAATGGCTCCTAATGTTCCAATGGCTTACTACCCCATGGGACATGTGTATCCCCCAGGCTCCACAGTTTTAGTGGAGGGTGGATTTGATGCTGGAGCTCGATTTGCCCCTGGCAACAGTGCTTCCATCCCTGTGAGTATGCAAATTGAACATATTCCTCATTACAGAGCTATTAAAGGGAAATTCCAAAAATAAAGCAAACGTAGTTTGATGTAGAATGCACTATTCCACAGAAACCAAGTTAGAATTGTTCCCAATGGTGGTTTTAGAAATGAAACATCCAAAGTATTTTCAGCCTCTGAAAGGTCTACTTTTACGTACTTATGTTTTAACCTGACTTTTCTTTGACAGGATCTGTCAAGGTGTGTAACTTCGCTGACAGTAACTTGGTTGAATAGCAGATTTTGAGTCAAGTATAGATTTTTAGGTTTGAAGAACTACTTAGTGCACTAGATGTGGAGCACTAGAGTACACGGCTCTGTATAGGAGCGTCTGCTAAATGCCATAAATGGAAATGAAAGCTACTATACAGAAAACTATAGCATGAATTTGCTTCAAATATATTTGTTTTACAAAAGTTTTTGAAACAGAAACTCAGAAAACACGTGAGTTCACTGGTTATTTTAGATGGCGCATTAAATTGCTGTATTTGCATAGACCTCAAAACATCTGGTTTCTATTACCACCACTGTAAACAAATCAGTCTGCAAGTTTCTCTGTAATGCACTTTTAGACTATGACTAAATTATGGAAAAATCCTTGGAATTCCCCTTTAATTATGTAATTAAAAAATGAATAGCAAATAATCATCTTTCTTAGTATCACATTAACTGTGAATAATGCCACAAAAAGATATAGTTGTTTTAAACTCAGACACAATGCAAATTAATTTACTTATCCTTTTTAAATGGCAGCCGCCTCCTCCTGGACATGCCCCAAATGCGGCGCAGCTGGCAGCCATGCAGGGTGCGAATGTGATGATGACACAACGCAAAAACAACTTCTTCCTGGGTGGCTCCGGAGGGGGGTACACAATCTGGTAACAGTGAGAAGGAACTTCTTGGGCCTCAGCCTCCATCTTCTCTGGTTCCCTCTCCCCTGGGGCAGCTTGGCTATGCCATGATATTGACACAACTTAACAGAATGTAATGTTTTAGAGTCCCTAATGATGGTACAGTACTCCACTGCTGATAACTCTTCAGTGCAAAAATATGTTGCAGACAAAACTGTAATGCATACAAGGCAGGTGGTGTTTATAGAATCAAAAGCACTTTTCACACAATTCATTGTCTCATTGGCTCATTCACTGTTATTCTTTGTGTATTTCTTTTTGAATTCATTTTATTTTAAATCTAAATTAGAATTTAATTTGCTAGATAAAGAATATTTGTCCATTTTCTGTCACTGTTTTTTTTTTTTTGCTTGGCATTCTGCAACAAATTAAAAACTACTCTTTCATCAGTACTTTCATGAAAGTAGCTATGCACTACACCTTTTTCATTCTAAAGGCTTCCAGTAATGTATCATTTCTATAAGTTACACAACATTAGATGCAGTCACCTCTTGTGAGGTTCATGAATTGTACACCGCATGGTAGAAAAATGTGTTTACAAACTTATCACGGCTGAGTACTGTACCTTTTAGGTGAGAGTAGGTAAATATAATGAGGTGCCAAATTGCATTAAGCACCATTAATTTTAACAAACATTTACAGATAAAAAGAATGCAGTAAAAAAGAAAGCCGTCATATTTGGTTCAAAAAGTTGGTTGGCTTTTTAATCATGTCCCCCATCATGTCGGATACCCAGAGCTGTACATAAAGCAGTGTTCAGTTTTAGTTTAGTGAAATGTCAGTTTCCTCTTCACAATAGTGTGTGCTTCTCACACAATTTTCTTTAGTGTTGTCCTCAACGTTAGAATTATTTAGAGATCAGGGCTTAATCAAGACATTTTGTTTTCTTTTCAGTACTTCAGCACATCAAGGTTTTCTTTTTTCCTAGTAAACATTTAAATGTATAACCAAGGGGCTGGTTGTACCAAAGATCTGGATTAGAATGCACTAAAAGCTTTTGCTGTGACTTGAAAGTCATCTTCTCTCAATAATTCTGCACATATGATAAATTAATAAAAACATAAACATATCAAAAATAGGGGACGGTGATTGTTTTGCAGGTTTGAAATGCCTGCTAAAGCACACCACTGCTCTGACTGTCTTTTGTAGTGGGGTGTGTTTAAAAATGTATCTAGCATAATTGCATCTTGATGGTTCTGCATGCCTTTTGCACTTTTATTCCAAACTGTTGTTTTTAATAAAGATTTATCATTGTTAAATTTTTAGAAATACTACCAATATTAATTTATGTGCACTGTCAACCAACTATTAGACTTTTTGCAACTTCTTTTTTTGTACAAATGCTTTATAAATGCAAATACAGTGTCAGTCATTACATGTTACTGTGTGGATGATTTTTCAACGGCATTTCATTACATATTCTTTCTAAAAATGCTCAAATGCTCTAATATCTGCTTTCTGTCTATATTGGACTGATTGCCTTGTGTTTGATACCCAGGCAGAATGTTCAGTTACCCAGACAGCCTTACCTTCTCATAGCTCTTGCGTACATTTGAATATTAATACTTCTAGCATTAAAAGCAGTACAGATAAACAAAACTACAACTAAAAACCTAAAGGCACTAGCAACACATGGCTGGCCCTCCTTTTCTGGCATTTTTGAAGTCCTTTGTTCTTCTCAAAAGCTTCTACCTTTTACCATTACTGAATTTTACCCATTGGCTTTGAACACAAATGTTCTGCATCAATAGATAAACTTTAGAAATAGAAAACTAGATTTGTTTGCAGTTTTCAGTGATTACCACACCACTGATTCTGCTGTAAATTTACTGAAATGTGACTTTTGCACATTAAGCTCATACAGTAAACATCATGTCTACGTGCTGGGACTTTTCCTACATTTTTTTTCAAACTATAAATAAAACAATTCAGAGTGATTTGATGTGAAGTGCTTAGTTGAAGAGAAACGTCCTTACCAAGTTTTCTTCAGAACTATGCTGACAGAAATCTTGGGTTAACGTCTGCACCACAAATAACCATTTTGTTTGTTATCTAAAATTTCCCTTCAATCTGCACATACAAGTGTGGGTTTAAACCTTCACACATTTAAATGATGAATAGTAGTTGCTTTTAGAGGTATTAAACACTTCAAACCTGGTTCTTAACACCACCCTATTTCTCAAGAATGCTACAGTGCACATCAAACCACTGTGAAAACTATACAGAAATATAGAAAAATCAGTGGAATGTCTCTGTAGTAGCTGGAAGGCTGGGTATCCGACACTGTAATTTAAGAGTTTCCGCCCTTCTCAGACAGATGATTTTCCCCCACAAATGCTGCCAGTGCTAGCATGGCTTTCTTTACACCACCTGAATGAGGCTCAAACATTAAAACTACTCAGAAGACAAAGCTTTTAGACCTGATCTGATAAAAAGCATTGTCTGATTATGGTTTCCCTAGTTCTTCAGATTAGACTTTTCACTTGCAATGTAAAGTTCAGGTAATTACGTGGATTATGTTGAGTCAATATTAAACCTAAGGGGTCCCCCACCCCCCACCCCCGATTTTCCTACAGAATAAAAGATCTGGAAGTTGGTGCACTTAACTTTTTTTTATACTTAATTTAGAATAAAGACTATTTTGGAAACTGCACTGGAAATCCTGGAATTTGTTTTGTTTCATTCAACTACTTATTTATATGATAAACATATAAAATATGCATATGCTCAGAACAGTGGGAATCCATATTTTCATTTTTAATGTACAGAGACAAAACTGCCATCAAAAAATTTCAAGTTTGTAACACCAGTAATGTCATTGACAAAACAAAACCACAGTAAGTTTGTATGTGCATGTAAGATACAATATGATTATGACAAACTTATATTTGCTTGCTTAGGGCTACTTGGAACAGTGCAATTTGATTATATTTGATTATTCATGTCCTTCAGTGTAACATGTCCTTACAACACAAAGTCTCTCAGGAAATAAGCATTAGGATTGTTTTCAACCATGACTAGCATTTTTCATGGAGGGATGATAAATACTCAGTGAAGTACAAGAGTCTGTTAAAATATTAAAAAAAAAAAAAAACATTTAAAATACCAGAGGCAGTTAGGCTTATTAAAACTGTTTTGCACCACTCCAACATTTTGTTTTATGTTTGACCCTAGACTGCGACTCAAATAGTTTTTGTCGTAGTGACAGAACCTGAATTTGGTGGAACAATTCAACTAAAAGAATGCATGCAAAAAATGCATGACATCCTATGTTCTGATTCTAGCAGCAAAGTTGGAAACAATGCAACCCGTGTCAGTGAACTATTTAGTAAAATCAGATTTTTTTTGTTACACCTTCTTTTGGTATCTAACAGACTGTCAGACTTTGTACAGTCTGTTCAGTTCTGCTATACATGTTTTTGGCACCAATGTTATGTGAGTTACTGTAGTAGATCTGGCTCACTTATGATCACATGCCAAACGTCAAATGTTTTGTAAATGCAGACGTTCGGGCTGCACAATGCATCATTTGTTAATCTTTATCATTGGCCTTTATTGGAATCCCAAAATTCTAAAATGTAGGCATGAGCCCTTTAACTAGAGCTGGGCAATATGAAAATATTTTTTTGTGAGTATTCTGTGTTATCGTCAGTACTCAGACACTAACAAACGGAATAATTAGTCCTGTTCAATTTGATATAATACAGTACAACTAACATAGAATAAAAATAATTTGTATTCATAGTTTCATATTCTTATTTCAGTTTTGTATTTATAAACATGGTACTACTGTGACACATTATATGTCTTGGAAAAGTATATTTTGGCACACTGCCCACCACTATCTCTAATCAATCCTAATGTTTTTATCATGTGTTTCAGTTTTGTGTGTTGTGATAAGCCAATATACTTATGGCATCCAACATTACAAGTTAATTACTTTGTTCAAAAATAACAGACACTTATCTTTAGCCATATAGTGTTTTTCTGGGTGTATACCTCAATACTAGTTTGTCAATATTGTGCAGCTCTAGTTATAAAATTAATGTTATGCAAATCTGTGTTAAATTCAGGCCTTGGAGGGCTAAAGCACTGGAGAAAGAAAAAGTTATCCCCTTCTATTGCCATCCAGTAACCAATCCTCTGTTAAAGCATACAATTCAGAGGACGACAGAAGAGCTGTAAGAGTATGAAGCTTATTAACACTAGTACTCATGCATTAGACAAACATACCTGATAGCACTGTTGACAGTGTAACACCTGCTATGCAATCTTTTTGAAAATGAGGGTGTGCCAAAGTTTATGCTTTAACCCAAAGGCTTCCGACCCTGGTCCCAGAGGACACTTGTTCTGCACATTTAAGTGTTGCCTCTGCTCTGTCTCTTCACAGAAAAAGCCTACTTGTTTAGTTGTATCAAATATTAGATCAAAACACCAATATATGCAGGGAATGGAGTCCTGCTGGATGAGGATTAGTTTATGAAATTAGTTTTTAAACAGTAGAGGCAAATGTATGACAACCCACAACTGGAATGAGGCGTAAGGAACAAGCACTGAATATTTTGCCTGGACAAAAATCATAAGCATATAATATGGCAACTAGTTGAGTGCAAAATCAGCTCTGTGGCAGAGCACGGTAAAAGCAAGTTCAGTTACATTTTTTGACCACTCACTTTTCTTGTGATGCAACAGTATAGATCAGCACTATGTAAAACTGCATCAGAGATTCAGCTCAACATCTCCTTCACACCGTCTCCACCGCGGCTTTTTTTACAGCCAACAGCACCAGAAAGTTTTGGCACGCAGAACCTTCAAACGTCCATACCCATACAGAATGTTCATCATCAGCACATCATTTGCAGCAGTGTGCACTTCAGATGAAGTACTCCTTCTTATTTTCAGTGACCGTGTCTTGGTAGACCTGATCTGGGTCCACCCCTGGTGCAGGCTCCCCTGTAGTTCGATAGGCACCCTTGTTGTGGCACAGGTAGCGGTACAGCAGGAACACCAGGACAGCCAGTGTACACAGGACCAGCACAATCACCACTATTATCACCAGTATACAGACAAGAGGCATCAGCATTTACGAACAGAATAAGGAAAAACACACCCTCTCCCCAAAGTCAGAAAAATGCTATAATCATTATGACTAACAAGTGACAAAAATCTGACGTTAATTCAAACATTACATTAAAGCAGAAACTAGTAAATGGCAGAGGTCACCGACTTAATTCCTTCTAACCACTTCTTCATGTGCTTTTCACATTCTTTTCCTATTTCCCCTTTTCCTGTATGAAAAAGGTCCCTCCAAATCTGGCCCTGCTGGTCAGGATTGCAAGGGGAGGGACTAATCTGGAGAATTTGCCCAGCAAATATGTAATATGTTCAAAACCACCCAGAAATATGTCTTCTTGTTTGGCTACTTGTAAGTAGCCAAACAAGAAGAGCTTACAAGAATATGCTCTTGTCTGTAGCAAAATCTTACAGGCCTACAAACCAACAACACACAACATAAAATACATTACAAAGAAATATTTTACCTCCTATGACTGCAGGGTCAGTCTGGTTTGGAGCCACAGGTGTTGGTCCCACTTCTGTGACTTAAAAGTAAGGAAAAAATGTTGGCGGCACATAACCTGTAAATTAACATTGCCCTTTCTAGTAATGACCTGAGGAATCAAATATTTTAATACAAGGAAATCTAAGCCGTATTGTGAGTACTTTAAACTGTAACTACTGTAACTGTTCAAACATTAGATTTTGTGCGTGGCTTTACTGCTCCACATACATTGAGCATAAACTTGCCTAAAAGGTCCCTGTAATGTCAGGGTTTGGCCCGAGTTGGGAGACTTTAGACCTCAGCAACGGCTAGAGGGCATGTAGTAGAGGTAACACAAAATGTGTTTATTAACACGTGCTATATTTTAATAGCTAATGTAAACCTTATGATGCCCAAGCTCGTATTTATAGAGAAGAGCACACATATTTTCTATATTTTCACAAAACAGACAACAACTCTTACTGTTAGCAGGAGACATGGTGCCCATGATGGAGATGGTTAATGCAAATACCTAAATATAGAAACAGCAAAATCAGTGAAAAGCAGTGCAATTCTGTCTCTTTAGGCAGCAACGAACAGATCCTCACTTTTTGAAGGCAGAATGTGTGGCAGGTTTCTAGGTGAAAGGGTTGAAAAAGCGACTGAAGACGAGGAAACGCGTTTTCCTGGTAAACATCTAAACTCAAACTAAAACTAAAACCTCCACAACCTCCACGGAAAGAGTCCAGCGGCACATAAATCAATTAGAAAACGCAAGAGACAGTTCTGGTCTAAACTAAAGCGGTAATGTGAACCAGGCGTGCCATAAAGCCTCACTTCCTGATAGTGACGCTGGAGTATCGGCTGTTTTTGTCTAAGCGGCTGAAACTAGAAACCTCTCCAGAGCAGAACGCGGTTCTCCGGCTCGCCTACAGTCCAAACAGCCTCCGGCAGACGACCTGGAACCAGAACCGCTCACACACACTCACCTGCTCGGTGTTTGGTCTGAACTCTTCTCTGAGACTGCGACTGGGACTAAGTTTGAACTCTTCCGAGACTGAGGAACCAGGTCTTCAGGTTACTCCCGCACGAACTTCACCTCAGTTTCACAGCATTTTACACGCTCCAGTACTGAGAGAAAAGGGAGACCGAACCAGCCTACTAAGGCACACAGTTTAAACACACTCACTCACTCACTCAAGGTCTCTCTCTCACACACTCACACAACACACCCTCTCACTCATACTCTCAATCACACACTCTCTGCTTCACTAAAGGGTTATCAGTCGCTGCTACAGAGACCAGACTGTAAACCCAAACCAGGAAGAACTACTGAGAACACAGTGACCCCACTGACTTCATGAACTGTGCTGTTATCAGGACAGACTACAGGCACTACGACAACGGTACATTCTTAAAGTTAGTTTAATGGATGATCAAGCTGATTACCATTCAGCAATTCACAACAATCCCAAATCAAATATGAAGTTAAATATATATTTAGAACAAGAACATAAAAACCCACCACCCAACACAAAGTTGGCCTGTATGGCGCCTCTAGAGGTGAGATGTGAAATCACACGATATTAAAGGAGGTGTAAAATAATTTCGAATAATACTAATTGTGAGTTATTAAATAAAAATAACGTTAACAAAAACAACAATAATAGCATTTGAATCATTGACAAGTTCGACTGAGTTTATCAAGAACTTAACTGTTAAGTTGATCAAAGAGTTAAAACCACCAAAAACCTAAAAATATTTAATATTTTGTCATATCCCTAATAAGAATTATGGAGTTCAGGAAGAAATATCCACATGGTCAGCCGAGTCAGAGTTTTGTTTAAATCCAGTTATGCTGTTCATTCCTGTAAAAAAAAAAGGAAATACATGTTCAATAAATACAATTAACATCTGTTGTTTTGCACTAAACGGCTAAAAAGTGTGATAAATTATCCATATCGACTTTACACACTAACCTTTCAGTACATATCCTTTCTTTCAGTTTCCTCTTTCACTTCACCTAATGCATGATCAGACCTTGTATCCTTAATGATAAGAACATAACATTGAAAAGGAAACCGAGGACATGAAATTTTGGAAAGATATTTTGAGTTCTTTCTAGCACACTGCCTACCTTGGAAAAGGCTTCAGATGGTTCTATAGCTGCTTTATGGCCAGAGGTTATTCCATTTTCCATTCCACTAGAGGCAGGCTCATTTAGCCCCACAGGTTGGGTAGTGTGATCTTCTGGAGCTTTAAGTGTGGAAGAAGCATTGGGATCAGCCCTTTCAGAGAGATACACATTCGCTTCCGGCATATTCTCATCACCACCCTCCAGAGATGAGTAATCTTTCAGATCTAGACTCTCCTGCACTTTTTCTGAGTCGACGGATGGTAGCGGCTCTCCCTCTTCCACCTCTTTCCCTTCATACTCTGTTTTCACTTTCTCCTTTCTGGCACCATGTGCATGTCCATTGTCATCCGTTTCTGGTGCTGTGGAGGACAATGCCTCTGCATCAGAGTCGTCCTTGTTTATGGAGCTTGTATCTGTATCTCTGAGCCCAGACTTGGTGTCCACAGTGGGCTTTGGGTTGGTGGGACTGGTCTCAGTGCTGTAAGCCTCAAATGAACCCCTGTCTGACCTGAAACTGGAATTGTACTCTCTCCTGAAACAACAACAGAACAGAAGTAGGCAACAAGAATTTAAACTAGCTAGCACTTCCACTTATGAGCTTATGTGCTTAAACCAGTAAACTGGCAGTCATTAAATCCTGACAATTAATTGAGAAGATTATGAGGGCAGTATGTTATTGGAGTCTCCAAGTGAGTGTCATTTTGCACAAACTCATTAATTATGCACTGGTTGCAAACACCAGCGGTAGCCAGAACACCTTTGTTTGGCAGAAAAGAACCACTTGTAATAAGAAACATATGATCAGTTTGTCTTTATACAGTTTCTGTGTTTTGAACTAACTCTTGTACAATTTTTCAATTTGCATCACCTTATTTCCCTTTAGCGCTTGTCCATAATCACTGATTCTCATACACTATGCACCTTCACCAGTAGATGGCATGAGCCATCAGTCTCTGACACTGGCTGGAAACGATCAGTGTTTGTATAAAGAACAGGACATTCCCTCTTTACCTAAGAGTACCCCTGGGGCTGTAAGTCATGTGGAAGTCAGAAAAGCTGGCCCTCAGTGATCTGGGAGACAGAGCATCTTTCAGTGATCTCCTCTTCAGAGACCCGCTTCCACAAAGGAGGAAGAAAATCACATTATTGAAAATATAACATCAGAACAAGCATGTTTAAACTTCCCTTTGAGAAAACGTTAAATGCAGTATCAAACAGCGGACATGAAGAAAAATAAATTACAAACACACCGACTGAAGTTCTTGATCACAAAGCTCTTATCAGGATGTTGGGCCTTGAGACCCTTCATTATATTCTGCAAATTCTGATTGTTCTGTAGAAAAAAGTTTAAGAATTTTTACAGTGCTTACATATGCATATGATCATGAATACTTAAGATAAAGCAAAAATCTTTAAATATGTTTTTATTTTGATTTACCTGGGTCATTTCCCTATAAAATATATCTCTTAAGGTGGAAATAGCTTGGAAAACTGTTACATAGCATCCAATGCGACTGTGGAGGAAGGATTAATAAGGAAATTAGATCTCAATAGTTTAATAGATACAATTTTATGTAAAGTAACATGATTTTTCCATTAAAAACTCCTTGGCTGGCAAACCTTTTAACTGTGAACGCTCACCTATCATACAGAACAGGCAGTTCCTCTTTCAGCTCTCGGTTCATGTCTTCAAAAATCTTCTGGGCCATATTCATCTCCTCCTTTGCCTGCAAGGAGATTAGGTTATTCATTTTTGTACTTAATGCTGAAACATAGTGGCTATTTTTGGGCTAGTTTCACACAGTGTACCCCAAATGTTTAATTTTGGCACTGGAACTACAAGCCAAATATATTAAGCTACACAATTATGTCCGTTTTAACTTAAATTAACAGTTCACCAAAAACATCAATGTTACATGTTTTACCACGGATCCCTGGTGTAGTCAATCAACAAACTGGACACTGTAGTGTCCAGATGTTGCTTCTTTAATTTAGATCTGCAGTGGTGAAATGAATGTTGCTAACAAACAGTAGAACTCAACAGTCACCCAAATACTTCTCTCAACCTGTTCAAACCACATCCAAATCTTCATTTAGGTGTAGCAGACTTGTCCATGTGGTTTGAGACAAAGTATGTCTTACTGTGAGCTATAAAATAAATATTTTTTTATTTCAAACAACACAAGGGCTTTCACAAAACATGGACAAAACTTGACATGGTTTGTGAAGTGTGTGAATACATAGCAGACAGGAACATACAGTGAGAAAGTACTGCACATGGGTGTGACATGAGAGTGGAACCATTTTCACTGCTCACTTAGTGGGAAGGGTTACTTTTTCAAAGCTCATGTGAAGTGTTATACTAATTCTCCCACTGGCTAAATCAGTATACAAATTTGAAAGTTACAGAGGTGTTATTACGACCCAAACAGGACGAAACTTTGGTATGCAAAATATAGTACAAACAGGACAAAATACAAAAACAGTACAACAAGGTAACAGACATTTATCATCTGTCTGATCAGACCTTGCCTATTTTAATATCATCTCTCTTTTTGGCGTTCTCCAGCGACACCAGATGATGGCGAGCAGAATCATAGTCCACAAGCTTTCTGCCTCGCTTGGCCACTCTTTCCTACGAGACAAAGAGCACTGAAAGATATAACACTCAGACTAAACCTATGTGCATTGTAGAGTGTGTGTGTGTGTGTGTGTGTGTTGGGGGGGTATTACCCTCATATCTGGAAACTGGCTCGTGTAAGATTCCATGGTGAGCAATGCCTGGTCACGTAGCTTTGTCTCATAATCATTCCACAGCAAGTCTTCTCCCTTTTGAGAGACGGATTTGAATAGGTTTAATTCAACTGTGCTAGGGGGAGTGGGGATGCATATTGACTGTCCCGTATTTCCTGAATATTTCTAGCTCACCTCCACAACAGCACCAAGATCTTCTCCACCTTCCCACTCAAGCTCATAGGCATCAAACAGAGATTGAAACAGACGACTAGAAGCATCGCGCATCACTGTGGGACACACATTATGATTGCTTTAAGCCTATCTACATTTCAATCCAATTTCTTATTTTCTATGTTTAGAAAGAACGTGTTTTAGCACCAAAAATCAAAGGTCTCATATTAAAACACAAAAATGAAGTGAAACAGATGTAATGCATGTCAGATGTGTGCTGCTTTAATTCAATCTGTTTTGGTCAGACACATTAGCTGGTATTAATAAAAGGCACACAAGTTAAATGTTTATACAAACCAATCAAATTAGCTCCCTTGCTACACTTAAGTTAACAGGGCTAACCTTTAACAGCATTTAGGTAAGCCTTAAGGTCCTTGTATATTCTGTGTCCATCACTCTGCAAAAACACAAGAATTAAACATTAACAGAAAAATATTAAAACAATCTCATACAGTATGCGTTTATCAGTTACCTGCTGCTCATGGAGGTTTTGCACACATAATTCGAACTGCTCATCTATGGTCTCCTCAGATTTACCAATCTTCTGTAAAACCTGCAAGAAAGCCAGATATCGCTTGAACTAGGAAAGCCTTTTTGCAATGATTCAAAAGCTTTTAATGGTGAGAGGATTATTATACAATTCTGAATTTGTGCACAACGGTATTAGCTCACTGACAGAAAAGAAAATGGATTGTGTGATCATTAAACACAGAAGATCATGTGGGTGATATATAATGAATCAGGCTGAGTGAGTCACTGATAGGGTATGAGTGACGGGCATCTGGTTTACATGTCCCATGATACAGAGCCCTCCATGAGTATTGGTGACACCTGATAAAATGATGAAGGTTTAAAGGAAATGACAGAAAGAAATAAACTAAATGATATAAATATCTGTTCCAAAATTGCTGGCACCCTAGAGATTTGTATAAGTAAAATCTAACTGAATTATATTCCTGAGGAGTGTCAAGAAGTGACCTCGAAATCTGAAAGATTTAGAGAGATTATTTATAGAAGAGTTGTCTCGGATCTTTTGCCATGTGTTCTCCAGTCTCATGTTATCTTTGCAAAGGAAAGCTGCATAAAGTATTATTTATTTATTTTATTTTATTTATTTATTTATTTTGCCTGCCACCACCGCCCCTCTTCAGAGGACAACTTTATTTTTCATTTGTAGTTTCATTTTACAAATACAGTCATTAAAGTCACTCTGAGCTTACCCCTCACCCCACGGTGAAGAAAATAAATAAATAAATAAAGCAGAAACAAGACCTACAGAAACAAATTTATAACACAAAAAAGTTTCTAGTAACCTTAAAAAATAATAATAACAAACAAACAAAAAAAACAAACACAAACTAAAAAAAAACAAAAAACAACAACAAAAAACCTCACTCCTGTGTAAAGTATTTAATGATGGGGTGTCAAAAATTGACATCAATTTGAGGAAAAATATTTATTTCACAAAAAGATGTAGTTCAATTCAATCACTGTACCTAATATTTTGAATAAAAGATCAAAAGGGATAACTATAAACAATGTTTCTGACAGCATGCTTTGCTCTTGTGCATTAACATTTTCCTATATTTGTGGAGGGTACAGCATGTCTAAGCAAGGCCTAAAATTATTGTAGTAATTCAGGAGGCAGTAAGCCAGAGAGGTTATGCTGAATGTCAACACAGACTTTTGTCAGAGTCCCACCCTCTAAAAAAGATAACTACACCAATAAAAGTTTCCTTGCTATCAGCTTGGCCTTATTTTCCATTTCGATCTACTTATAAATGAGGAGCTGTTCTGAAGAGGAGAGCAAACTAGGCTGAAATACCATTAAAGATGAAAGCAAAAACTGTCCCAAAGTGTGGAAAGGTTAGGATCTACCATGCTGATATTTTGAGAATGTTAATTTATGTACACACCTTCTCTTGCGCTCTGCTGAATGTCCTCTGGACTTGTCTGGCAAACACCACAGCTCCTCCCTTTGAATGGGTGCTGGGGCTAGTGCTGTTTTTTCTCTCTGCCATGTTCCTTCCACCTTTTCTGATTTTGACCTTCTCAGAAATGCTGTTTAATACACCAGGCCCTACAAAGGGATTAGAGTCAGGAATCAGGTTGCCACCTATTCTGTTATCTTGACTGATCATTTGTGGTTTGCCTTTGCTCCATCGTAGCCATAAACTATAAATCTCTTATCTTTCCAGGACATTGCTGGTGTGTTTCAGTAATGGTGACAAATAACCTGTGCTAGCGTACATGTGGGGCAGCTGGTGTCCTGGTGGTTAAAGGGGGACAATGCCTGACATTCCACTGTGTACCTGTATGTGTGTGTGTGCATGTGTGTGTATCTACAATGTTCTTATATTTACTTATATATCCACTCTGTATATAGATGCACATATACTAATTGTGTACATGCATACAACTTGCCTATGTCTACATTTAGTTTACATATGCATAAATGTATATATTTTACAATACAGATGTCCGTATTTATATTTCTAGATTGTATAGCGTACATTTTATACTGTACTGTTGATATAGTATTTTATTCTAATCTTTTGTTTTCTTAATTTTTGCTGCTCTTAACTTTGAACTGTCCACTTTCTGCTGTGACAAAGGGACTTGTGAGACTAATAAAGGTTTATCTTATCATACTGAGTTGCCCCTGTGATTGGAAGGTTGTGGGTTTGAATCCCAGGACTGCACCACTGAGGTACCCTTGAACATAGTACCAACGCCATGCTCTGCACTTAAAAACACTGCTCCCTGGGTGCTGTGTCGCTGGCTGCCCACTGTTCACCTATGATAAATGGACACTTTACAAATGTTGAAAAATGTACATATTGCAGTGTCTGATAAATATTTAAAATGCCCAATAATCTGTGGGAAGGTAAAACTTGCCAGTACACGCTCTAAATCGCGGTCTACAGTATTTTGTTGGAGGATTTGTGTAAACTGGGCACCGCATAAAAGTCTTTCACTTTGTACTACATTTCCCATCAGGCTGTGTGCGTGTGTGTGTGCGGTCAGAGTGCAGTGGTGACTGCAGAGATAGATGGGGGTAACGATTGGTAAATGCGCTTTGGTGGATGTGGGGGTTCAGTGGGGCTGCTGGCTGCTCGCCTCTGCTCTGAAAACAGAGAAGTTTTACGATTTGGCAGGTAAACTGATCCTGATTCAGCAGGTAAACTGATCTTTACGAGAGCTGTTCGAACGGAAGGGCTGCACAGTACTCCAGGCACTTTGCTGAGGTTGGACGTGCACTTTGAGATTTCTTTGTGCTTTAAGTGCATAATGTAGAAGTAATGTGTGTAACTAATGATTGTAAGTCGCTCTGGATAAGGGCGTCTGCCAAATGCCGTAAATGTAAAAGTCATATTAACTCAAATCAGAAGACACTGCGCTGCGTGGAGTGTTGTGTGGTGATTATGAATCCGCACTGCCCTCCCCACTCCGCTCCAAAGACCCGGACAGAGTCCTCAAGGAGCGAGAGCTTTTTTTAATGGAAAGTGTCTGACTAATTGCGAAAATGTGCTTGGTAAAAGATTCTCATGATACATTAACCTACTGCATAGACCGATGATGATCTGGATCAAGTTTCTGTCTCTAGATAAAACCTTTAAAAACATTGGTTTAGTTTTTTCTACAGGGACATATTCCTAAAAACGTCACAAAGGTTTCAGTAACTTTGACAGTAACATCAGGCACTGCGGTGAGAAACCACGTAACGCACTGCTCGTTCATTCACTGAACTGATTTAAAACAGTCACATAAATAATCTGACCTCATTACCATGTGTTCAAAGGTTCTACTCACCTGTTAGCACTCAGTTTGCATTTCTTTCTAGTGGTGTTAAAATGTTGATCCAGCCAATCCAGAACCCAGGTCCTCATGTGCTGTTCTCTGTCTTCCAAGATAGATATGTGCTCTTGAAAATCCTTGAACTTTGGACCCAATTGTCTGCAGGTTCTTCTGTAAAATATTCATTGAACACGCCTCACTTTTAAACTGAGCAGACATGGGTGAATGGCTAGCACCCATACTTTCCCTAAATTACTTTCATTAAAGGTGTATTCCTCTGTATTCACAGGGTCCAGTACCTTTGTTCTGTTGGCCCACCTGAGTCGGATATGGGGTGGCACGAAACATCTGAGGCAGAATGTACAGACTGGCCTAGTTACTGCATGGGGACTGAGGTATGCTTTATAATGTTGCTAGTGACTGATATTAAACTAGCCCCATTGGACCAATGGGCACAAACTTATTTGAACATGTTTGTTAACATGTTTACAGAACTGAAAAATTCAGGTTCCACATGTTAAAGAAAACTTTTGTGAGTTCTGTTTACCCAGTTTATGACACAGAGCACTTCTGTGTAGGTGAAGTCACATTAGTAATATACTCCATTAAGGCTCAGTTAATAAGTCAGCGAGTCACAGGTTCAGCCTTGTCTTGTAGACTTGGGACATTTCTCTTCCTCCGCATCATGAAAGAAGGACAAGACCGCAGGTTCAACAATGTCAGAGATAGCCCTGGGATATTCTTTGTGTACTGGACCTTGCAAGGTATTTGAACTGCACACTATGTTGATGGTTATGCTCAAGAAAGTTAATCAATTCTCCACGGTGGGGGTGGTGATTCTTTAATGGAATTTAGTGCCCTGAGAAGGGGCCCATGGTGTACACACTGCAAATCAATGCAAGTGAGTTTAAGTTAGCATACCATTTAAATGCACTGAGGACTAAGCTACGTATACACTGTTATGAATATGTAGTTTTCCTTCGGTTACTAGATCAAGGATCATAGTTTTAAGCATTAGAAACCTGTTACATGTATATTACTTTTGATGTCAGTTAGGTAGGGTATCTGATTTTCTCAGAATTTTTTGTTGCTTGTCACCAAAACCAACATCTGTAAAGTATTTCAGCTGAATTCTAATATTGTTCTCCAGAAAACTTAAATTTTGCATTATATTTTTAATTGTCTAATATAAAAATATCAGGGATGCCATGTTTGGAAATATGATTTTCTAGCCACATGAAATTTGCAGAAATCGAGACAAATACGTTTTCTCCCTGTCTTAATACTCAGAGGTCATGTTTTGTTCTCAGTGATCCTCAACATGGTAAAGTGCTTGTGCTTAAATTACAATAATTAACTTTGCATGAAAATGTGACGGCTGTACAACCAGTAGATTTCAAGATATTGGGCATTAAAAGGTTATATTAGCTATTTTGTGTGATTAGAAAACCTGTGAAATGTTGAAAGGTGTTTGCGTTCCAGTCCTTTCATCTTGTTTTCATGTTTAGACATAATTAAACATGACAGATTTTCTCTTTTCCTCTCTCCTAGCTGTGTGGGTGTTTGTCACCCTTTTGCCCACTCTGATTCTGAACACAGAACGGAAAGATGAACCTTTGGGCCCTTGTGACTACATTGGTTGGGCAGTGTGGGGTCTGGGGTTTGCCACAGAAGCCATTGCTGACCAGCAGAAATTGAATTTTAAAAATGACCCTGATAATGCTGTAAGTTACTACATTCTACAAGACTATATTCTTGGAGGTGTGTGGAAATGGTTTGATAATTCCTATGGATGTGCTGTTCTTAGTATAACATGTATATACACCAATCAGCCATATCATTAATACCACCTGAAAAATAGTGTAGATCCCCTCATGCTGCCAAATCAGCTCTGCTCTTCTTTGTCCAGAACATCTCACAGATGCTCAGTCAGCTTGAGATCTGGCAGTCTGGGTCAACACCTCTAACTCTGTCATGTTCCTCGTGTTGCAGAGCATATTATCCTACTGAAAGAGGTCAATGACATTAGGAAATATTGTTGCTATGCAGGGGTGTACTTGGTCTGCAACCAGATAGGTGGTACATATCAAAAAATTTCCTTGGACCTTTTGGTAGGTACAAACTGCTTGCCCATTTTTTCTGCTTCCAACACATCAACTTCAAGAATCGTTCACTTACTGTCTAAGGAATTCAGCACCTTGATAAGTGACACTGCAACAAGATCATGTTATTAATTTCATCAGTCACTGTTTAGATGAATGCTTGTACAATGGAATATTTGACGGTAGGAGGAACATTTTAGAGCTGTGCCACCTGGTGGTAAATTGTGGATCATTCAAGGGACAGTTGCTGGATACATAGTCAAAGGATTGAAAAATTATTTTACATAAGATAAGCTTATATAGGCATTACTGACAATTTTTTACAGTTGGCAGGTTTTGTTCCAAAAAATCAAACTCAAAGCACTGGTGTCTGCCCATGAATTTATGAACCTCACAGGCAAAAAGTGTCTCTGAACCTGTTTTAAATGAAATAAAAGCATTACATTTATAGATCTTGTTTTTTCACAGGGCAAGTTCATACGGCATGGGCTGTGGGCTTACAGCAGACACCCAAACTACCTGGGAGAGATACTGCAGTGGTCAGGGTTGTTCCTGTCTGCGTCTTCAGTCATGCGTGGCCCTCAATACCTCAGTGTGGTGTCTCCTCTCTTCCTCTGGTTCCTGCTTAGACATGTGAGTGGAATTCCCATCCTGGAGAAACAGGCCATGAAGAGGTGGGGAGCTGATCCTGCTTTCCAGAACTACGTGAAGAACACTCCACTTCTCTGGCCCTTCACTATGTTCTGAAGCATTGTAATTGATAATATACATGTAAGACTTTTTGATCAAATGAATGAGAGAAAATGTACCCTGAACTTGTTTAAATAGTTTCACCTTTAACAGGAAATCAGATATGCCACAGAATGTACTTTTGCACAGAACGCTCATTTCACTCAAATTGTTTTTGCTGACTTGTCTACACTTTTTCCACAATAAAGATATCCTATGCCTTTCGGGTAGATGAATTTTTAATTCAGTTGCTGAATATATAGCATGATAGTTAGCTTATAGTTTCATGACAATGCATAATGCCCTCAGTGTCTTGAGGCTAAGAGCTATGGCAGGTCTCCCATGGCCTGTGTATTCAGCATGTGATGCATTATAGGTGACATTTTGTCGGTGACTAGGCAGTTGCATCTGGGTAAGCAGTTTCCTCTAAAATCTGATTCTAAGAAATGTATTTTGGTTCACCAATTTGGAAAATAACTCTGGGAAACATTTACTTTTGGTAAATGTCAGTTTTAGCAGGTGAATACATATGACAATAGATCAAAGGCTCAATGTCAACCAATTAATGCATTACAGGACTGGTAAAAAAAGTATGATGGAACAGTTACAACCAATCAACATGAGTAGTTTAATTTACACTTAACATCAGCCTAGTATAAACAGCACATTAAACCTGTGCAGGCAAGCTAGTGTGTAGGGGAGAAAGCAGTGTGCCAACAGTAGCTTATTTTCCCATTTTGTGTTTCATTCTGCCAACAGATATTTTTCCTCCACTTGTGCTATAACACAACTGAAAACAAAATCAAGTGACTGCACACCATTCATAAAGTACCATGGTGCATACCATGGATTTTATAAGCAGGTCAGCAAATGTCGCAAGATCACACTAAGGGTGAGGCTGACATTTTGAACACTGACAAACCTAACAAGCAGTAGTGTAGCAATGGAGTTACACCAATTTCCTATAGACCTCCAACTCACTGCAGTGTAAATCAACCATGGTCTCAAACTGTACATGAGTATACATTTATGTCCACTATGATGACAATGTAATGTGTTAGTACTCAAAGCAGACAATGTCAAAGCAAAGAAAAAGAAAGAAAAAAACAAACAAAACCAAACACCAAAAACAGCACAAGTACAAGTAATAAAAGTGAGCAAAAGATGTATAAACAGACTTGAGGATCTATGACTACAGTACATCCAAAATCTGCAATATTTGATTAAACAAGAAAAAAAAAATACAACCATACATTTTACTACAATGCCATCCAAAGTCATGCTTTGGTGTTTTGGTAAAATGTGTTTAAGTTGAGGGGGCAGATCCACAACCTGTAATAATCTGGGAATACTTCTCCCCTACCAGTCACTTTTATGCAACTCTCAGTATTCTTTTGTCTATTTTTACTAGCACACTTTGGGAATAAAACTGATAACAATTGAGACTCCAACAGAAGATGTGCAAGGTGGCATTCTAAAATATTCAAAATCTTTGAGCAAAACCTGCTTGTTTTTAAAGAATAAAACAAAGTAAAATAAACCAGTTATTTACAAATATTAGCATAACAATTCTCAGTATCATGTTAGCATGAATGCTGGGCTTCTTGATAAAGAACTCCCATCCAAACTAACAGTCCTCTGAGCTTAGGAGTAAATGGTAATAGATACAATTGGAAGTGCATGTTTTTGACTATCCCTTCAGTACAACCACAAACAGCTAATATACAGAATGTGAGTAGAAAAAGAAAATGAGCAATTAAACATGAGAAGACTTGTAGCCACAGATAACAGCAGAATATTGCTTGTGTATTGCAGCTATTTACCAAAAAAGCCAGGGCAGCACCCAGGGGGTATTTCTGGTTACTTCAGAAGAGGGGAAGCAAAGAAGTTCCCCTGGCGACTGAAGCCTACAGTAGATTTGCTCTTGCTGCCAAACCTGTGAAACAAGGGTCAATATAGCAATAAGACAAAAAAACAAATTTTGCAACAATCTCAATTCTAGCCTATAATTCATAATCCATATTACACTAAGCTATGTACAGAAATCCAGATATGAATTGGTACTGTATGTGCTAACTTTATTAGGTCAAGCATGTTTGTGGTTTAGTATATGACTAGCTAAGTAGGTGGTGTTCACTATTCTTATTGTCATTGCATTACATGCACAATATACTAGTGTATAAATAAAAATAAAGATGTGTAAAAAAAAAAAAACAACAACATACTTAGGAGTGATGACATTTTTCATACGCTGGGACAGAGAACTGGAGGATGGAGTCTTGCTCATTTGCTGCTCTGGGGTGGTGAGGGGGCCTAACATGCTCACTGCAACCAAACAGTCAATTTCTTAATCAACTTCAAACCACCTGTGCTTAAAATCTAAAAATATATAAAAATAAAATGCTATGGTGGTTTCTGCTATTTTCTCCCCATCCATCAATATACAAATGTCTTGTGTAAGGACATCTCTACCAACGTTAAAACTTGGAGTGTCAGGTTGGATGCAAGCATTTCACTCTCCTTTCCTCTGAGAAGCATCCAGGTTCAGAAAGAGTATCTATACAACTGCAATAAGACCCCCCCCCCGAAAAAACCCATACCTTTATGGTCAGGAGTGGCATAGACATTGGTGTTCTCAATGATCATGTGATCATTGTGAGCTTGGTCCTGCTCCACCATCATAATCTGGCTCCAGTACTCAGCAGGCAGGCATAGCAATCGCTCCACAACCTAACACAAAGATGACAGTTCTTACTTATTTTTTTTTAGAAATTGCTGGAAAGTTTAAAAACAAAACAAAAAAACAAAAAACAATAAATATATTTTTTTTAAAATACCCTGTAACTACTGATGATTCTGGGCATTCGTTAAAACCAATACATCAGCATCTAATTATTCTATTAAACTTCAAAATGGTGTATAATCTATGCCCTCTCTCTTACCTTAGGCTGGCGTTTGGTGTCCTGCAGGATGGTCATTGGGTCTGGATCAGTAACAGCATGACCCACAATAGTGGGGCCAAACACACGGGCTAAATTAGTTACATCCATCTTAGTGTCTGGACTTTGGGCAACTCTGAAAAACAGCAAGACTCAAATACTTAAAATGTAATATGTATAATTTGTATTGCTTTTTTAAAGGGGGTGGAGAGACTTCAATGTACTGCCCACCTCTGCAAGTGGAGGGTCAGAAATGCCAGTGTCTCTCTGTTGGGTTGAGGCAGGTCACTAATGTTCTGGTACATCAGTGCAATGGAGTTGTCCTCATCAGTAAGTTCTGAGAAGAGTAAAATCAATTCACATTTAAGCAGACAGCAATAGACTCAATTCATGAGTCCCTAAACCCTCCTCCATCTGTAGGACGTGAACTTGGAAACATTAAACCATATCACATTTAAGACAAAACTACACTGAGAATTCACTCTACCAACAGCATTTGTCAAGCTTCATGCACAAACTGACCTGCCGCTTCCATAAAGTTATGGTTAAGCCGGAAGGTTAGCAGTGGCTCCTTAAGGTTCCTCAGGAAATCTTTAAGGAGACCAGTGATGGCATGGATGTCCTCCACCTTACTGAGCAGAGGAACAGTCTTCCCACGCAGGAACTTCTCCTTCAGCTCTTTTACCACCCGATCAGCTCCAGAAAGTCTGTACAGACCAGTCTAGTATTGGAACACAGAAAAACAAACGGGTCTTGTGTACAGTGCATTAATTTGTACAAAATGATACCAATTAATATTACTGTGTGTTCACATTAATGTCTTGTACTTTAACATTTCTTTTAAAAGGTGGGTGCATTCCTTGACCAACTTCTAGCCGCTTTCCATAGGCTTACATGTCAATCATGTGCTGCAAGTCTATTGAGTTAATGTATGATCAGTTACCTCATGTAAGCCTCGCTGTTCAATCTCATTTACACAGTGCACCAACAATGGTGGAATCATGGGGGATGTGGCAGAGACATAGTCTGCCAGAGTACCCTACAAAACACCAACAAATAATGTAGTACAACAAATAGCAAGTAAGGTAGCCCATCCGAGTAATGTTGAATAGTAAAAATGGGGATGCATGGGGAACAAACTGTACAAGTACTTCTAATACTTTCCAAATATAATGAAATTTCTGTTTAGACTAATGGTCATATACTATTTGGGTAAGACAAAACATGTTACCTCTCCAATCTTGACAGGAGTCCCAGCCATGTTAGGGATACAGGGTAGTGGACAACGCTCACGACACTCAGGGTGGGCTACTACCCGACAGTCTCTGCATTTCAGAGAGATTTTACCAAACTTGATTCTCTTCCCACAGGGAACACAGGATTCCGGTTTTATCACCTAGACAGGAGCAAGCACACAATGTCTGCAATGACGAGATGATCACTGATGCTGGTCAGCAATTCTCTTAGCATCCATTAACATACCGTTTTGGAGACAAACTCATGCAGGCGAACACCTCCGGTGCCTTGGGGTGTGGTGGGCTCTACTTTGCCCTGTCTCTGGGGACAGCTGGGCTGTTTGAACACATCAATGGACTGAATCGAGTCTGTGTCTGCTGTGTCCCATTCCATAGCAGCTACAGGGAGCAGGAATAAAAAAAAATCTTGATTTTATAAACCTATAGAGCTTAATTCTAGAGAATATCCCAACATTATCTTTCAGCTTTCCATTATCTACAGTGGGTATAGGAAAGAATCACCCCCTTCAAAATACTTAGGTTTTGTTGCTTTAAAGCCTGAAACAAAGGCACACCCAACAATTCCACCTGTATTTACTTAATGTAGCCTATTACATCCAAGTGAAAGATTTAATAGCAATCGTTTAGAGAGGGGGAAATGGGAGCAAAAAACACACAAAAGCTTTACAGTAAAACGTTCCAAGAGCACCCGCATATAGCATAAACCCCACTGTACAGTGTACACTGAAAAACATTCGAGACGCTCCACGCGTGGAAATTCTGGACTGCGGCTGCCAGAGATGCGTCACAGGGCAGCAGCCAATCAGCAGCAAGGAGAAATGAATAACTTTCTTGGATTGGCTACTTTCAAACCAGAATGTTGTCAATAGGACCTTCTGTTCACTTTCCAACATGACAATGACCCAAAGCTCACAACAAAATTGACCACACAGTGGCTGAGGGAGGGAAAAGGTGAACTTCCATGGATGGCCTAGTTAATGCCCAAACTTAAACCCTACTGAAAATCTGTGGAATTACCTGAAGACTGCAGTCCACCAATAGTCACCAGCCCCAAAAGACAAAGGACAGTAAGTAAAGCAATGGGTTGTTCCACTGCCAGGTGGTCAGGGGTGGATGGTGAGGAATCTCAGCAATTCTTTTTTTCTCTGGATAAGTTGCACTGAGCACATACAGGTGGGTGTGTTTGTCTTTTTCAGACAAAATGAGTAATTTATAGGGGGTTAATCTTTTTTATACTGCAGTAGAATGACCAGACAGAGATTATATGCCTGCACATCTAAGACTGTCACTTACATTCTGAAACCAATACAGTTTTGCCAGGTTAAAAAGTGTGTCTCATTCAGTGTGTGCAATTCCTGTTGCACAAATAAATACTACAGCATTAAGCTTAGAACATACCAGTCTTTCTCCTGCTCCTGGTCCAATAAGGTACAGCCTCCAAAGTGGTGACAGCCTCTATGGGACCTCCATTTTTAGGCACAGTTACTGTAGTCTTAGCCACCAGAGACTCATTGCCCTATGGGTATTCATACAAAGGTTAAAGTATATTCAAACTTCAGTCACTAGAGTTAAAGTGTCTACAGCTGTTACCGGCCCATTGCTGACCGTACAACACACTACATTCTTCTAAATGTAAACAATTACTTTACAGTGAATGAAATTAGCAGTCAGTGTCACCTTCTCTCAAAACAGTTTTAAAAGAAGCAGCACTGATGTCTGATGGGTTTGGAGAAGTCATATCTGCAGTTCTGAAGGCACTAAATGAGACAGTGTGCCCACTAACTTATGGGGTACACTTAAACTAGGGCCGCACAGTTAACCAAATTTTAATCACGATCACGATTTTGGCTGCCACGATTAAATGAAGATGATCGTCGGCGATATTAACATTTGAATAGCGGCTCTGCTGCATATCAAATCAAACACTTTCTCAACCAATAGTCAGCCAACCACCAGGGGGCGAACGAACGATTAGGTCTTTATTAAGCTGCCTAAAAAAGGAGCACCTGTGAGAGTGTGCGCGTGTGAACAGCGCTGGTCTGGCCATCGGGTGTGCGCGCGTGCGTCTGTATGTGTGAGAGTGTGTGCATGTGTGTGAGTGTGTTAGTGTAGGCCTGTAGTATGTTCCTGTTCCTTGTATGTACCTTTCTGCACAGGCTTCATTTTTTCCCCACTGGTTTGCACTTTATGATTGCACTCTGCAATTGCATATTTATTTTTTGTTAGCCCTTTGTCTTGGGTCAATTTTATTTTATTATTCGAATTATTTTTGAGGTTTCATTTTGAACTGAAATGAAACCTCAGAATAGAAAGTGCAATAAAATAGAAAGTGCAATTAAAATGTTTAACCTAAATTAATGAATAATTGTGATTAAAAATCGTGATTTCAATATTGATAAAAATAATCATGATTATCATTTTGGCCATAATCGTTCAGCCCTAACTTAAACCCAACTAAAGCTGTGTAGGGAGCTCTTTCAGTGAGAAAATATTTCCTAGATGTTAATCCTACAAGCTTTGGATTATTATTTTTTTAAATAAAAAACACACCTTCTCTGAGGTGCGTCCAGTGGACCGGGACCTCTTGGCAGCAGCGGGTGGCCCATCAGTATGGTTTCTGGAGGAGCGCTAGAATGATTTAAACACTTTAGTGGGCTGATGCAAGAATAATCAACAATAGTGTGCCAAGTTACATTGTGGGTGAAGATGCATGAGTCACTAGCTTACTCTTTTCTGACGTTTTTTCAACCTAACAGTTCTGACAACGGAAGAGTCCCAATCCTGTCAGGAAAACAAACAAAAAATATATATATATGTCTATTGAATGAGAAAACCAAAAGAATACAAACTTTAAAACGCTAAGCTATTAAACATGTTACAGGAAAATAAATGGAAAGCACAGCAACAGATTCATGAATGTCTTACGAGCGAATCATCAGTTTTATCATAACTGATGTCTGACAAGATTGAGGCTGATTCATCAATGGTGGTCAACCTACAAAAAAAATAAATGTGGTAGTCAACTGAGAATATCAAAAGACGAGTATAACATTCTTAATTACAACCAATGGTGCATGCTCTGAACTACAGTACTAACTTAAACATTTTTCAGACAATGCTGTATCCTTGTTTCCCCTCACCTTCGGCTGCTGTTGAGATTGACAGTTGCCTGAGAGCGTGCATTGAGGAAGGCCAGAGCTGAACGCTGCTCATCATTAAGTTGGATGCTGGCGCTAGAACCCTCTGTGACCAACAGATCTCGGATCAGCTGGATCTGACGATCCTGCAGAAAACAACGAAGTAGGGTCTTATCTTGTGTGTCTGGTTAATATTACTTTCAGCACAAATGCTTACTTAGGTTGAACACAATATACACTAATAAACACAACATGGACAACTGTGCTCTTACAAATCGCCCTTGATCTTTTTGATCAACAAATTATGCAATTGGTTAGAGAAGAATGGAAGACCAATGTCAACCACCGTGCTCATGAAAAGTGTATCCTGGTCACATACCAACTTTTCACAGTCAGCTTCAGCTTTTTGTCGTCTTCGAATCTCCACATCCACTTGATTACGAGCATGTTTGAGCTTGACCTCCAAAGCCCCTCTCTCCGTCTCTGCCTTGGCCAGCACCTCCTTACAGGAGGCCAGCTCCTGCTCCACTCGAAGCCATTTACGACGACAGTTCTCAAAATTCAGAGCCATCTGAATGAACTCTGAAAATGGTGCAAGAAACTGTTCAGAAGACATTTTCACCATACACACTTTATTCATGAATAATCAAAAGTACACTCACGGGGTTCAACGCTTTCATTGAGGATGTCAACATGGGCTCGAAGATTTTCAAACACACCGAGAAGGTTCATCATAGAAGCCTCCATGTTCTCCAGAGACGGAGAGGGCAATCCTGACCCCTCACAGCACTCCACAGATCACTTTCTGAATAAGTCATACAGGCAAACACTGTCTTCAAGGACAGTTTGTGTACTGACATCATCTGCAGTTCACTAGCCATTAAATAGGTGAAGAAACCCACAAACTGCATTGCGTGTGTTCAGCTTGTGAAGTGTGGTGGTGGTAGTAGCCTAGTGGGTAAAACACTTGCAAGTGAACCTGATGACCACAACGCTGCAGGTTCAAACCCAACTTTCTACCACTGGGTCCTTAAGCAAAACATTTAACCGTCAGTTGCTCCAAGGGGACTGTCACTGTAACTAATGATTAAGTCGCTCTGGATAAGAGCCTCTGACAATTCCACTTTCAAAGTGTGAAATGTCCATGTATCACATGTGAACACACCAAAGAACACTGAACAGTGTGAAATTCTTTTCTGCATTTAACACATTCACACAGCAGTGTGTGGGGACTGTACCTTGCTCAAGGGTACCTCATTTATGCCACTAGCAGTCCTGGGATTCAAACCCACGACCTTCTGATCGCAGAGGCTACTCCCTAACCACCAGCTGTTAAGGAGTTAGCCTAGCGTGTTAGCACAGTAGCTCAGTAAACATCAGCAGAACACGGTGTAAAAAGGAGATAACAAAGGAAATTATGAATGTTGCATGTCTTCGGTTTGGAAATAGACAGCTGGTTTAACACTAATCACTGCGAGCGGGTCATTTTCAAACATCCCGCCGTTAGAAGACGAACTGGGTAAACTAACCTGGCGAGTTAAAAAATACAGTTACTCACCAACACGCCGAGCCTCTCGAATAACTTTCTTTTCCAATTTTTGTCAGGGCGGACACTGAGGAAGAAGTTTATTAAACGTGTAAAACTCCAGCTGCTCGGAGCGACCGCACTGCTAACGGACGCGTCTGGAAGCAGCCGTTCAAATTTTTCCGCCAGCCAATCAGCTGCGCACCGCCTATCAGTGACGTATTGTAGAGGGGCGGGATCGGATGAAGTATATTATTACGGGCCCAGCTATTGAAATTCATTCATTTCAATGACAGTTCCATATTACTCTACACCTATAAACTGTTTATTTATTTTTTTCATGGGCCCATGGAAATAAGCAGGAGCTGAACGGTTTCACCTCTAAACGGTTTATTTACTTATTTAGCTATTTATTTATCTATTTATTTGTTTGTTTGTTCGTTCATTCACTCATTGGTTTATTTATTTATTTATTCTTTTGTTAATTTATTTATTATGGGCCTGCCTATTTAAATAAACAGAGCCCATTCATTTCACTGGCAGAAGACATTCTCCACCTCTAAACAAGTCATGTCAAGTAGAGCTTTATTGTCATCCCAGCCATATACATTAAGTATACAGTGAGACGAAACATGCTCCCAAAACACTTTAATTTCATTTAAAACTCATTACCATTACCAGCTCTGTGCAGTGTAGGGCTTATAGTGGTTCTATGGACAAATACTCCCATCTCTACAGTAGAGCTGCCCAGCTCCTTCAGGGTTATGTTTGGCCTCTTAGTCGCTAATCTGATTAATGCCCTCCTTTCCCGTTCTGTGAGTTTTGGTGGACGACCCTCTCTTGGCAGGTTTGCCATGGTGTCATAATCTTTCTATTTTCTGATAATGGATTTAATGGTGCTCCTTGGGATGTTCAGGGTTTGTGATATATTTTTTTAAACCAAACCCTGATCCGTTCTTCTCACAACTTTGTCTCTGACCTGTGTACAGAGTCCCTCAGTCTTCATGCTGTCACTTGGTTGATGGTAACCCTTACTTAGTGGTGTTGCACTGGTGTTGACAATGGGGGATATCAGAAAAAGTGTATATATACTGAGATAATTTGACACTTAGATTGCTCACAGGTGGATCTTATTTAGCTAATTAAGTGGCTTTTGAAGGTAGTGGTTGGGACTTCAAAGCTAAGGGGTTGAAAACATATGCACACACCACTTTTCAGTTTTACATTTTTTGGAATTATTCAAAACAAGTATTTTTCCTCTTTTAACTTCATTAATCTGTAGTTTGTTTTCTAGGTCCATCACTTAAAATCATTTGAAAATCCATTTAAAGGCTGTAAGGTAACAAAATAGAGAGAAATGCCAAGGGTGTGCATACTGTATGTATATATACATACATATATACATTGCTCAAAAAAATAAAGGGAACACTTAATCAACACAATGTAACTCCAAGTCAATCACACTTCTGTGAACTCAAACTGTCCACTTAGGAAGCAACACTGATTGACAATCAATTTCAAATGCTGTTGATGGAATAGACAACAGGTGGAAATTATAGGCAATTAGCAAGACATCCCCAATAAAGGAGTGGTTCTGCAGGTGGTGA
>JBBPCX010000141.1:601636-619663 GCA_037974365.1 Hydrocynus forskahlii | reverse complement strand
CTAAGTAAAAAATCCAAACCACCAAGCTTTCCAAAAATAGCTCTGGGTATGTGAAACCACATAGAGTTAGAGCAAGCGAAAAAGGTTTTTAGCCATTTCATTCTAAATGAGCCTATCAAAGCTTCGAAATCTAGAGCTTTTAATCCGCCATTTTTATAATGTTTAACTAGCTGAGACCTTTTTAAATAAGGCATTTTATATCTCCACAGAAATTGAAAAACGACTGAGTTGGCCTTCATAATATTACGGTCAGAAATAAACACAGAGTGACAAACACAAACACAGAGCCGCCACTGGTGTACGGGATGGGTCAACCATCACAGTATGTTCCTGTTTCCTTGTAGTTTAAGAAAGCCTTAGTTTTGGAGTCTGGTGCTCATGCCAGTTTTGTTTTGTGTTTATTTGAAAATAAAGAATGGATCACATGGAATTTGACTTTTGTGAGTGCGCCTGCTTCTCGTGCCTGGGGGAGGACAGGAGATGTGACACAAGAGAGGAATCAGTGCTGTTTTATTGGTGAAATTTATTTCCTCTGGTTAATTTCACATAGGAACAAGAAATATATGTGAATGTTTAATATTATGCAGATATATTCAGTATAGGTTTGGAGCTTAACGTGTGTAAATTAATCACAACTAAAATCCCACTGATTTATTTTTTCAAATTGTGCTGACCCCTATTACTGTTTTTGTTTTTTAATTATACAGTCTGTGGCAATTGCACAAAGTGGTTGTTGCCCCAAAACATACAAGCATCGTACATTCTTCCCTCAGACACAGATACACTCATTAGAGCCAACAGAGGTAAAATGAGACACCAGTTGAGGTGAAAAAAAAATAGCCATCGAGCACAATTAACTTCTAATTTTTCACTAAGAAAGTCAGTTCTTAAGGGCTTCTGCAGAGTTATTCTACATTACTTAGACTTCTTTCAGCGTGTGATCTGTTCTTATTCCCTTGGAGTCTGGTTGCAATGATACACTTGTCTCCAACAAAATCCCTGCAGTGAGGCTGTGGAAATGAAGCAGCACTAATGTGCTCACCCATCACTGTGAAGGAGGGTGTATGTGTGTGTGTGTGTGTGTGTGTGTGTGTGTGTGTGTGTGTGTGTGTGTGTGTATTTGTGTGTCTGTGTGTGTGTGTCTGTGTGTGTATGTGTGTGTGTGCGAAAGAACATGTTCTATGTGGGTATGTGTGCATGTGTGTGTAAGTGCATATGAGTATATGAGAGATTATATGAGTGCATTATAAGAGTGAGATAAACAAAGAGAGCTGATAAATTGTATTGTAAGGGTGTAACAGCATAAGGACAAGTGCAATGAGAGTTGGGCAATACATTGACAACTTGTCTCAAAGTACATCACAATATAATTTTCAGAGCATATGGTTGATTGTACCTAATTATCACTGATCCATATATTTCATTATGAAGAGGGCTCAGTGTAGCTTAATTTACATGGCCTTTTTGTCTTTCACCAGATGTCAGACATAATACAACCCCAAATCAGAGAAAGTTGGGATGGTATGGAAAATGCCAAAAAAAAAAACTCAGTTATTCTTAAATTTACTCTGATCTTTGTTTCATTGCAGACGTATTGACTACTAATATTATTATTAATATTAATATACATCCATTCCTGTATTTCAAAAATGTTGGGACAGTAAAACATACCATTTTGTATTGTTCCAATTCTTAAAAGAGGATACCAAGCAATTAAGCATTTCAGGTATTATTTTGCAAACCCATCTTAAGGTGTGCAACAATACGGGGTCGGCATTGTCGCATTTTTCGTTTCAAAATTCTCCATGCATTTTCTACTGTGGATGCATCAGGACTGCAGACAGACCAGTCCAGTACCCGAACCCTCTTCTTCCACACCCATACCTTTGTAATGTGTACAGAATGTGGCTTTGCATTGTCTTGTTTAAAAATGCACTGATGTCCCTGGAAAATATGCAGCATATGTTGCTCTAAAATCTCAGTGTACTTTTCTGCATTAATGCTGCCATCTCAGAAGTATGAATTACCTGTGGCCTGCGCACTGACACAAACCCATACCATGACAGACCCGGCCTTCTGGACTTGCTCCTGATTACAATCTGGATGGTCCTTTTCATCTTTGGTCCAGAGCACACAGCATCCAGAAAATATCAGGAACACTGATTCATCTGACCACAATAAACATTTTCATTGTGTGATGGTCCAGCCCACATCTTAGAGCATGATTACAATCACCTGTTGATATCACCTGTTTGTAATCACATCTTAATACACAATAATACACTTAATACCTAATCACAATGCATTAAAAGTACCAAGCAATATAGTTGTGCTGCTTGAACACCAAAGGTTGCAGTGGCTGCAGTAATAGCTAAGGGCCTGTATGATAGCCCAGTTTTTTTCTTCAGTCTCAGAGCAACATAATGGCTTTCTGAATGGAACAGCCGTTTAAGATTTGGCTCCATCATTGTCACAGCCATCCGAAGGAATCCATTTACCATTTTTTGCAAGCTCATCAAGCTTGAAGGACATTGCATCATAAGGAGTTCAAAATTGGGTGAAAATAGAAGATTACATTAATGCTCCTATTTTCTTTTATCTATCCCAGGACCTGGGGAGCACAAGTGGGCCTCCACGAAACTGGAAGGGCATTGGTATCGCCATGGTGGTCATCCTGGGGGTCCTGTCACTGGTCAGCCTTTCAATCGTTCTCCTCACTCCTGGTAAGAGAAGTATGAAAGGTGGTTGAACTGAAGAGAAAACAAACAACAAAACAGGATAAAGACGAGGGTGTGGGTGAATGATTAAAAAGTGAGGGGAAGCATGGTGCATGATCAAGGAAGGAAAAGAAGAGGCTGGGAACAGGGCTGTAAAAGGAAAGATAGAGAGGAGGTGGAAGAACAGAATGGATGTGATTGGGGTGAGAGAGTTTGAGGTTTGTAGGCAGAGAGCAGATATATATAAGCCATTCATTCATTCACACAAAGAAATGCACAAACATTCAGAACATATGAATTGTACAACAAAGCAAGTCAGACAGCTATGCATTTGATTCATCAGCACAAAGGCATTTAATGCTTTGTTTATCACATGAGTGCTTAAGAGCAGCAGGATGTCAGGATGAGCTGTGTTTTAGGATTTCCACATACCAATGGAGCATTGTACATTACACTTTATACTCACTTTTTACCCACTATGTTGTAATGTCTTCAAAAAAGCATATTTAACAGATTAAATATTTAAGTTGACCAAATGAGATTTTCCTATTGTCTATTTATGACTATCCTTGGTAGTCTTTTAACACTAGTCCAGATTTCTCCTCCATCCGAGTGTCCCTGTTGAATGAAAGAAATGAAATATCATGAACACAGTGTTATGATGCATAGAAAGCTATAGAAAGAAAGAGTGCACAGTGTGCAAAACCCTTTCTTTCTATAGACATATAGAAACTGACCCAAACCTCTCCCAGACCCCAGTGTTTGCAAGACCTCATTGGGTAGCAAAGATCTACACAACATTCGTCATAGTGCATTTTACAAATACATTTTAAATTAATTGAATTAAACTGATCAGAAAAATGCTATAACTTAGGTAATTTTGAAAGGAGGATTTTCTGCTATTAATGCTGACTCAATTTTTTTTGCTACAGATGAGTCTCACCTCCTCCTGCACTCTCATCTCACTCTGGAGGACCTAGAGAGGGAGGATTTCAAAGTTCATGACCCCTGCGCAACCTGGCTAAATGGTGAATGTACACACAGAGATTAACTCCAGTACAGAGGAGTGAACAACAGAAAATCATTTAGATTTGCTTGCATTCTTTAAATTGTTTAAATGTATTTATGTGCTTGCTACTGACATACATTTTTTTTTGCTGGAATGACCACATTTAATAAATAGATACAGATAAGGTCAGAGACAATGAAGAAAGAATCAAGAAGGAAGATGATTTCTATGCTTGCCTCGTTCTTTATTAAAACAATACGCCAACGCTTATTTGTCCAATATATCACATATTTAGTCTTTTGTTGATTAGTGCACATAGTAAATTTGACTTAAATAAACATACTGACATAAAAGACAAATGTAAAAGTCGTTGAGGAGTTGTTTAATTTCAGCAGCAAATGTGAAACATCATTTGGTTGGACAATTTTGCCAATAATTGAAATTTATCTGTAAATTAATCTATAATTCTGTTTAATTCGTTCATTCAGAAATAATTCTATTAGGGATTTCCCGTGGGAGGAGATGGCAAGTCTTTATCAGTGTTGCGCTGTGAGCAGTTGTACATGGATACCATAAAATTTTAGGCCTCGTTCACATTTGGTATTACATACTTGTGTCTTGGAGGTTCTGAACGTAAGTGGAACCTGCTATAAGTCTTGTTGTCCTTTAGGTTACTTTAGAAGGATGTTAATACCAAGTGTGAGCTGGGCCCTGCTGATGTGGCCACAACTAGAATTGCAGAGTTGCTCCAGTGTTTGCTACACTGCTACAGTCTAACCTATTGCTAGAGTGTAGTAGTGTTAGTTTTAAATTCTACAGTCTGCAGTTATAGTCAGATATTTCAAGACTTAATTTATTTAATTCAGGAACTTTCCAAACCTTACAAGTCTGTTTTTTTCTTGTCACTAGTGAATTGTATTAATATTAGAGGTGTCGAATTAACGTGTTAATTTTGATCAATTAATCACAGAAAAAATAACCTGTAAAAAATTAACGCTGAGTAATCACACCCAATCTGGCGTTCTGTCGAAACATGCTACCCATCGAGATGTGCTACTGGGCCCCTCTGCGCATGTGCAGTTCCACAGTCTTAGAATTCAGTGGCACACCCATAAATCTGTGCTACCGAGGGACATTGACAGCTGTGTAAACTTCAAGGGAGCATTTTTTCACAGGGTGGCAGGAATTGACAACACCCTGCTTCATGGCAGCATTTCTCAGTGTTAGAACTTGACTGTATAAACTGGCTCTCTGCACCACTAGATCTATCTATCTAGGCTCTTCTCATGTAAATAAAATATGTTATTTGCCTATTTCTCATCATTATCAGTGTTATATATTGACTATAAACTGAACTGTATAAACTTAAAGGGAGCATTTTTTGATAGGGTAGCTTGAATCGATAGACTATGCATTCGATTTGCACTATGGTAGCATTTTTCAACAAGGCAGCATAAATTGTTAGAACACAAGCACACCTGTGCTTGTATGTACATTGTCTTAAACTGCACCTTATAGATGGACTTAGTTCCATCATTGTTCTTGCTGAGGCATTTTTTTTTCCCCTCAGCATATTATGTCATATTTTGATTGCTATGACCATTACTGCACATAAACAGTGCAAAAACAGTTATTAAATAAAAGAGACGTTGAAAGTCTATAATGTTGTTTATTCAATACTTTTACAGCAAAAATGTGCACGATTAATTTAGATTAATTAATCAGAGGGCATGTAATTAATTTGATTAATTTTTTAATCGCGTGACTCCCCTGATTAATACACATTCTGTAGCGACTGAGATGAGTATTCTTTTTCTACAACAAAAATCTTTAAAGCCTTTATCAATTCTCAGTAAAATACAACCTTTAATGAAACAATTAGATACAATTTTGTTTACTTATTTTGATATTTAAAAAATACACCTTCTGAACCAAGGTAATGGAATTAGAAGATAGGAAACTTGCCTGTTTAGGAAATGTTTCGAGTGACATGAAACTGGCCTAGCTGTGGCTGAAGGATTGCTTGTTGACCTGTGCTGAATGGTGTGTTTTGCAGAGAATGAGGTGGTGCTGTGCACTCGGGAAGGCCATGTTCTCATCCACAACTTCAACACTAACCTGACCACCACGTTACTAGATAACAGCACCATGGTGAGCCACTCACATTAACACATATAGTAATACACAACAGATACAACATGTTGGACACAGTCACAGAAACACGCACACTCACACACACACACACACAAAAGAATTTATACTCGCCTGCAGCTGGTCAACCAACATCACTACTGGATGAAAGCACTCTAGTGAATTACACTCCCACAGAGGCAAGTGAAAGGTCCAAGATGTACGACCACATTGATTCACTCATATTTCTAAACAGCCAAAGCCAGACTGAACAGAGAGTTAACTGTATGGAAGGAGAATACAGAGTGCTTATTAAATGCTCAGAGAAAAAAAACAACAGAAAAAAAGTAGAAATGACGGTTTAATCTCTCATTCTATCTCTAGTTGTCTTTTCTCGCTCTGTTTGGCTCTCTGTTTGCGGCCCTAACACACAGCTTCAAAGAGACTGCTTTAGCGAGAGCATCACTTTGAACGCGATGGTGGTGTGACACTGAGAGACTTATATGGGTCGTTGCCTCTGAGCCACTCCTCAAAAAGGCTGAGATCTTTTCACTCAAATGTGCCTCAAAGCCCCCAGTTTACCAAGCATCTATCGGCCTATTGTTCCCCATGAAGAGGGCTGTTTTTTGTCTCGACCTGATTTTGTGTTGGGAAGATAAAGAGTAGGATGTAAATCTCTGTAAATCTCTCACCAAAGAACCATTTTGGTTCTTTGAGAAACAGCCGAGTGTCTCACATCACCTCATACAGCTACAATAACAGTGTTTTAAAGTTCCAAAGGGCCACAACCATCTAAGCGCTGGCCCTAATACTGAGTTCAGTCTCTGGCAATGTCACAGTCATATCTGTGGCTGTGGGTCCAAATGTACATAACTGACATTGCTTTGTCTGTGTAAAGAGCGTGACCCACCTTTTCCCCCATCACTCAGCACGATGCTAGCATCTGTTAGCTGACGTAAAAAAATAGGCCATTAGTGTTAAGCTGTCAGGTGAATTTACCTTAGTTTGAAAATATACACTGAAACTATAACGTTCATGTTAGTCTTCACCCCCTGTTTGATATCAGACAAAAGACCTTTATAAAATTTATAAAATATTAAATATAGTTAAATATAGAGCTGATTTGTGTATTTCTCTAAACTGAAAGTTTATTGTTTTCCTATTTCAGGATTTGAAGTCAATGAAGTTCCAAGTGTCGGCTGATAAAAGGTTTATTCTAATGGCGTACAACATTCGCCCTGTAAGTACTACCTGGTTTGAGATATCTAAATTTGGATTTTTGTATCATTACACTGTGCTGCAAAGGGTCTCAGCAGAAAACATTAGATGAGCGTAGCATAAGTCAGTTACTGAGCAGTGAGCTACAGCTACAACATGCCCTTAATCTGCTAACGCTGGCACAAAGGGACCAAAGTGGAGGCAGCAGGAGCTGAGTCTACATGTGGAGGATAGTGCTGCAGTCTGTTCAGCAGCAAAGTCTCCTGTTTGTCAGTGAAAGCGTGTGCGGAGTTGAATATTCAGACTCAGCAGTAGTGGTGGAGATGCAGTAAAGGGGAAGATGAGATGAGCAGAGAGAGAAATGTGATACAGAAGATTAGATCTGGGTAGAGAGAGAGCAGGTGAAGATTAAGAAAGAGAGGGAGGATAAGAAAACGAGAGGGAGATGGTGACTAAGAGGCGGAGTAGGGGGGAGAGAGAGTGTGTGGGGGTTGGTAGTGATGGGCTTAGGGGAATGGGGTGGTAAAGCTGGAGCAGCGGTAATGAAATCACTGTGGCAGTTTGGCTCTGAATCATAATGAGGAACGAGCTTGAGCCAAGGCTAGCAGGGGGCTTTAGTTAAAGAAGTATTAAACAAATCCAGAGAGGAGGCCCAAAATAAAAAACGTGTAGGGTATTTGTCAGTGCAGCCACAGCAGGATGTGGAGCTGATCATCCCCCAGCCGTGCCTATGCTTGTGTAAATAATCGTTTCTGTAATAAATTGTTTTCTCTTATCCCAAAGGAGAGTGCTGGCACTGGATTGCTATGGCTAGTGATAGAAAAAAGGGAAACAGAATAAGAAGATGAATAAACCTACAGCACAGCACTGTTATATAAAAGAGCCCTCACACAAATATTGCCTTTTCCTGTCTTTTTTCGCACATTTTTAAAAATAACAGTGCCAGAAATCAAGAAATGTCATAGAAGAACCACTAAGTTCCCCTAAGAACTTTTGGAGAATGATTCCTACAAGCATAATTTTAATAAAGGTGTGAGAAACATTTTTAAGGTTTAAAGAGTCTCAATATGATGTACGAATATAATATAAGAACATCAATATAATGTGCATTTTTCGGGCGTTGGTGTGGGGAGGGGTGAGAGAAGGGTTTGCCATGTACCACTCAGGAACTGAACTTTTGGGTTTAGGAGTGAGTGGAAGCAGAGCACCCCTCTTCAACCCCAAAATAAAGCACATATTGCCAGACACATGCAAACACTTTGCTCTCCCTCAGCTAACAGAGTCTTAGGTATAACTAGTCTTTCACTGTTATTATAATGGTGTGTATGTGTGTGTGTGTTATGTGCCCATGAATTACTATTCCTTGTGTTTCCTTTAGCCACCTGTAAAAGGATGCAGTTATGCAAAGGCTAAATAACAGCATTCTTTGTTATGAGTGTGTGTGTGTGTGTGTGTGTGTGTGTGTGTGTGTGTGTGTGTGTGTTCACATGTTCTTTATTTCTATGTTTGTCATTCCATCGCTGTCTCGCTCTCTGTTCTCTCTCTGTTCTCTCTCTCTTTTTCTCTCTCCGTCCCTTTATCCATTTTCCTCATCCTCAGAGCTTTACTGCTGACTGAAGCAGTTTGTAGCACGCTCTGACATCCTCACAAAGGAGAGAGTAGCAGAGTCGTTATGACAGAGAGGGAATGGGAGGGAAAGAAAGAAATAGAGAGAGCATGAGATGGTGGTGCATAAGATTATGATACGATCACCTTTCTCTCTCAGATCACCCTGGAAATTGAAATCAGAAATCAGTGAATGGGGAGAGACATGTTTGGAAGACCATTATAAGGGGAGGAATAAAAGGAGCAGAATGAAGTAAAAGGAAGTAGGAGGAAGAGTAAAAATGGGGAGTGGAGTAGAGAGAGATTGAGAGCGAGAGAGAAGACGAGAGATGAAGTACGGATGAGAGGAAGATGAAAGAGCTACACTACACAGAACAGAAAGCAAGAGATTTCCAGTACAGATGAAAGAATGAAAATGATGCTAGACCTTCAAATGCCCAAATGTTTCAAAACATTAATGAAAATCCAACCTTTATTTGAAGTACAGTAATTGAAAGAAAAAATAACTTTTATCTTATAATAAAAAATTATATTTATTTCAGATCTGTGGGCTACAGTTCTTTGCACCCGTAGACATTATTATGAGTAAAATGTGTTGTAAAGTGTATTGTACATTGTTTCTTAGGTATTAAGTGAGTGATTAGGAACACTTGAATTGTCAGCCATGACTTTCTTGGCATAGGCTAAGACATACAAATATTTCAATGTCCTATTCACTGATGAATCCAATTTGAAATTTATGACAGAAAGTACAGTGGATCAAACCAGCAGTGAATCATGGTAATGGGAATATTAAAACCTGGAGGTATTTTGCCTATTTTAGAACTTTTTGCCTTACTTTAGAATGTTTTGCCTACACACAGGCCCAGAACCACTCCATTATTCAGACATGGTAAGTATTCATGTTGGAACAGGATAATGACCCAAAATGCATCTTAAAGCTTTGCAACAACTATTTGAAGACCAAAAAAGATGTAGTGGACCGTACTCCACACTGACCTGACCTAAACCTCACAAAGCATTTATGGAGGCACTTGAAGACAGAGAAAGCCAAGCATTCAGTAACATCATAAAATGCTGTTTGGAATATTGTGAATTCAGACTGGAATAAAATTTTGTTGTAGAGTCCATGCCAGCTTGACATGCAGTCATTACACCAACATATAGACATTATAAATTAATAATAAATTATTAAATGTATGCATTTGGTTCAAAGATTTACATTTGTTTAACAGATTTGTTTGAACCTTTACACTAAAATAGTTTGATTATAAAATATAAAAACTATTCAAGTTTAGAAATATGCAAGAAGGATTTTTACTAGTCATTTTTGGCACTCGCTGTAGACTTGAAAAAATCATTATTTCTTTAAATGATTGGACTTTAAGCTTAAATATTAATATATGTTAATACTTTGAATGACAGATCTAAAGGATCTGGTTTTTTTTCAGCCTGTTTTTTTTTGTTTACCAGGAATGCCAATATTTGTGGTGGGCATCATAGAAATACCGTCATAAAATCCTCAAGTCAGTGGGATACTCTTTCGGCCCATTGGCTTCTATTATGTGTGTGTGTGTTTTGAGGCAAGGTGTTGCTGTTTAAGTATGAGGAAATATGTAAATAGTACTGTTTGTAGTAACTGATTGAATGCTAAGTCACATTAACCTCTTTGGGTACATTTGGTGCAAAAGTCTAGTTGTAGTTGACTTTCACACTAAATTTCTGCACACATGTATGTTAGAATGACCGACTTTGTTCTCACGGAGGCATGGCTCAGCGACTATGATCTGGACATGGCAACCCAGATTAACAAGAAGTGCTGCACTGACCAAAAAACTCGCAGTGAGGCTTGTCTGTTCACATCAGCACGGACTGGTGTGTGAACATTGTGCTGGTCTCTAGATACTACTTGCTGCTGCTGGATATTGTGACTGTCAGTTGTTTTTTTTAACCACAGGAATTCACTACCCTGCTCATGGTCACAGTGTACATCTCACCAAGTGCTAAAGCTAACTATGTGCTGGCCAGACTTTATGGTGCAGTGAGCTCCAAGACTCACACACAGACAGACTGTTACTGGAGATTTCAACCATGCAAATCTCAAGTCAAATTCAGCCACTATGTACTGTGTATATGGTTGAAATGACAATTAACACCTACTTGACTCACTTGACTTGGTCACTGAGGTATTCCTCTGATCTCCATCTCTTAGACTCTGCTCTGTGCAAGGTAGAAAACACTGTACCAACCAGGTAAAAAAAAAAGATCACTACCAACTGTCTCAGTTCTTGTTGTAGAACAGCAAAACTTTTCCATCTATTGACAGATGATGAAATACGAGTAGGATAATAAAAATCCAGTAGTATTGTTTTAAGCTTTTAAGTTAGCTCAAGCACTGTGACCCTCTTGTTACATATGATGCAGAACCCCACATCTCTTGTTCTGTTTACAGTAGAGACATTATTATTGTGAATGCTCGCAAAAGTGTGGAGGCAAGTTGAACTTCTTGGCATCACAGAGACAGAAGGAATAATGACCCACATGCTATGCTACAAAAGCATATTAGAATAATCCGTCTTTCTACACACACACACACACACACACACACACACACACACAAACATACACAACTATACTAGAACAAACAATCTCTTATTGTTTACCCTGCATACCGAGCATGCCTGTGTGTCTTGCTGGATGTCCTGAATTTTTATTCTTTTACCAGTTTTTGAGTCTGATTCTTGTGTTGCACTTACTACTGCTCTGTCCCCCCCTTTGAATTGTTTTTTTGGACTCTGACCATTTTTGCTTCAATGCTTTGATTCAGTTTGTTCCTGCAGCGACTCAGATTTGTTTGTTTATGGTACTGCCTCTGTTATTGGACCCTTGCTTGTTTCTATTTTTGCCATTATGTGCCTAGTGGAATAAAGTATTTGCTCTTTGCACTTCTTTTGGCTCCTTTATGTTCCATTCCTGACTATATTCAGACCAGTTCACTTTGAAAAAAAGAATTTATTTGGTAGTAATTACCTCCATGTAAAACTCTAATCTGAATATCTCTTGTACCTCAAAAAATAACAAAGTTGAATACTGCCACTGGCCCACTAGGTAACTTGCTCCTATGTGTGTTCAAGTAAGTAAAATCAGCATTATTTTGACACAATAAGTGCAGAAAACTTGGACAGACATTTAGTTACCCCTGTCAATTTCACAGCTGTTAGTGATTACTACCGAGTTTTATGAGTTTGCCTATTCAAAATCACTTTATGCACATGCAACATCTCACTGTCCCTCATAATGTTCCTTACAAAAACGTGTCAAATTAATAGGCAGGAGCGTTGTTGAAAATCTGGAGGAGGTCTTTAGAGGCTGCTGATGGGCTGCAGGCCTGGAGCAGCCAGCACTGACACCACTCGTAACACCCGGCCTGCTCTGCCTTTGTCAAGTGTACCTGCTCTTTTTCTTTTCCTTTATACTTTCTTTATAATGTGTGCCAAAGCTTATAGGTACAATTGTCCACTCCTTCCATAAAGAGGCAATCTTTTTTTGGCTCATTGCTCATCTTGTCACAACAGAAAGCAGCCATCCATTCCTACATTTCCATATTAAAGGAAAACTCTTGTCTTTGCTTCCTTACATTCAATGATTCTTTTTAATTATTTTAGGACAAAACAAACATATAGTTTTAAAATGCAGTGCAGATTTTATGATGTTTCATCCCATTAGGTCTGGGCTTTTGGAAAACGAGCCTCATTTCTTTGAAACATGACGATTCTGCATTGTGTATCTCACACAGAGACGAGGCATAGGTCGTTTTTGCACAAATCATTAACTTTCTCTATCACATGGGTCAAGCTCCTCACATAGGCACATCTGAGCAAACATACAGTTGTCGGTTTTGTGTGAAAAGAGTACAGAGAACAATAGGCTATATTGTTAATAATGTCCAGATAATTCTTATCTTTGGCATGTTGTCATGCTGAGCACAGCTTACATGTTAAATTTGCTCAGCCTTTCCCTCATTTTGTCAGGTGACCCCATTATTGTGAATTATCAGAATCAGATAATCAAAATCTGATAGTCCTTAATGGTTCTCATATTAATCTCAGATGAAACTAGTCATGGCCAAAGATTTCTTTAAAGCTAACAGCCTTTATTAATAATTACAATGACAATATTCTCTAAATAATTGACCCATGATGCTCCACCCACAAACAGTCTCATTCAACCCATGAATTCAGGCTGGGGTTCCAGTTCAAAACACTGCCTCCTGACCGGGACTACACTGACTATGTTGGAACTGACAGCGACTTTGCTATCATATTTGGTTACTTGAACTATCATTGTGGCCCTTGACAAACAAACTAAATAAGGACGATTTGACATGAATAGCACCTTTAGAAGTTTCCATATTTTTGCAAAAACATGGAATAGAATTGAATTTTTAACATTCTTTGAAGCTGGTCCAGTTCTTAAATGTTCATATGAAAATGCTAAATTGTTGTCTGACCATGACATGGTCATTTTTTTATTTTGAAAGCTGCTTCAAATTAGATCTTTAAACTGAAAATTGGTATTTTGCCATAATGGACAAAGAGAAAGTGAGTGTGTGTGTGTGTGTGTGTATGTGTGTGTGTGTGTGCACGCGCGTCTGTGTGTGTTTGTTTGTGTGTGTGTGTGTGTGTGTGTGTGTGTGTGCGCACACGTCTGTGTGTGTGTGTGTGTGTGTGTGTGTGTATGTGTGTGTTTGTGTGTGTGCATGCGTGCGCGAGTGTGTTTGTATGTGTGTGCAAACCTCAGGGATCCAAAATGTGCTCTGCCCCTTTTCAGGTATTCTCACAGTCCTTCACTGCTTCGTTTGCTCTCTACACTGTGGCCACCGGGTAGGTAGAGGCAGTGCACTGCATGCGCTGGACTGGGCATGTGTATTACTGAACAGGCCCCTGAGTCTTCTGGTTTTTCCTTTCGTGTTCATATTCAGTCGTCGGGCATCCTTCTAAAAGCATAGACAGTGAATATTAAGCCATCTGGCAGCTTTCCAGCCAGAGAGTAGCATTTTCCCTGTAAGCTCAAAATAATATGCTGAATTATTATTAGGTCTCCCTAGAGGAGGTTTGCTACATTCTGTTTTTTGAATGAAAGACCAAGGACCTCCTTGCTATTACTTAAAACAGTGATGAAACATCAGAGAGTGCCTTGAGGCTTGTTTGCTTGTTCTTTGTCAGTAGACAAATTCAAGTGAGGTTCCATCGCATGATCAGATCCCTCAGCTTGTATGGATGGTATTCTGTGTTTTTTTGGTATGATCTTTGCATTTGCATCTTTCAATTTGTAAGAGTCCTCTGAACCACTTTATAAAATGACATTTTGAAAGACTGCTTTAGCTCCTGCTTGAGTCTCCAGCTCATTGTGCTAAAAGATATGTGCTTAGTGTGTGCATGTATGTGTGTGTCTGATGTGTTGTAGGGACGTGGTGGACCTTATCCCAGGAGGTGCAGAGGTGTCTGTTCTACAGTATGCAGCATGGGGTCCTCAGGGGAACCAGCTAGTAAGTCTGGTATTGCCCTTTTCTAGACAACATCTATAAGTATAGTTAATTTACTAGTTCACACCTGCATAAACATCAAGCATCAGTATAACACGTTGCAACTTCATGCAAGCAAAACAATTTCTACTGCTGTCATCTAACCTTTACAGACTTAGGCGAAGGTCGGTTTCCAGCATTGCCTGCTGATATTTGGCTTGTGTTTAGCATTCACTGTGATTTGCAGTCCAATAATACAACCCATCTGTTACATATATAGTGATTTAATATGTCTTTGTGTGCCAGGTGTATGTGTTTGAAAATGACATCTACTACCAAGCCGACACCTCCAGTGCAGCAATACGTCTCACGAATACCGGAAAGGATGGACTGGTGGTGAATGGACTGACCGACTGGATCTATGAGGGTTAGAAACACTCTTGTATGAACATAGATATGATCTAGTACAATAGCCCTCAAACCGCTCCTCGGAAACCCCGAATGGTCCTTTAACTCATTACCTCTAACCCTATTTCAGGGTTTCCTTCAAATATATATTTTTAATTTGAAGCTCATGTCTCATATTCTTGTATGCAGGCTTTATAGCGTCTTGAGAGCTGACTGTAATTGACACAGTCAGCTCTCACAATTTATAAATAAACTAAGAAAAAGTGAGCTTACTAAACATTTTTTTTCAGTATAAACATCATTATATTAATTGGTTAACTGAAAGCCTATATGCTTTCATAACAGCCTCTCATAAAAATGATGAGCTAAACAATTGCGATATTTTACCTGATTACTTTGTTCCCAACATATTTTGATTTGATTTTAAAATACATAATCACAACAATATGCTGATACATCTGCACTTAATGCAAAATGGTAATTTCACCTTAATAAACAAAATATGTAAAAATGAGGATAAACATGTTAATTAATCAGTTAATCAACTAACAAGGGGTGAGGGTGATTTGCTGTGGAGTCAAGGATTTTTTTGTGTGTTGGTTTTGATGTGATAAGTGGACTGGATTTCCCTCATTAGTCAGTATCCAGTTCATATATTTAGATTTTTTAAAAGTTTCTCTTAAGCAGTATTTTCTCTTCTCCAGTTTGAGGTTATCCCGCCTTTTATCCAGCATGCGTAGAAAGCAGAACGCTTCCATTGTAAAAGAATGAGAGTAAAAAGTAAACATTACTTGAGATTTCTGTATTTGAGTGTAGGGATAAGCTGAATGAAAAGTGTGGATGCTCTTCCAAATTTTTTTGTTTAGGTTAGCATTTCAGCCACACCCGTTGCTAACAAGTGTATAAAATCAAGCATAGAGCCATGAAATATCCATAAGCAAACACTTGTTGTGCTGCACAACAAGGCATGCTAAAGAGCTCAGTGACTTTAATTGTGGCACTGTCATAGGATGCCACATTTGCTACATGTCAATTTGTGAAATCTCTACCCTGCGAGATCTGCCTGGGTAGACTGAAAGTGCTGAAAAGGAAAAGGAAGTGCAACTAAACTTAGCCATATGTGGGGTCTGCAGTCTCATAAGTATAATCAAATCATAAATATTACAATGTTTAATTTCTAAATAAAGAAGGTAATACTGACATATATTAAACAAATTCTTTTAACATTGATTTTGGCATCAGTCAGTGTTATAATGAAATCAAGACACTTGGTGAAGACAGATTAAACATTCATTAACATAGTCTATTCTAAAACACAAATAAAGCAGTCAGACAGTATATGTGCAGTATAAATGAAAGAGCAAATGAATGAGTGACTTTTTAGTTAAACTTTTACAGCGTTCATGTAACTTTTACAGCATTCATGATAAGATATTTTCCAAATATCTAAAGTTTAGTCCAACACCCTCAAAAGTTGGGAGGGAAAATTCAGAAGTCATCCGGTTTCATCCAGTTGCTGCTAGGGAATTTGCCTGGTCCACCAAGGCCCAGGGTTGACATTCCCTGCAGTCCCAAGTGAAGGGCAAAGACAGCAGAAATGCCTGTTGCAAGCTTGACTTTGCTAATGGCTTTTTGTGGCTGTGATCAGATGTCTAAACTTTGAATTACTGAAACTTAAGGCCAATTGGTACGTTTCTTTGACCTCCCTTAAAAGCATCTGCTTTGGAGGCAGAGACAGAAGAGAGTGATGTGGTTGGTGAACTTTTAAGGCAGACTTTGCCCCCCACCCCCTTTTAGTAACAAACCTTACCCCATCATTGATGGAGTACTTGCATTGTGTATTTCTGGTTGTTTTGCCACCTGTTGGCTAGCATGCATACAAACACATGAATAGCAGACCAGGCAACCTCACAGAGCAAGGCCACCAAGTGCTGAAGCATGTGGCTCATTAAAATGTTATATCACTCACTACAGAGAGCAACATCATCACAAGTACTGATGTTGTGAGCCAGGAGCCTCATGAAATAGGTTTCTAAGCCTAATGTAATTATGTGCAATGGACCAGCAAGAGTAGTGTAAAGCATTTTGGAGTAGGGGGGACATGTTCTCTCGAGAGACTAATTATGCTTCACTCTCTGACAGTGTGGTGGACGAAATTGGGTTTGGCAGATACCAGGAGAACACTGCCCACCAGAATACATAGTGCCAATAGTAATGTTTGGCAAGTTTGATGGGGAACACAAAGTATACAAAGACATTTTAGGCACTTTCTACTTTGTAACAACCATTTTCCATTTTCTTTTCCACTGTGACTGTAAAGACATGTAATAAGTATGATGCATGTTTACACTTAATGAGTACACATATAGATCATACGGACCATTTTATAAGCTCATTCATCGTGGCATTTCAGATACTATTTACCATTTCAAACAAATGAACCATTAGGTTTCACTGCAGGAAGCTACATCTTGTTTTCCTCTGTTCCGTGGACATGGTTCATCTATCTTCAAAATTAATTTTGTTTTTAAATCTTTATGTAACCTTCACAAAACGCAGCTGATCCTTACAGTAACACTTTACCTTGTTTCGTTCTGTGTTCATGGGACTGAGTTTCCCTTTTCTGAATCCCTGGTTTTGTTTGTCCAGTGATTCCCATTAGAATCACCTGTCCCTTGTTTGTCCCTTTTTATTTAAGCCACCTCTAAATCATCACAAATGTCTTTACTCCTACCCCTCTAATCTATCTCTTTGTGTCATGCTTGTGTTTGACTGTTTATATATCCTTTTTGGTTCTGGATTCTGTTACGCCTAGCTTGTGCTTTCCCTGTGTGTCAAGGACCCCTATGCTGTGAGAGTCTGCTCCACTCTTTGGGGTCTACAGTGTTTGGTTCACGCTTGCTTCCTTGCTCAGGACCAAGTAGCCTGACCCTACTGCAATGAATATCCCACTTATTTGTGGCCCTGAACCTTGTGCATTCCTTGTGCATTCTCAGGCCTCTCTCATCAGGAATGTGTGACCTACCGTCACTGTGAGCTCTAAAATGGAATCTTGTTTGGTGCTGTGCAGGGCTGCTAGGCCTTCTCGTTAAGTGTGTGGCAGGCTCCTCCGGTGAGAGGCATCAGCCTTGCCCATTATCAAACCCCTGGTGTCTTGTGTGGTTGTTTTGCGTAGGCCCCACTCAATGGCCCCTTTCTGCCAAAGCCTGTTCTCCATCTTTGTTTGGTGCCTGTTTTCCTGTTTGTCACAATAAAACCAAATCCCCAAGCTCCTGCACATGCATCTGTCACGGTTGGTACTGGAGAGGGAAAGGGGAGGACGCCACAGAGGTAAATGATATATGAATTTAATGAGAAATAAAGAAACACAAAACACACAATACACACCAAGAGCAGAAAACAAAACACAAAACCCC
>JBBPCX010000141.1:578385-593553 GCA_037974365.1 Hydrocynus forskahlii | reverse complement strand
GGGGACGAAGGGAAAACTAATATTCAGGAGACGGGGAACGGGTTCTACGTGACGGGGACGAGGTGGCCGTCACAGCATCCCATTTACCACACCCACAACCCATGTGAGACTGATGGGTGACCTTTATCTCTCTCTGTCATCATTCATCATTAATTACTATATAACTCTGTCACTCCCTGAACTGACTCAAAACTAATTGCCTGTGTTATCGTTCTTCTGTCTGGTATTGAGCTGAGAAGGATGGTCCCTCGTTTGAGTCTTTGTTCCTCTCAAGGTTTCTTCCTCCCACTCTGCGAGAGTTTTTCCTTTCCGCTGTCATCTCTGGCTTGCTCACTAGGGCCTTGGACTCAGATTTCTGTAAAATTGCTTTGTGACAATGCCTGATGTGAAAAGTGCAATATAAATTAATTTGATTAGTCTGGACTTAATACCTTACTAAATGTACTATGAATGGGGCTGCCTGCATGGACTACTCAAGCAGCTCTGGAATTCAAACCCACAACCTTCTGATCACAGGGGCAACTCCCTAACCATTAGGCCACAAACTGTCCAAATATCTTCTCGATCTGTGGTCTTCAGATTCAGAGGCCAGCGCTTTAGCCCTGCGCCACTCAAATATTGGTTCTATTCAGAGAGAGGCTGTGTTCTGCCATAATCTATTAGCCATCTATTAGTCTGTTTCTTGGTTGGATATTTTAGAATGGTGCACAGCTGGTAAAAACCCCAGCAATGCCGTTGTGCCTGAAACACTCAAATCAGCGACATGATACATGTGTCACTGCTGTGCTGGGAATGATGCCATGTAACACCAATAATGTTGGTTGACACCATCAAGTGAATGGAAGTGCAAAAAAAACAGATTTATAATGAAGTGGACAGTAAGAATTCACATTTTATTTATGAGACAACATCAAGTGGTCAGACAGCTTAACTTAAAGTCATGGGCTTCCAGTGCCACAGTGCCAAAATTTAGAATTGGCATAGTTTTAACTGGATAAACATTATCTAAATATAATAATGTTAACTGTAGCTTTTACATGTATACTGTGCTGTTATTATTCAAGTGAACTGAGCTTAGATGCATTACAAATTAATTACTATTCGATTTGGACATAGTCCCATTTTTAAGTTTAGGGTGATCTCTAAATCACCACTCTTAAAACTTATGAGTCCAGGAAATCTAACTTGAATGTTATCTGGTTTATTCATCATGCAACCATTCTGGTATCACAGAGGAGATTCTACTCAAATATCCAGCCCTCTGGTGGTCCAAAGATGGTGCTCGGCTGGCATACCTTCAAATTAACAACTCTGCCACGCCTGTAATGGAGATACCTCATTTCTTGGGTGGGATCTATCCCTCAAATATGCTCTATCCATATCCTAAGGTAAGTTAAGAATAGATTTCTCTGTGTATTTTTCACTTCACTTACGTCTTATTCAAGTAACATAAGTTCAGATCCATATGTAATAAAATGTTGATAATTTCTAATCAAACCCAGTTAAATATAAACCAAAAGGGAGACACACAGCAAAAAGTGAGATACTACATACACTACCTGTCAAAAGTTTTAGAACACCCCAATTTTTCTGTTTTTTTGTATTGAAATTCAAGCGGTTGAGTGTCTTATTGTTCATTCTGCAGAAAGTTCTTCCCAACTATGTTGCAGAAGTTCCCATAAGTGTGCGGCACTTAGAGGTTGCTTTGCATTCATTCTTCTGTCCAGTTCATCCTAAAGCAGCTAGATGGGGTTTAAGTCTGGAGACTTCTGGCCACTCCATGTTTTCCAGCTTACCATCTTGTTCTTTTTTCTAAGGTAGTTCTGGCATAGCTTGGACTTATGTGTTGTGTCACTATCTTGCTGTAGGACGAACCTGACCAACTCGGCACATACCAAGGGTACTGCATGGCGCTACAGAATTATTTCCCACTTCTGGGCAACCTTACCATTTTTAAACCTCTCGCAGTTCAGCACTGTCCTTTGTACCATTTCATGCTATTCATTGGACTTGAACCGTTTGAATTTTAATACAAAAAGCTTGAAACACTGGGGTGTTCTAAAACATTTGACCGGTAGTATAAATCATTTGAAGATCTATCTGTTGGTTTGAACAGGCTGGTTCTGCTATCCCTTTGGTGAGCCTGTTTGTAGTGAATCTGTATGGACCAGCCCACACTTTGGAAATGATCCCACCCGACTCACAAAGCAGCAGGTAAAGCCAGAGTCTATGTCCTCTGTAAACTCTGGAGACTGTCAAGAATCTCCTGACAATGTCATTAGACATTAGACTACATCTCTTTTTGTATGAAATAATTTATTGTAAGCGCAATATCATTTCATAATTTTGGCCACTTCTAAAAGACAGGCAGGCCATGTGTTCAAACTGTGACAAATTAATGAATGATCCTTAAAAGCAATCTACTGTAGCTCTGGAAGCATTCGAAAACATGAGTGCAATCAAAGTGTTGGACTGGCCCTGAATTATTCATTTTTAACTTTCATTATCTTTCATAGTGCAATATTCCATGCAATATTTAATATTCCCCTCTTCAATATTACTTTTAATATGCTATTCAAACTCTCTTTTTTCACCCTTAAGAGACACCTACATTTCTATGGTATGCTGGATCAGTAGTACTCGTCTGGCAGTGCGCTGGTTAAACCGTGTTCAGAACCAGTCCGTGGTGTGTGTGTGTGAGGCCACTACTGGAGCCTGCTCAGAGGTGAGGAGGTCAACAGTTTTCTCCACTGCAGACCACTGGGTATCTTTATCTGAGAAGTGTCCATCGATTCAAGCCCTATTCTGAATGCTGCAGGGCATTCATGGCTGCTCTACTGCCAGCTCAGTCAAATTTCACACTGCATGATTTTCTCTCTTTGTGAACAGTTCAGAGGAAAGTGCCATCCTTAACTATAAGACCCCAATGTGCAGTGCAGTGCAGTCCAGATTAACATTTAAAGTTTAAATTTACGTGTTTGTGTATATGTGTGCATAAATGTACTTATTTTAGTCTCAGTCTGGTGGTCTCCAATGCTTACCTTACTTTTGTGTGCTCCCTGTTTCAGCACTTGTTTTCCCTTTCCAGGTACTTATCAAGAATTGAATTGGTTATTTTAGGGCAGGGCGAACGGAATGTGGTGCAATACACAGCTCTCCCTGTGACTCTGTGTAGTTTCCTAAGCATCAGCTCTGCCTCAATGCACTCCTTTCTGTACAGGAAAATATTCTGTTAGTACTGAATTTAGTCATTTACATATTCTACAGCTGAATGTGCAACAGTTTTAATGTCCATTAAGCGGTAAATTCAATCAAGATAAAAGTATGGATAAACAATGATGTATCACAACGTAATATCCATAAAGATGAGCAATATGTTGCAATACTTCCCAGAATGTTTCTCTGCAATATAATCTACACCTTTGTCTGCCTACCAAGACAGACACATATTTATGAGCTGTGACACTTTTTTCTTATACCCTCAGAAATACAAAATGGCAGTGGACTTATTGCAGAATCAGCAGCAGGTAGTTTTAGTCTCCTATACTATATGTTCCTCTCTCATTCCTCCTTTCTCAGAGGGTGGATGTACAGCATAATCAATGTGCAGCCTCAATTCTTTTATTTATGAGTGCAGTGTTTGCCTGCGACAGTAATGCATTGCATCAAAGCTGTGTGCACTCTCATTGATTGGATGCTAGAGTGTGTATTGATGTTGATTTGCCTGACAGGAGGAGCCATTGTTCTCTTCAGATGGTTCTCAGTTTTACCTCACACTGCCTGCCAAGCAAGGGGCCCGTGGGGAGTTCCGCCACATCGCCGTCCTCCCTGCCCAGGTCTGTGGAGTTGATCATTTCATGCTGTTCATCTCAGTGCAATTTTTTGCAATTACTTTGGTGGTTAATTAATAAAAGCCACCACATTCATGCAGTTAGATACATTTCAGTGTAGGCACTAAAAAAAGCTATCGGTAGTGACATCAAAGGAAGTCATGACTCACAATCAGATAATATACACATGGAAAATGTGCAAGTGTTTACAAGGGCCAAAGGCTAGACTACCGAGCATCTCCATAACATAAGGTCTTGTGGGGTGTTCCCAGTATGCAGTGGTTAGTACCTACCAGATTGGTCCACGAATATACAACTGGTGAAGCACCAACAGGATCATAGATGCACAAAGCTCATTAATGTTCATGAGGGCTGAAGGCTAGTCTGTCTGGTGCGATCCCACAGAAGAGCTACTGTAGCTGAAAAGGTTAATGGTAAAAATGTGTCAGAACAAAGTGCATCACAGCTTGCTGCATATGGGCTGCATAACCTCAGACCGGTAAGTGTGCTTATTTACAGATGCCATTCACATGAAATAAAATGAATCACATGATTCATCAGTCTAGGCCGCCTTCTTCCATTAGTCCATGGTCCAGTTCTGATGCTCAAGTGTGGATGCTTTCAGCAGTGGACAGGGTTGGACACATTGATCACTCGGACTTGCCTGCGGCTACATACACTGAAAGCTGCGATGCCCTGTGTATTCTGATACCTTTCTATTAATGCCAGCAAGAACTTTTTTCTCAATTAGTCCTAAAGTAGCTTTTCTATGGACCCACTCAAGAGAGGCTAGCCTTTGCCCACATGCATCAGTGAGCCTTGGGCGCCTATGACTGCCGGTTCACCGGATGTTCTTCCCTGGAGCACTTTTGGTCACTTTTGGTAGATACTAAAAGCTTCATAGCTAGAACACAACAGAAGACCTGCTGTTTTGGAGATGCTCTGATTCAGTTGTGCAGCCATCACAATTTGGTCTTTGTCAAAGTCTTTATGCTTATGCAAGCTGTAATATTATGTGGGAAAATTTTGTCATAGCTGTTTAATTCTGTTTTGCTTACCACAACACGCCAGGGTATTATATTTCTCTCTTGTGTCCCTCCTTTGGTCTATGTAGCTTTTTTCAAATCTGACCTGCTTTTAATGTGCTTGTTTTCATCCTCTGTTTTCTCATATCATTTCTTCATCCCCAAACTGCACTCACTTTCCCGCCCTCGGTCGCTCTGTCTGTCTCCTTCTTTTCTCCCTCTAGCCTGCTCTTCCCTCTGCTTCTCCTCGCTTTCTTACTTCAGGGAACTGGGATGTAACTGCACTTTGTGCTCTGGATGAGAAGAATGGTAAAATGTACGTGCAGGGTGTTTTACCTTACATGTGCATCTATAGAGCTAACGCCTCACAGTCATCCTATTCGGCACACCGAGGCATGTCAGATGACATTTAATTGAAGCTCAGCTCCATAATTTTGATTTGCATGTACTATAATTAATTAATTACTTCTCTCTTTCACTGTAAAGGGTCACATAAAGTTAAGCTCAACAGATTCCCTATTTCCAAGGCAGAACATTAACATATTAAAATGCTTTATCATCTGTTATGGCTGCAAACAAGTAATAGTCCAGCTTGCTGGATACTGTTTTCAGTGAAGACCTTTAAGAACATTTGAATAGAAATTCATTTTACTATTATTAGAGATTTACAGATTCATAGATTAAGTTTAATCTAAGTTTAATTTAAATTAATCTAAATTTACTTCAGTTTAGAGAACAAAGCAGATCTCACAGATGAGTATCTGTGGCATCAAGTAATAGGTAATATAGCTTCCCACCTGCACTTGACTAAATCAAATTATTTCACTGAATGATATATTAAGCACAAATTTGCATTTGACTTCATGGTGAGTAACTTTCACTAGACGTGTGCAATTACCATTTTTGGTATAACAGGGTCTAAGGAGGGGTTCAGACTGTACACATCTGGATGTGCAATTTTTATATTTGGTGCCTCACATTTTATGCACCTTATGCCATTGTACTATTGGGAGTAGCACTTTTGATTAACAGGTATAATGCCATTGTTGCTTTGCAAAGAAGATATGAAGACAGAAGCAGCATTCAAAAAAATTTGCTGTATCCCTCATGTTTCCTCAAGAGGTCTGAGCCCCACTCTTTCTTGCAGTCTAAAAGTAACTGGATGGTAAAGCAATTTTTGTTGTTTTGGCTCTGTACCCCATTAGACTGTATTCTTTGGGTTATATAGGAACCAAAGGCATTTTAATAGATGGTCCTCACTTTAACCAGGTAATTTAATTCCAAATCCAATTGTTTAATTTAATTTCGTTCACACATCCTGAAGGCAAAGCAATACAAACTGTACAGTTTCTTATAGACTGCACTGTATGTAACATACTTATCAGGGTTGGGGCTATTCATTAACTGAATTGATAATGCATGGTAAATTCCAGTCCACTTCTGGAAATTGAAGTAGAATTGCATGCAGCCAAAGGGAAATGGAATTGGAGTTGAATTGAAATGTCTAGAAACAGTATTGATTGCAATAAATTCTACAAAATTCCACTTTCTAAGATATTTGATTAGCTAAATAGTGCATATTAAAGACTCACATAAATGACACATATATGAATAAAAATACAAAGGTTATGATTTTTCCCTAATTTTGCATGTTAATTTCTTAATTATTTTTGTTTCTTTATTAAGAAAAATATGGATGTCTTTTTATGAATGGCATTTTTTCATTCTGCAAATTATCGTCCATAACAACATCTTCCTGAATTTGATTAAAACAGCATTTCCCAGAATTCCTAGGGGCAGCTGGTGGTCTAGTGGTTAGGGCATTGCCCCTGCAATCAGAGGGTTGTGGGTTCCAATCCCAACACTGCTAGTGACACCACTTAGGTACCATTGCGTAATGTGTCATCCCCACACACTGCTCCCTGGGCATCCCTCGTTGGTGGCATCCCACTGCTCCACTTGGTGAATGGGTTAAATGTAGAGAAAGAATTTCACATTGTTCACACTGCTGTGGGCCACTTTAATTTAATTTAATACTTTAATAAACGTTCGTGTTAACTTACTATGGTGACAGAATGAACGAACCAGCTAGAGTGAGCTCAGCGGAATGGGTCGCGCTGGTGACGCTGGTGAATCGGCAAGGAGAGGAGATAGAGCACCTTAAGCAGGAAGTGGCTGGATTAAAACAGCAGGTTACCTTCCTGCAGCAAGCTCACTCCGAACCTCCTGTCGTATGGTATGGTGTAGATGGGAAGTGTGAGGTCTTTTTAACCAACTTATCTCTTGTATTTGAGTTTCAGCCCGAAAGGTACCCATCAGATTGCAGCAGGATCGCACTTCTCGTCTCCCTCCTCACAGGGCAGGCAGCCAAGTGGGCAGCGGCAGTTTTGAGGTCTGATTCCAATGACTGTTACAGCCACACCGGATTTACCAATATGCTCAAAGCTGCCTTCCAGCACCTTGACAGTGAGGTGGAGGTGGCGTCCAAGCTATACCATCTGCGGCAGGGAGACCGTTCGGTGAGTAAATACACCATGGAGTTTCGCACCCTCGCCGTGCAGACGGGGTGGAGAGACTCCGCACTCCGGACAGCTTTTAACAAGGGGCTGGCCACCCGCACTAAGGACCAACTGCTGGGACGGGAGCTTCCCGATACGTACGAGGGGATGATACAGCTGTGCATGCGCATCGATCAGCGTATGAGCTCTCGTCCCAAGCCGGCTTCTTATACCCTGCCGCCCACGCCACTAACTACGCCCTTTAAAGTTCCTACCAACTCCCCGGATCCTCCACCTCCGTCAGATGCCCACTCAGGAGCCGGGGAACCCATGCAGTCAGGGCGTGCTTCCTTGAACCCGACGGAGCGAGCCCGTCTCTATCGTGAGGGGCTGTGCACATACTGCGCGTCACCAGATCACCACCATGCCATCTGCCCGCTCTGTCCGGGAAACGGTCAGTCCCGGTGAAGAAGGGGAGGTCTTTGCCTGGGTTGCCCGTCTCAGCTTCCTTTACATTGACTGTTTCCCGTTTTACGGTTCAAGTGAACATCCAGCTCAGCCACAAACTGGTCAGGGCCACTGCTTTTGTGGATTCAGGAACTGCTGGCATCTTTATTGACCACAATTACGCTGTCCAGCTGGGTGTGAGCATTGAAGCGTTTTCCCAGCCGTTAAAAATCACAGCCGTTGACGGTTGACCCCTTCATCACAGCCCCATCACTCACATCACCGAACCCCTTCACTTTGCTATTGACGACCACCATGAGAAGCTGCCCTTCCTCATCACCCGTCTCACTTCTCTTCCAATCATTCTGGGTTATCCGTGGCTTCTCAAACACGACCCACTTATCTCCTGGAGTCGACATAAAATTCTTCAATGGGGTTCGACCTGTCGAGAGCTTTGTCTCGCAGCGGCGGCTGGGACGTGCGCGGGGGAGCCCCCCGTCCCCGATGTCGACGCCAGTGCCATTCCATTGCCATACAGAGATCTGATGGAAGTCTTCATCAAGTGTAGGGCCATCCAACTAGCACCTCATCGGTCCTACAACCTGGAGATCCAGCTCCAGCCAGGCACCACTCCACCCCACGGCCGACTGCATGCCCTTTCTAAGGATGAACAAGCGCCCATGGAGGAGTACGTGGTCAAAGGACTTCACCAGGGAGCTCTACGTCCTTTGTCGTCTCCTGCAGCCGCGGGGTTCTTTTTCATTAAGAAGAATCCGGACATTGCCAAACCATTCATTGTGGAGGTGGACACCTCTGATGTGGGCACAGGAGCCGTTCTCTCACAACGCGGTCCAGACCAGAAACTGCACCCGTGTTGTTTCTTTTCCAGAAAATTTACTCCCACTCAGCAGCGTTACGGAGTAGGGGACCGTGAACTGTTGGCAATCAAGTGGGCTCTGGAAGAATGGCGTCATTGGCTTCAGGGTGGCCATGACCCATTCGTGGTTTGGACCGATCACCAAACTCTCATAGGCATCCAGCAGGCAAAACAACTGAACCCTCGTCAGGCACAGTGGGCACTGTTCTTCAAACGGTTTAATTTTACCATCTCTTACCGTCCAGGGTCGAAGAATACTAAGGCTGACGCTCTCTCACGAGCGTATCACAAGGAAAATCCCCGGATGGACCCTGTGCCTATAATACCATTGGAAATAGTAGTGTCGCCTCTCCGGTGGGAGATCGAGTCTGCCAGGGGCAGGCCTTGGAGTCCCCTCCAGCAGCCACTCCGCCTGGATGACTCTTCGTGCCCTCTGGTTTACGGTCGGAGACCATCCGGTGGGCTCACTCATTTACCATCGCTGGTCACCCTGGGGTCAGTCGAACTCTCTCTCCTCCAAAGGGCCTTCTGGTGGCCAAAGATGGCTTCTGATGTCCAAGAATTTGTCCAGGCATGCACAGTGTGCACTAGGGCGAAGAATACCAACAACCCCAGCTCAGGTGAACTCCAGCCTCCCCCTGTGCCACATCGACCCTGGTCGCACATCACACTGGACTTATTCACCGGACTGCCGGAGTCTGACGGCAAGAACACCATCCTCACAATAGTGGACAAATTTTCCAAGGCCGTGCACCTGGTGGCTCTCACGGGGCTCCCCTCAGCCAAGACCACTGCGTAATTAGTTCTAGAGCACGTAGTCTGTTTGCATGGGTTCCCCAAGGACATCGTCTTGGACAGAGGGCCCCAGTTCACAGCCAGGTTCTAGAAGACCTTCTGCCGTCTGATCGAGGCCACCTGCAGTCTCTCTTCTGGATATCACCCGCAGACCAACGGGCAGATGGAGCGGACCAACCAACATCTGGAGCGTTTCCTGAGATGTTTTGTTGCGGATCGTCAGCACTCCTGCCCGCTACTTCATTTGGGCTGAATTATCCCATAACCTCCTCACCTCCTCCACTACTGGATTAAGCCCTTTTGAGGTATGCTACAGTTTTCAGCCTCCGATGTTTAACCATCAAGAACCGGAGGTTGACGTACCGTCGACCCAACAGTTGGTCCAACACCCCCTGGGACGATTGTACCATGTAGGTGACAGGGTCTGGCTCTCCACCAGGAACCTACGACTTTGCACTGAATCACCTCGCTTCATCGGCCCCAACCGCATCACGCACCGGATAAACTCTGTCACCTTCCGACTCCAGCTGCCTGCCTCCCTCCGGATTCACCCCATGTTCCACTCATCACACTTTAAGCCCTTCATTATGTCACCCCTGGTTCCTGTTGCTCCAGACCCGTCTCTGCTTCGGATCATTGACGGTGGTCCTGCGTACACTGTCCAGTACCTCGTTGACTGGGAAGGCTGCGGTCCGGAGGAACGGTCTTGGATCCCCAGGCGGTTTATTCTGGACCCAGCACTCATCCAGGACTACCGTTGCAGGGTATCCTCCCTGCCTGGGCCGTCTAGAGTCGGTCCTGGAGGGGGGGGGGGGGGGGGGGTTGGGGGGTCCTGTCCCATCCACAGGTCAGGTGTCACGTCAAGGTCAAAGGAAATGAACATGTCCTCCAGTATATAAACAGGAAAAAGGTTTAGTATCATTGCTCATTCATTGAGTCTCATGTCTCGCCCTGCCGTCTCAACTCAGGATTTCCCGTGATTACTCACCTCTCTGTGCATGATTGTGAACGTAGGTTCCAGTGGGAATCTAACTCTGTTGCAGAGCGTTCATAGATCAACGTGCGTTATTAAACCAGCCCTCTCGCTTCTTTCCATGCTTGGTTCTTCCATGACGCTACACGGGCGAACTCTACTGGAAAGGTACATTCGTGTTCACTTACTATTGTGACAGTATAAATGAAGGTCAGTGAGGCCTATGCTGAAGGTGTGAGTCTGGGGATTTTGTGTTAGACTGGAGAGATTTTTGACTGAATTTGGATTAATTTTATGTATAATGTTTTGAGAATCTGATTTGTGTATGAACTGTTGACAACAGTATTAACACTGAAATTTGAAATCCATATTAAACTGGAAATGGCTGAGAAATTTGAAATTAACCAGCATTAATGGAAGTACCAAATTAACTAAGCCTGCCCTGCCATACTCAGCAGTCTGATTCTCTCCTGTATTGGAAGGAAACCTAGAGCCGGTTCCCAATTCCACACAAATTGGTAATCATATACTGACATGAACAAAGTATTTGAATCCTTATAATGGCACTGGTGTCAGTTACATACTGCTCATCATTTAATAACGGTTAAAGTAAAATGTTCATTTTTATATCATTTTAATTTCCTCAGCTGTTTTTCATGCATCACCTCATCATAAATATTGAAACATATTTCTCTCAAATGTATGTCGCTCTGTGTAATCGCTAAAATATGCTCAGAAACAAAAAATAGAATCAGACAAAATTTCATTGAATTCAATTCCAATTCCTGAAACTCCAGTACTGTTCCAATTCCAGTTCCTTTTCCAGGCTTTAATTGGAATTGTTCAGTTAATTCCTGAATTTACCTCAGCCCAGATACATATTCTTCCAGTAGTGTGACTAGACATACTTAAATAAGCAGTTTAAACGCTAACATTACTCTAATTGTAGGACATAATCACAGTGCATTTTCTCAGTGTTGTTGATTTTTTTTTTTCTCATTGCAAAACCTTATTATATAAAAGACATCAAGGTCTCTTGTTTTCCTCTATCTGCAGTTATTTCTTGAGCACAGAGGAGTCAAGACATAGCAGACATTTATACAGGTGAGCCAAGGTCTCCTGCTTTAAGTTCCCCACGACTGTAATTGAATACTTCATCATCCTGAGTGGTACTGCCTAGATGTTCTGGCAGGCCCATCATGCCGCATTATTTACATGCATCTAAATTCCAAAAAGAGCACGTTTATGGTATTGTTCTGTTCTCCTTTAAGGTAGTTCATTTTTATTTGCACACCCACTTGAACCAGCCCCAAACCTCCTGGGTAAATGGGGCGGCAGCTGAGATGGGTGGCTTTTAGGAACATGAAGTTTTTACTCTGCTGAGCTTCGGGCAAACGATCCAGATAATTTGTTTTACATTAATGGGAGAGGATTAGGAAAAGGGATGGAGCTAATAGAGGAGCGGTGTGACTCACTTTGATGTAAAGAGTGTTTCTTAACCCATAATTAATGCTTCAGGCCTCTCAGTCACACAGTCTAGGTCATGACTTCTCATTTATTTTTTTATTGCAGTGCTCCCAGCAAAATGGAAGAGTGTCTACTTTTGGTATAGATACCGGAAGACCTGCTCAGTGCAAATATATCATACCACCTTAAGACCCATTGCTTTTTTAAGTACTTGTTTTTTCACAGATTTTCACCTGAATATATCATGCATAATTAAGCAAAGAATACAAGATAGAGTGTGACGGCAAGTAATATGATCTTTATGTTTTTGCATAACAATTCTGCAAAGTAAAGAAAAATAAAACAAAAAAATGCCAAACATGGTTTGTACGGCATGTTTCTAATATCACATTCTACTACCAAAAAGACAAAAAATCAAAATACAAAGTCACATAGCAACCAGTGGTCAGTGTTACAGGTAAAAACATAAAATCTAAAAACACAGGTAGAATGTTTTAACCAATTCGACTGTGTGGCAGAACAAGCTGTATAGTTATTTTAGATGTGTATGATTCCTTTGCAGTGCTGAACTTGGAGGAGTGTTCCATCGACACTGTTTAACCTGTAACCGCTTTGAGCGCTGTAGCTTCTTCAGAGCTGACTTCAGTCCCAACCAGACACATTTCACACTTTATTGTTTAGGTATGGAATTACAAAATCACTCAGATGGACACACTAAGGGTGGCAATATGGCAAAAACATAACATTATTGTACACAGTACTGGGTTTCTCTTGGTTATGTGAACAAACTGGAAATGTATCAGAATTGGAAAACTTGATACTGAAGGAAATTGCTTAACCAAGTACCACCAAGTAGTTCAACATTTTTTAAATACAAATATTTGGAAGTAACTGGTAAAATAATATAATACACAAGACAATTGGTAAGATAGTGGAAATAATAAAATAAGATGTAGTTCTGTGGGAAAATGCAAAGTATGATTGCAGAGTGTGGTTGCTATAAAAGCAGTGACTGGAGACACCCAAACTTTGGGTAAAAAAAAACAAAACAACTTTTCATGCCGTGGATTGAACTGCATCATCTGATTCAGAGTCCAGTTCACCAGCTCTCACCAAGCTATTTATGGGTTTGGCTCTACATGTAGCAGCATTCATTATATTTCATTAAAATGCATTAAACAAACAGTCATTACATTAAACAAACAGTCACACATGTCTTTTTTATAGTTGACCAGAGTTTTGACCGGAGTCGGTGTATGAGTCTGCTCTGTGTTTTGCTCAGCATTTGTTATTGTGTGTTTGGGTTTTTTTATTTTTTCCCTTATCCTTATCTGTGTCCAAAAAGTTCACTCATTCACTATGAGGGGCACTATGTAGTGAATCAGCCATTTTGTAGTGTTGTCCAAAATTCCAACCGTCAGTTTCACCCACTAGTTAGTGCACTAAAAAATCACCACGCGACATGCCAACATCTAGTGTTCAGACACTGTATACTACTGCTGTGTCCGAAAAGTGCACTTGTTCACTCGTTCACTACATAGTGTTTGCTATATAGGGGGCTAACTAGTGAACAAGGGGAGGTGACGTTTAGTTAATTTTGGACACTCGGGATGTTACATTTTTACTAACTGTTACTTAAATAGTGTGCCGGATCTTGGCAATTTATCTCTGTTGCATAAACACAAATCTGGTCTCTCTAGTTCAGACACAGCCCGCACATGAGGCGGGGTCTGGTGGACACGGTGACAGATAGATCCATCCAAGGGGGTACTACCAGAGCTGGACTGGCCGATGTCAATTTTGGGCCGGCCAGGTCATTTTGGGCCAGCGCAGAATCCCGTCTGCCAGCCCGGGTCGCGTACCACACCCACCCCCGGACCGCGTCTCGATATTTTGTCCCAGTCCAACCCTGGGTACTACTGTCCTCCATGGAGAGAGAGAGAGAAAGAAAGTGCAAGTGTGACTCAGAGTGTACTCACACTAGGCAGTTTGAACCGTGCCCGAGTGCGTTTGACCACCAAAGCGCGGTTCGTTTGACTAGTGTGAGTGCTCCGAAACATACACGGGCACGGTTCGTTTAGCCGTCCCTGGCCCGCTTGGAAGAGGTGTGCCAGAGCACGGTTCAGTTGGACATGGGTTCGCATGTAGTGTGAGCGCTAACCGTGCTGGAGCACGAAACAGGACGCGTGATGTCACGTTTTTGCGACGTTCCAAAACCAACATGGCGGGGAAAGGGTCGCTTTGGTCTACGGCAGAGGTGCAATGTTTGTTGGAAATTTGGGCAGATGAGAGCATACAAGAACAGCTGGACAAAACGCATAAAAACTCCGATATATTTCGTGAAAATTTTCGTGCCACAAAAGCGATCGACCTGTTTAGCAACAGGCTGTGAGAGGGCTGTGGAGCACCGCGGACCAAACAACTCAAAATTACTATCAACAAAGTAACTAGAGCGATGGACTCCACTGCATTCAGCGAGAGCGCCGCTCTTCCTGTTTATCCTGAAACCGTCACACCATAATGACGTAAGCGTGCTCCGGCACGAATGCTGACAAGAGCACCTGGCTGCAGCCACTGTGTAGCTCCACAGTAAGTGGAAACACGTGACCTCCATAGTAAGCGGAAACACATGACCTCCACAGTAAGCGGAAACACGTGACCGCCACAGTAAGCGGAAACACGTGACCTCCACAGTAGGCGGAAACATTCAACTTCAAGTACTATACTTCAAGTAGATAAAAAAACTGGAAAAGCACTAGAATCATCTCACACCATATTGTGTATTTATTTTATTTTATTTTTTTTAAGTAGATTGCCCCTAACCTTTTCTTTTCTTTTTCGTTCTTACTCCTCCACGATAATTTGTATTGCTGTATATTGTTCTGTATTTGATATTGTTAATGAAGTTTTCTGAAAACACAAAAAAAATAAAATAAACAAATTAATAAATATATTTAAAAAAACAAAAATAAAATGTTAATGACATTTTCAAGGTTGTTTGAATAAAAGTTTAATGCAAGTCGGCTGCATTCAAACCACAGACACTTGCATAAAGAAAATATTGCACGGACACTTGACACTACTTCTGAAATAAAAGGCCAAGTAATGATTTTAATTTGCAAACTGCACTGTGTTTATTGGGCATTGTGTTATCATAAGATTTTTTTTAAGATTTACAATTTTTTTACTGTTTGTTTGTTTGTTTTTGTATTTGTCTTCTTCTTTCCTCCCTAATAATGAAACAGTGTGTATCTGT
>JBBPCX010000141.1:546723-578285 GCA_037974365.1 Hydrocynus forskahlii | reverse complement strand
TCCCCCTCTACCGTTTAGTCTAGGACTGTGTACGTAGTTGTAGCTTGGAGGTGTAGCCTCATTTAGAGCAACAAACTCGCCAGGTCTAATCCAGGTCTCTGTAAAGCATAAAGTATCAATATTCTGATCAGTTATTAATTCATTGACGAGAGCAGTTTTAGGGGCGAGTGATCTTATGTTTAAAAGTCCCAACTTTAGCTTTAGATCTAAGGTGCTGGTGCTTACTGGAAGTATGAGAGACATTAATTTAATTATTTAAGCACACTTTTTTCCCCACTCAAACAAGGTTATCTTATTATATTATTGTTACCTTATAGACTCAAGAATACTGTATATCCATTTCAGACACGGAAGACACTTTGATTTGAATTTGACATTTTTCCAACCAAACATGTTAGAACTTAGACGTACACACACACAAATGTAAATAAAATAAACAAATAAAATAACACCACATCACTAAAAAGTACAAATAAAATGAAAATGTATGTGTCTATTGCCATAAAACCCACATTTGTAAAACTGGTAAAAGTCTTCCCCTTCAGTGTGTTGGCCTGAACTTACCTGAGTATTTATTTAAGTCCTGAACAAATATAGTCTACACAACCAAATCAGAACAATTTAGGATTTTCTTTTTTTTTTTTTTTTTTTGCATACATATGGGAAAGGCTACGTATCAAAATGCTGTGTGTGATTTTTCTCTCCCTGGCACTTTAATGGCCCTGCGTCCCAATACTTTTTGCCACTCTAGATAGATTTAATTCAATGGACAAAAGTTTTGGGACGTAACGCCGTAGAGCATCCCAATACTTTTTTTCCTCCCCTCCCTATCGTACAGGAAATAACGTCTTGTCTCGTTTTAGTCAACGAAAATGAAGAGACATTTTAGCATAATTCTTATTTTGTAAACCACATTTAGTCTCGTTCTTATTTGTCAGTATTACGTCATACATTTCGTTACAGTTATCGCCACATGACCAGCATTTACGCGGAGGGGGTGTCAACTCACTGCCCCTTACTGTGCCCTTTATGGTTAAGCACGGCTGAATGCATAACCACATTCACGGGCTACTTACTTTGAATGAAACCACAACAAACAGTGACATACATCTTTTTTTCACTGACCTGAGCTTTAGGGTCGAAGTCTGCTTGAGTCTGCTGTGTTTTGCTCCACATGTAGTTCTCTGCATTTGAGTTTATCCACCTTTTGTCCCTTTCCAACCTCCTTAGCTGTTTTGTCACAGACTCTCTCCCCATTTCATGGTGTGACTCAACCACAAATTTATTTTATTTTTTTCAAATGGTTGCTTCTGCAATCACACTAATAATGAAAATAAAACTACAGCAGTGTGATTGCTGATGTAATCCCAGTAAGTAATTAATTAAGTAAGTAGTAGTATCAGTAAAATCCTAACTATCCATCAGTAGCCCTAACCCTGCATCTGTTTTGTCTTCTAAGGTAACCTGGTTGTCTAAGGAATGGGCTAAGCGTGCAGCTCTCCCCTCCCACGTGGTCACCATGCTGGATAACTTCCCCACTAACCTACACCCCATGTCCCAGTTTAGCGCTGCCATCACCGCCTTGAACAGTGAAAGCAGCTTTGCCCGAGCCTACTCTGAAGGAGTCCACAAGAGCAAGTACTGGGAGGTGAGGCATTTGGGTTTAATGAATATAAATTGTGAATACAAGTTGACCTGGAAATTGTATTTTGAATTAAATACACCACTCATCAAACCAATTCTTTATTAAATCCTTTCTGGTTTAGTTTGTGTATGAGGACTCAATGGACTTAATTGCCAAGCTTCCCTGCGTGGCTGCTAAGATCTACCGCAACCTGTATCGTGAGGGCAGCAGTATTGGAGCTATTGACTCCAACTTGGATTGGTCCCACAATTTCACCAACATGCTAGGCTACAGTGATCCCCAGTTCACTGAGCTCATGAGGCTCTACCTCACCATCCACAGGTAACAACCTCAGGTGTTTCTTCTCAGGTGTTTCTTCATAAGACATTTTACAACTTGAATTGAATTGGGGCTACATGATGGACAAAATACTGGTGTTGCCTTTAGATTGCCATTTATTTTGCCTGATATTAAAATGCGTCAGTCATTTCATACCAACGCACATACATACACACTTATGTGTTTCTTTCTTTGTTATACCTTTTGAGCCTGTTTTGATTAGGCTCGGGAGATGTGCAATTTGTAAAGGCTTGGTTTGTTATAGGGCTGCACAATATATCGTAAATTTACCGTCATCGCGATATCAACTGCGATATACATATCGCGAAAGACTAACTGAACTGCGATAAATGGTGTTTTTCCACAGCTCGTCATACCCGGATCCTTTTTAGGATTCGGCTCCCTCTGAGTCACTCACTAAACTGATCCGGGTGTGTGAGTCACTTGAGTCAGTATTGGAAGTGAACCGGCGGATTAACCGACTCGCCAGTGTGCTTTCAGGAATGATTCAGATTCGCCTGCAGGGCTATTTTTGGCTCTGACTGACCCAAGGAATCCACTAGCAGCTTGTTTCCACCACCGTGGTGCTGGTGCCTTGCCGGTGCCCAACCTAGAACTGGTTCGAGACAGGTAGCGGGCTGCGCTCAACCACCTGTCTCGCCCTGGTCTCTGGTGTTGCGGCGGCCGGGTTAGAGGGAGGCGGCCGGATGGGCTGTAGTTAGCCTAGCCGCTAACTGCCCCCTGGGAGCTGTATTAAACTATCATTAACAATGCTATTACTAATAAACTGTCATCATACATCTCTAACGACTCTGTCACTCAGAACCGTGTATTTATCGGTTGTACAGCGGCTAAAGTTAGCCGCTTAGCTTCTCGCTCAAATTACCAGTTCCACCTTAAATCGTGCTTCAGTTTCCATTCCATCATTTAAGGTGGAACGGATAATTCGAGTGAAAAGCTAACATCACCCGTATTTGTTGTGTTTTAGTCGTTCTGTTTTTTTTGGGTTTTTTTTAACCTTTATTATTAGTTTGTAAGCTAAAAGCATTCTTAAGACCTTGCTAAACACTAAACATTTGCTGCATTTTAACCCCACGTTGTGAGCTCCAAATATTGAAGAGGCTTGAGAGAGATAAGAGTGATTTTTTTTTTTTAGCACATCAGGAAATATTGTAACATGCCAGCGCAAATGTTTAAAGCCTAGCAAAATAAACATGCTGGTTTTCCTAGCAAAAAACTTGCCATAATAAAGCACGCTTACACAAGTGTGCACACACAGAGACACACATACACTTACATGACTACACACTCACACGGTACATTACATTGCATAGTGTCCTTCAGTGACTGTTCCCCAATGTGTGTAGTAAACTACATTGTTATAGAATGCTCCTTTTGTTATTTTTTCATGGCTAAGAACTTACTATAATTTAAATAATGTTTACATTTATTTAAGCTTTAAAATTATTTTTTAATTATTTTCAGATTTTTTTCAATAATCAATGGTTCAAATTTTTTATGGGAGGCATTAAAATGCTGTTTAAGTAAATTATTTTTAAAAAAACATGTTGGAATGGAAATATTGCATTTCATTTGTTTTCTGCATAGACTAGTCAGTGGCTGGAGTCTATGTTACCAGCAAATCCAAAGCAGAAAAACATTAACACTATAAAGGCTAAGTTTTTACTTACTTATCGCATGTGATATCACCATCGCAATACTGAACAACATTATTGCATATTGCATGTTTTCCTAATATCGTGCAGTTTGTTACATAGATGTCATCTTCTGTGTGTCTGGACTAAATGTTAACCTCAATTATTTAGTTCAACACCCATTTACCATTTCAAACTTTTCTGAGCGAATTTGAAATCAGCTAGTGGCATTGCATAAGTCAAGCATGGGCTCATCCCAGTTGAAAGAGGGTGGGGTGGGTTGTTGCAAAAGGGATTTCAGCACACCCAGGAAGTTATAAAAGAGTGCTATCAAATTCAATGGATCATTAATCAGTTTGATGTGATGGTGAGGTCATGTTCCAGACTTTTCAGTAAGTTTAGACTGTCTTGTGACAGTTGGCTGCTTCTAGGCTTTTTCCAATAGAGCAGGGCTCTGTGATCTCATGATCACAAACACACTAACTGACCACTGTTATTGGGGAGATGTTTTAGTATCGTAGATGTTTTAGTCTCAAATCCCTTCTACGCCCTAAATTTTATTAATTGTATGTAGTCCCTTAATGTGATTAAGCGCTCAGAATTGATACATTACATATTATTGTGGATTGATAAGATTAATTAATTAAAGCTAATAATTAAACATGTCTCTCTCTGATATAGTGACCATGAGGGTGGCAATGTCAGTGCACACACCAGCCACTTGGTGGGCAGTGCCCTGTCTGACCCCTACCTCTCCTTCAGTGCAGCTATGAATGGCCTAGCTGGACCCTTGCATGGACTGGCTAATCAGGTACCAAACCTAGACACTTTTAATGAGCTGACTGGTCAGAAGCCTTTGTTTACCATTGTAAAGTTCCACACTGGTAGATTAAAATAGATATTTGTGTTAACATTAACTGCAGATTATTATAAATGAATAACTATGAAAGAAAAATATTAAGCGGAATTAGTCTCCATCATGGTGGTCTAAATATCGTTAGTATCATTAACGATATGAGGGGACTCCCTTGTATTACCACAATTTGAAAGGCCTTTTTATATTTTGAAAAGCATAAATTGGCACTTTGTAGAGCTTTAGAGAGTTTGTAACACAAATGTAGAAAAGCATAGCCTCGTGCTTCAAAAGGATCTAGAGCTAGGAGTTTTCTTCTCCTTTCAAGACTATAATAGTATATTGATTCTTGCCATGCACGCCTATTTTAAGTTAGTAGTTAAGTATGTAATATGAGGATTAAATATCTGTAGTATTGAATGCCCCATATCATGTTGGGGGAAAAAACACATTTTCTTCATTTTTAATGTAGTAAATAAACACTGGTGTTTCAGAATGTACCATTTACTTCCTATAGCAGGTTTCCCAACCCTTCACACTGGTTTCAGCCAGGAAATAGAAAATTAATTACAGCTATTTTTACGGTTGTGTGTGTGTGTAACTTGGACTTCAGGGGAAAAATACACAAAAATATAAGGGATATAAGCCCTTTTAATATCTGCAAGTAGTATTTGTTGTGTTACCTTCTAATGTATTTTTCTTGTGTCCTACAGGAAGTGCTGGTGTGGTTGACAGCCTTGCAGAAGGAGCTGGGAGGTGAAGTGTCTGATGAAAAATTGAGAGATTACATCTGGAACACACTAAAATCTGGCAGGGTGAGAACGGAGAGGACAGTTATGTAGTCTTATACTTTAGGAATGACGTAATAGCCAGAGACAAGTATTGTCTAACCTTACTTATACTTTCAATTGTGTGACCCAGGTGGTGCCTGGATATGGGCATGCGGTCCTGAGGAAGACAGACCCCCGGTACACATGCCAGCGTGAGTTTGCACTTAAGCACCTTCCTAATGACCCCATGTTCAAGCTGGTGGCTCAGCTCTACAAGATTGTGCCCAATGTGCTACTGGAGCAAGGCAAGGCCAAGAACCCCTGGCCCAATGTTGATGCACACAGTGGGGTACTGCTGCAGGTGAGACACTGTTTGACACCTCAAGGCTCATGTTGGTGTGTGTAAGTGGGATTGTTTAAAAGAGAAAAGATGGATGTTTGCATAACCATTCAGGCAGAAGGAATTCTGAGTTTATGATTGACTATATTACACATTAATATAGAACACATTATTAAAATACAACACATTATTAGTTGAAGTAGTAGCTTTTTGTTTAAAAAAAAAAAAGTTTGTTTTAAAATAAACGATACATTGCACAAAGCTACAAATTTGGTAATTTTGAATATGTTCTTTTTTTTTTGTTGTTTTTTTTTTTTACAGTACTATGGAATGACTGAAATGAACTACTACACTGTGTTGTTTGGTGTGTCCCGGGCCTTGGGTGTATTGGCTCAGATGGTGTGGAGCAGAGCGCTAGGATTCCCTCTGGAACGCCCCAAGTCCATGAGCACGGATGGACTTATGTCCCTAGTGGGGGCCAAGTCAGGCTAGAGAAATTATATAAGGCTATGGGAACAGAGGAGGTGCTAAAATAACTATAGTAGAAACAAGCCCCTGGGCTATGGGATTGAAAGAGACAGTACACTTTTAAATTTCACATAAAAAGATAAAGGGCCTTTTATTATTCAGTACTATTGTTTATCTTTATTTTAGATGAACAAAACGTGTACCTTCTGGTATGTAGTTTCTAAACCTCAATACATTTAGACATTTTCTAAATTTAGTGAAAGTTCTTGTCCCTGATCTTTTCCTCCATATCCTGTACAATACTGCTTTACAGACTTTAGTTTAAGTATGCCAGTCCAGAGAAATAACCATTTGCAGACACATGAAGCTAGGATTGGCAGATGAGCGTTCATAGGTGCATTAGTTATTTACTATTTTTAGAGCTGCTTTTTGTTTGTGTACATTTAAAAACCTTTATTGGAATAAACAAGCGGGCACCCGGTTTACCACAGCTTTAGTAGTAGTCTGTTTAATATAGTTATTTTCCCTTTTCAACGCATTTTAGGCCTCACTTGTTTGGGAATGATGGAAAAGGCCACATATTTCCCCTTGAAACTGACTAGATCTTAGCCATTTGACCAGGCATCCTTCCTCCAGTATTGCTGTCAAAATATTTCTTCCTATAAGAACACTCCAGATGACGAAAAGGTCCTCCTTAAGTAAGTCAGTTAATTAATGAGCAACCGATTCAGTTTGGTCAGCATGCAGATCTGTTAAAAGGGTACTGACCCTTTCAATTCTTGTACTAATCTCTGACTTCAACCAATCATATCTGGTATACAGCCTTCTGGCTTTGAAATAACCTGTATTTTAAGTTTAGTGTCTTGCCCTTTCTTTTGCCAGTTTTAGGGAAGCTGAATGCTGAGTGTGATGGCACCAATAGCTTTAAAGTTTGACTTTGATTGTACTGGTGAACTACTTTGGTTTATACCTTTCATTAACACAAGTGTTGATGCCTGAGAGCAAGCGGAAACCTCAGTCTAAGCAGCCAGTGCTTTCACTGTGTGGGGCCCAGATTTTTTTTAAAATATGCCTGTATATTATACAAAAGTGCTTCAGTGATCTGCTACTCCAAAATAAGCACTTGCTAGTTTTGAATCCTCAGTGTTTGTCTAGGAAACGCCCTGGTTTGATTTTGGTGTCCTTATATGTAGAGTTTTCAGTTCTTGTACAAAAATAAGTCATTTTTTGAGTACATAATTTGTGATTTTATTTATGTTTTGTAAATATTTTTGATTGAATGTGTGAGCTCTACTTATAATTATTTCACTAAATCAAGATGCGGGTGTCTTACATGCTTTTACTCACCTCTGCGCATGCTGGAACCACTCTTTTAAACTTCCCTTTAGAACCGTTAATATCAGTTAAACACATTTCTTCTTGTAAATAAAACAATGTCTAGGTAGGTTTGATTTTGTCCTCTGGGCTGACACAGGCTGGTCCTGCATTGTTTCTTGGCTACTCTCAGATCATCACTGGTTTGCATCTCATAGCAGCTCATTGTCAGCTGACAGTTCCATAAACACTCCATATACTTCATCAACACAGGGACTTCCTTTTATTCCCGGCTATCACAATTCACAACATATGAGTCATCAGTATTCAATACATTTTTCCCGTATATCTGTTTTTCTTTTTTATGTTCCAAATGATCATATTCTGAGGAACGAGTGATGAAAGAACATGAATTGGTTGAAGTCAGAATGACCAGAGAAGGTAGGGGAACTTGTGAACTGGGGTCAAATGGGAAAGAGATTAGTTGAACAAAAATGGGAAAACTTGACAAAAAAGGAAACCCAATAAATGTTTTTAACAAAACGTTTGAGTCTTTTTCTGCTAATGTAGCAAATATGTATGTATAGTGCAAGAATGAATTAATCTGTTCATACTCAACAAGGGTCTGACTGATTTCCGAGAGCACCACGGAACCCCTGCGCTTCTTTCACCTGGTTATAAAATTGTAGAAATATATACACTGTTTTTGGTAACAATAACCACAAGTTACCAATCATAATTTCCCTGTATATGTATTTTACATTTTTAGTAGATAAGCCATAGATACTGATGAATATTGGGTTTTAAGCCCTGCCCAGCAATGCTTGTCATTACTGTAATGTCATGATGGGAAACAAGCCACCAGTGTTCTTATGCCATTTTGGAGAGCTAAAAAAAGGAAAATAGTAAAAAAAGGAAAATAAAAAATGGTGAAAATTGTGAATGTGTGTACTTCAAAAGTAATGTGAAATATGAAACCTAAAAAGTTGGCAAATGTCAACTGAAATGGTTGCAGAAATTATACAGATACAGACCCCTCGTTCAGATCTCAACTACAGAAATAAATCATTTGATGCAGAAAGAGGCTCAAGTGACCTTGATTGAGATGTTAAGAGGAAAAGATCTCTGAAAGAGTTCATTTTTAGGGCACAGATGGCAGGAACTTCACTCACACTGACAGCTCAGCTGGCCTGTGTTACAATAGAACCTTTTGTCAGCATTCACATCAACAGTGAAGACATTAGTTGAACAGCCTTTGTGACTAAAGTTCCTACTGGCTTTGCTTCAATAATGAACCCTTAGATGAGCCATCTTGATGCAAAACTGAGGTCACCTAGGCATGCAATAGACCATAATTGAAATGTGATGGTATTATGCAGTACAAGAATCTAGAGCTGTAATGCTGAGTGCGCACATCAATCAGCCTTATCAAATTTAGCTGCCTAATGCGTCTTGCACATTGTGCCACCAAAACAGTTCTGACATGGACTCCACTAGACCACTGAAAGTGTGCTGTCTGGTCTGGCACAATGACAGTAGCAGCAGATCCTTTAAGTCCTGTGACTTGCAGGATGGGGCTTCCATGGATCAGACTAGTTTGTCCAGAACAACCTCAAGATGCGCAGTTGAATTGAGATCTGGTTAATCTAAAGGCCAGGTCAACACCTTGACATTGTGTCATGGTCCTTAAACCAATTTTTGTGATATCACACTCCCTGCATTGTCTTGCCTTCTTCCCCTACTGCATTCTAGCTCCGTTTCCCTAGGTAAGTCATCCACAGACCCGGCCATCCACATGATGTAAAAGTAAATGTGATTCAGCAGACCAGCCTACCTCTTCCTTTGCCCCATGGTCCAGTTCTGAGGCTCATGTGTCAACTGAACAGGGGTCAGCGTGGACATCCTGGCTGGTCTGCAGCTACACAGCCCTTAAATTTGCAAACTGTGATGTACTTATGTTCTGACACCTTGCTATTATAGTATGCATGAACATTTTCAGCAATTTCTGTTACACTAGCTCTTCTGAAGGATCTGACCAGACAGGCTGCCTTTGCTCCTGACATGAATCAGTGAGCCATCATAATTTGGTCCTTATTGCTCAGATCCTTACGCTTGCAACACATCAATCTCAAGAACTGGCTGTTCACTTGTTGCCTACTATAACGCACACTTTGACAGGAAATAATTAATATTATTTACTTGTCAGTGGGTATGCATATTTTCAACCAAACGTTTCCTGTTACTACTGTATACTCTATCAAATTCCTTCTTGCTGCTTTAACTCGGTGATAATTTTCTTACATGAAAACTCCTTTATATCTTTTCGTTTCATTTCGTTCAATAAATTAGTGAAAAACTACACATTTGCCAGTCATTTGCTTTATTGTGCCATCTTAATCTACTGTTATAACTTAGTTCTTATCACATTTTATGTCAGAGTTATGCAAAAAATTTGAAGAGTATTCAAAAGGGTTCACAGCCACACTGAGCATTAGTGTGTATGTGTTTATGCATATGTGCAGAAATATTACTAAACAATTTTTCTACTAATTAAGATTTCAGGAATCCCAGTCTTGGTCAGCAGCATCAGAAAACAGCCACAAATTATTTGTTTCAAAGAAATTTATTAGGAAAACAAAATCCATAACTTACAGTAATAACATGTCAAATAACCAGTACATGAAATTAAGTCACACTGCAGATGTGATGCCAACAGTTGTCAGGTCCTCCATTACATTTTTTTGTAGTTTTTTTTAATTCAGTGTATAGTTTCTCAAACTGGCTTCACAGCAGTTCCTCACCATAACTGTGTGCTGGATAAGACAGCAAAATATTTTAGCAATCATGGATAAATACTGCAAGTATACATTTAATTGGACACTATCTAAAATCACACTGGTTCTTCATTAGTGTTAAAGTGAGTTTGATATTTTGGGTAATATTAATAATACTGCCTTGGTGAAAACACTGGCTGCTCGAACAAGAAGTAAAAAATATATGAAATTTTATCCAACAGGCTTAACAAAAGATTCAATATTACATAGTACATTTTAACCGTTACAGGGAAAACATAATGGTAAATGCTAATTGTTGATTTGCCTATATATAATACACAGAAATAGTGCTCATGCACGAGTAACACCCAGCCTGTCACACACAGCCTGTCCTTTGAAATTCAATCAACCTATGTCTACATTCATAGAGGATCATCTTCACCTTTTATAAGACCTGAGTTTGTTATACATATTACTTGAAAGCTAGATTATGAAAATACTAAATAATGGTGAATGTTATGGTGGCACAATGCTATCAAAATAATACCAGAATCGGAATCTGCAGATAACTGCTTCAAAATACTATTTAGATGAGCCATGCTGAGCTACTATTTTAAAATGTCCACATTTTATTCATTTTACTGCACTTGCAACCCAAAAGAAATAAATGTTAAATTCTCATAATGGTTTGTAATAATCATCATATTGCTAGGCAACTATGAGACACATTTGTCATTATTTTCATATTAAACAGCAAAACTTTTAAGATTTCATTTACCTGCGATTGAATTTAACCAAAGTAAAAACCTAAAACACCACATGAAACTGCATCATGTGAAATACAAAGCAACAAAGGCCATGCAAACTCACACAGACTACATAACGGTCCTCTTTCATTTTGCAGCAGTCTTCTGAATTTTTACGTTTGGTACATTTATCGTAAGTTATCATAATTGTGACACAGTTGTGATTCTGAGTGTGGAATGTTCTGGTGAACAAATACAAATCTGTGCTTCAAGAAACAAAAAGACAAAAAGAGTTGATGCACTATGTGAGGTAGAGGGACATCTTTCCAGTGGTATGAAAACAGTTACCACTTTTTAGGTAAGCTCATTAGACTGTATGTTCGTGATGGAGATGTCTAAGGTGCTGAGAGTTCCAGATATGATGCATCAAGGCATGCCTGTGCCTCACATTTGATCGATCTCATGGAACATAAGCTCACGTGGGATATGCGTCTCAGGTCCATAGAGTTTGTTTGCTCTGTGCTCAAATGCAGCTACCATCTGCTTTACAACCTCATCAAAAAACACAGTTGCCAGTTGGGAGTGGAGCAGCGAGCGGAACTCAAACGAAATCTGAGAAAGCCCGTTGTCAGTCAGAACAGTGGGAAACAAGTGAAGACAAAGATGATAAATTACAAATGTGAAATTAACTATACAAATGTGAAATTAACTACCCAGAAAGATATTTAGATAAGAAGCACATTACTCACAGAGAAGTCTACTGTGCACGTACGAGGGTAACCAGGAATACCAGGACTGAAGCGCCATATTGTTTCCAGGTGATTAAAAAGTTTGCCATCAGTACACACCGCCTTCCGTAGAAAAAACAAAAGGAATTCATATGAAAAGAGTTATACAATCTGTTGCCACTATTTTTTGTAAATTAGACATTCAGAAAAGATCCTATAACCCATGTAACTCACTCACTCATGTTTAGCTGCAGTGTCTCCACAAGGGGGCACTGTTCACACTCCAGTACATTTAAGCGCTTCAATAGAACACTGTGCATCCTTGTCAGGAGTAAAGATTCCACACCAATTGAAGGTTTTTAAAACTGTACATCTAAGCTAAGAACTGGTGAACATTTAATTTTGGTACTTACTTTGACAAAGTGTGGACGGACATGGCTGATCATAGAGGTGTATCGCTCAATTATTGGAGGGAAGCCAACTTCGAGCTCAGCTTTGGCATGACCAGACCTTCTCATTATGGTTTGGGACATTTTGCACCAAGGCACAAAATACTTGTAGTCATCCACGTTGGCTACAACATCATACATCTCTTGCATTGAATACCTAAGACCATATGAGGAGTCAACGTTAACAGCAGCTCTTATTAATGCATGACAATATGTTCAAGCATTCACTTACACACCCAATTCAGAACAATTTTGGTTCCCAAAAAGAAATCGCCAGCAGACTACAACAATTTTCAACAGGCACTGCCCCTCCCCCGGCTACCTGGAGGACCCAATGTTTACATGACAGCCGGTTTGGGACTCATTTAAAGGTGCGTGCCACATTTCTTCCTCCATAGAGAGCCAGAGGAGGCTGGGGGAGTATCAGTATTGGGACTTTGGCTCTCTACGGAGGAAAGAAAGTGGCACACACCCCTAAATGTAGCACAGACATTCTGAGCCGTGACGCTCCGCGGGGCAAGCACCCAGCCACACCAAACTTGACATGCCGGTAGATCTCAGTGAGACCTTTCCAACAAGCCCTCTTTTGCCCCCCCCCCCAGGCCACGGGGATCAGGAGTTATTAGCCCAAAACCTTCCCCCATTGTCTCTACGGAGGGCAGAGAAAAAAGCATCGTGCGTCTTTAAATGCGCTGCCAAGTTCTGAGTCGGCTAATAATAAAAATAATAATAATAATAGTAATATATTTAATGTATGAAGTGCTTTTCAAAATACTCAAAGACGCTGTACAATTTTGAGTAAACAAACAAAACTGAGCATTTTGTTTGTCTACTCAAACCTAGCACCGCAAAATTTTACAGGGACCCTCAGCTCTCCTCCGCAGAGAACCGGTGCGACGTCCCCTGAACATACTTTAAATTATTTATTAAACAGTTCCTGTGTTTGTTTTTTCTCCCCCTGTAATATCGAAAATAGTATCGAGTATCATCCTCAGTATCGGTATCGAGTTTGAAATTTCAGTATCGTGACAAGCCTATATACAACCTTCCCATAATGTAAAAGGTTTTAACTGTCACACCTAATCTTTCCTGTTTGACTAACATCAATCTAGTCTTAGCCAAGTAATATTTCCACAAGAAAAAAGTAAGATCTCACTTTTTTTAATTAGCTCTCCTTCTACTTTTTAGAAGTACAATACAGAGACATGTTGTATTTTTTGAGACAAAGAAAAATCTGAAGGATATTTTCATGTGGGAATCAAATGTTTGAAAAAGTTTACTTTAATAAACGGAATATGAAATTTATTCATGTACACAAAGGGCTGTGGGTTAATAGTATTAGTAAATTAATGACTTTGCAGTGTATAGGATGGCTTTGGATCAGGACTAGATGCATTACCCCATTATCCTCCTTTCAGAGTACTCTTTCCTCTTGTTGCTGAGACTAATTAAACTCCTCCTATGATGAGTGGGAGTCAGCTCCACTTCTGGGAAGCAGAACATTTTTGAAGTCCGAGTCATTAGGATTCCGCATGAAGATAAGTGCCTATGAGAAAAGAGTTAGACTTGCATTGCATACTGTATTCAATGATATTTTCAGTATCAACAGTAAAGTGAGCAGGAAAGAGAGCTTATAACATCATACTATGTCAGACCTTCAAAAGTTCTAAGGGTATGGTTTGTTATACACTCCCACAAGGCTTTGACCAGCTGGCAAAAGCAGCAGGCATGCCACAAAGGAACGACATTTTAAGAGGTGGACAGTGAGCAAAATATGTCATGATATGTCACAATTTTGTTTTGACAAGTGACATGCTGTCAGACAGGAGCCAGTAGCGCAACATTCAAAATGTAGTATCATAAACTATGCATACAATGGATGTTTGTTTAGTGTTTCGCATACTGCACTCCGCCAAATAATTATGTGCTTTATAATAAAACATGATGGTTTTCAGTTTTCTTTAAATAAAGATTAAAGAAATAAGCACTGTGTTATGAAAAAAAACAATTTTGCTTTAATCTAACTGTCAAAATAGTGTGGGTCATAACTCATCATAATTTGTTGCTGGTACAATAATGTCTTTATACAGACATTAAATAAAGCTGGTCCCCCCTTTGCAGCTGTACAGCTTCCACTCTTCTTGGAAGGTATTACACAGTATTTTGGAGTGTTTTGTGCTCATTCCTTCTGTAGAATATTTATGAGGTCAGACACTGATGTTGGAATCGCAATATCCGTTCCGGTTCATCCCAAAGGTGCTGGATGGGGTTGAGGTCAAGGCTCTTTGCGGCCAGTCAAGTTCTTCCACACCGAACTCATCCAACCGCGTCTTTATGGAGCTCGCTTTGTGCTCTGGGACATTCATGCTAGATGTTCTTCCCCAAACTGTGTCCACAAAGTTAAGCGTATTATCCAGAATGTATTGGTATGCTGAAGCATTAAGATTACCCTTCACTGTAAGTAAGCAGCCTAGCCCAAACCCTGAAAAAACAGTTGTGTCCCAATACTTTTGTCCGTATAGTGCATCTCTCTGCTCACCTGATGGGGCTCTTGATCCGGTCTGTTCCTCCCTCTGCGTTCAAACCGCGACCAGGGCGAAAAATTGTTTCAAAAATCTCACTTAAGGTCCGGACACCCATTGGCATTAATCGGGAGCCACTTGCAAATGCCATCAAATAAAAAAGACAAGTGTATGTAGTAGATTTTAGACGGGCTTCCACTCAAAAAATTGTGTGAGCCGGCAGCTGGTTTGGATGTTAGTCTTGCACCGTTTCGTCTTGCACCGTTTCCCTGTAACTCTGCAGAGACACGATTCAACTGAACTCTACTGCTCTCCACACCTGTGAGTGTGAATGTAAATGTGAATGTGTGAGAGTGTAGATGTGGTTGTGGATGTGTGAGTTTGAATGTGGATGTGTGAGAGAACTCGTCTCTGGTTGGTTCTCCTTTAAGCCTCACCGCAGTCCGCGCTACCACCAAGTGAACTGGAGCTCTACAGAGACACTGGCTATGGTACTGGAAAATACAGTAAAAACACTAAAAAGCTGTTGCAGCCACTGTACACTGTATAAAAGGGGAACCAGGCAGAGCCGAGCCGTGTTGTCGATTCAGACGGGCGAAGACCAGGAGGCGCTGCCGCTCAAACCTAACCCCTCTATCAAAAACAATACATTTCAAAATAAATGCTCCCTCGTGTATCATAAAAATAGTCCCTGAGTGAAAATGTTTGACATTTGTCGAGGAATACGCAACAAATAAACTGCAATTATGTTATGATATCGATTCCTATAAAAACTGTGGTTCATTGTATAGATTGTTCCACGTATATTAACTCCGATATATTAATTAGAATTATTATAGGTTTTTCCGATTATTCATGATAGAAACGATATATTTCATTCCGCCGTATTATATCCACGACGCCTGGTCACCACAGATATTTAAAATGTATTATATCTCTGGTTGTGCTGTGGAATGAAGAGATTTGTAGTTTTTAAAGCTGCTTCATCAAGTTTTGTGATAAAAGCAAAGCCCAAGCGAAAGTAAAACGGCTCTACAGTTGCTGTTCTGTTTCGTTTTCCATATTGGCAGCTGCACTGGAGTATGGGTGTACAGTAATCCCCCACTTTTCTCGGGAGTTACGTTCCAAGAGCACCCCCATATAGTGAAAAACCGCGTTGTTGTGTTTTGGTACAAAAAATACCTAAAAATGTCTATTTTTAAAGTGTAAACCCTAAATATGCCCCAAACATGCTCCCAAAACACTTTAATTTTATTTTAAACTTAGTTTAATACATTACTATTGATGAAAACGTAAGCCCATGCAGACTGTATTGTAATTAATGCAAGGGCATTTTCTTTGCTATGCTGTCATTTTGGTATAAACAGATAAATACAATAATAAATTAGTAATAAATTATTTTTTTGTAATAAAAATACAGTCAAATGTAGGGGTAATCACCAATAATTGTTACAGTTCAATAATTTACTGTTCATTAACTGTGCGTCTTATTAAAGCAGATATTGGATGGCGACTAAGCTCAACAGCCTCTTTTAATGTAATTTACAGTAATAAAACTACTGGGCTTTAAGAAGAACAAAACAAAAAACAAGAGAAACACTAAAGATGAGTCAGGGGCGGACTGGCAATCTGTGCGTTCTGGAAAAGAATGGCTGTCCAATGCATGGTGGCCGTCGGCCTGTCTTTCTCGGCTGAGACGCAGACCTCTCCCAGCTGGTGAATAAATTCCAGGCTGATTTTTAGTCACAGTCCACCCCTGCTCGGAGTACAGCATATTTATCCATCCCAAAAGCGTTTTCTTTGTGTTCTCACGACAGTACAAAAACATATAGTTATATTTTATATGGAAATGTAGCTGAATTTAGAAGTAAAATTCGTAAAAAAAAAACAAAAACATATTGCCACGAAAAAGAAAAAAATGCGGAGAATATTTGCAGGTTTTGCGTTACTGTGGAGATTTCCACGTAAAACTATCAGTTAGGTTCTCTATATATTTATATATATATACTCCAGTGCAGCTGTGTATATATATATATATGTTTGGTTTGTTTTGCCATGTAAAACAGTCTAACTTAAAGACCATACTGCTTTTATTCAGATTTTGTTCTTGTTTTTTTTTCAAATACAAATTGTATGCAAATATATATCCAACTAGAATGTTCTGTAACATTCATTTGTTCTGTAATATCCTTTAAAGAGTAACACATCCAAAACTTCCAGTGTCAGCTGGTGGCCTAGTGGTTAGGGAGTTGCCCCTGCAATCAGAAGGTAGTGGGTTGGAATCCCAGGACTGCCAGTGGTACCTCTGAGGTTCCCTTGAGCAAGGTACCATCCCACACACTGCTCCCTTGGCGCTGTGTTCCTGGCTGCCCGCTGCTTCGCTTGGTGAATGGGTTAAATACAGAGGAAGAATTTCGTGCTGTGGTGTGTTCATGGATGACAATATGGACACTTTCATATACAGTTCTACCACCCTGACATATTGGTCAGCATTATTCAACACATTGTACTATTGTACTGGCGGAATAATCAGTCATTTAGTTTGAGTATTAAAAGGCATGACAGTTGTGACCAGTTATTAACTGATTTCTAACTTACTTTAAGTCTAAGGATGGATCCTGTTCATTATCACTGGAATGAAACATGTGATGAATAGTCGTTTCAAAAGCCCAGCAGTCCCTGTGCCTGTGCCTCATGTGGAAGAGCTTTCAGTCATAAGCAGGGACTTCTGTACCACCAGCAGGCCAGAGACTGCCAGCCTGTCTCACTGTGCCCATACTTAATACTGCTAAATTAATCCAGTGCACTTTCATTACAATACAATACAATACAATGCAATACAATAGTCATGCGTTCACATGAGGTGGAATAATTACATTTATAATAGTGTAGCATATTTATCATACTGTAGCATATTTATTTACACCTGTGTACTTGAAAAAACACATTTTTTTTCACTGAGAGAACTGCACCTTAATTTCCTTGTATGTAATGCTCCATTGCCACAATGACCATAAAGATTCCGATTCTAATTTTAGGGCGCAGTTGGTCCTCCGCGGCGGTAGGGGGTGACATAGTACCGTTAGAGTCGCGGAAATCTTCACCCCTGCTATCCCCGCGTGTTCACTGGTTAGAGAGGTTTTTGTGTCGATTTGGTGAGCTTTTTGTGTGTTCTCGGTTTTTAAGATTAAGAAACATGAGCAAGGCACATCCGCCCGAGCTGAAGAAGTGAGTACCCCCAGCCATTTTTAGACCTGAACAGGTTTCAGTGGTTTAGTCCCAGTACGTTTTTTGTCGGTGGGGTAAACTGGGGGAGTGTGACCAGTGGTTTTTGGTGGAATTTTGATGCGATTTTACTCATTTGCTTGATTTTTCCTTTGTAGGTTCATGGACAAGAAGCTATCACGTGAGTATAATTTCAGTCTCATTTCACATCTGTGAGTGAATGAGTGAATGAGTGAATGAGTGAGTGAGTGACTGAGTTAGTGAGTTAGTGAGTGAGTGAGTGACTGAGTTAGTGAGTGAGTGAGTGACTGAATGAGTGAGAGAATTCTGCTCTGCAGGAAAACCACAGCTCTGGTTTTGTTATAAGGATAAGAAAAGAAAACTTTCTTTATTCCAGGGGAAATTCTGTTGTCATTGTGTATGATGCTTAGTGCAACAGAAGAACAAAAGATAATAAGACAATAGTTTTTAAACAGATAATAACAATAGGGCAACAAGAAAGTTACTGTAACAAAATAACTATAACCCTGATGCCGCTATGTGTAAGATTTAGTGTGCTGTACCACCAGATCAGTAATGCAAATGGTTTATGAAAGTAACTTAGTGTTGGTGCAAGGTCCTTCTCATGGATTTCTCAGTTTTATTGGCTGTTTTGTGGAAAGTCTTCAGATTGATGGATTTTCCTCCATTAGAAACATGAGCAGGTAGATCTGATTAAACCTCATTAACAGGCGACAGTGCCTTCACTCCTCTTCAGGACTGGCCTTTCACTGAACATCTTCACACTATTTTATTTGTAGATGAAGCAAACTCGATATGTTTGTTGAAACCATAAGGAAAGGTTTATTAAAAGAAATTCCATTTATGTAGATGATGAGGCTGGATTTACAGGCAGGAATGTAATTTTTTTAAATAATTGAACTTTTTTGCACCTTTCTTGACAGTTTATTAAAGAATTGTATTGATGTACAGATTGGTTATTGAACGAAAGCATAACAAAACTTCAGTACACTACACAGCCAAGGACGCAGACATCACACTTATCCTTCCCTGCTGAACATATAATTCCAAAACCAGGGGCAATAATAAGTAGCTTCCCCCCCTTTCTTGGCTGCTCTAAAAACCTAATCTGTCCTAGGAAGCTTTTGTACTAGTTCTGGAACAAGCAGAGGTTTCTGTTCTTCCGCAAGGGCTTTAGAGAGGTTGGGTGATGAGCTTCAGCGATTAGGTCTGGCTTTCTGTCACAGATTCATCCCAAATGTTTTCAATGGGGTCGAGGTCAGGATTCTGTGTAGACCGTTCAAATTATTTCATGACATTCAGTGAAGTGACCATTTTGTCATACACACCACACAGTGTGAACAATGTGAAATTCTTTCTCTGCATTTACACCATTCACCTATTGAAGCAGCAGGCAGCCATCAACACAGAGCCTGGGTGTGTGGACGGTACCTTGCTCAAGGGTACCTCAGTGGTGCCTAGTAGACTTGGGTTTCAAACCCACAGCCTTTGGATTGCAGGGCAATTTCCTAACCACCAGGCCCGCTGCTGCCCTGTCAGCAGTGAGCGTGTCTGAAAGAGCTGAAACAATTCATTGGAAGTGGTGCATGAGTTATGCAGCTTTTGATGTCATTTATACAAAAAGGAAGTTTTAAAGTAGAAAATGGTTGCATCAGTGATGTAAACAGTAGTATTTCATATGATTTAACAGTATACAGTGTAACGCAAAATTGCGAATTTACATACATTCAAAACTGGTTTATGAGTGAAGCTACTTTCACAATCATCAATTTCTGAGTGTGTACTGTATAAACTACACATTTTAGGATTCATGTGGGAATCTTACTAGTGATACTGCTGTTTTCTTTTCCATAGAATATAGAAGAAAAAAGCTAAGTTTTTAAAATGTATTTACTTGTAACCAGGCTTATCCCCTCTCTTTCAATTTAGTAAAGCTGAACGGTGGTCGGCATGTCCAAGGCATCTTGCGAGGTTTTGACCCCTTTATGAATCTGGTGGTGGATGACTGCTTAGAAATGTCTCCAGGGGGACAACAGAACGCCATCGGCATGGTGGTCAGTAATCTCTCTTTATCTAGTTATGGCTATTCCTTATTTTGTGGTAAATTAAATTAGAGTCCTTATAAAATCATAAGCCATGAAATGAAATTTTTTTGCAGTGCAGTTGTACTCCCTGGGAGGATACAGATCATCACTGTTGAAACAAAATCTTTTATCTTTTTTTTTGTTATTGTTTTTTACATAATTTGAATATCAACTGCACTTATACTTTCTCAGTGTTGTGATGGACTGGCCAAAAGAAGGTCACAAAAAAGCTAGAGAACAAGGTTCTCTTTTAACCCTGTATGCCGCCCTTAGTCACAACGCGAAGGCTGAAGTTCCTTTTACAGATGTTTAATGGACTCATCGACACGGACATCAACACCAACACCGTAGAACTAAATAAACAGGACGAGTATATAAAAACATCAGTCACACATTCAATTAGACAGAAAACATGCATACAATTTTAAACTTGTAAATGAACAAAAAATACATCCACATACCACTTTTGCCTGCTCATGAACTAAGAGAGGGGGATATATCTTTAAGTTTCTTGATCGGATGGCTTATAATTGTATAGAAAGGCACTTTAAACCTTACATGGATAGCATCCTTCCATCTCTTCAGGCAGATGACAAAAACAGGAAGTGCCAAGCAAAGGCATAATGGGAATAAAATAACACATAACCAAAACCTCTTAGAATTAATCAGTCTTACTTGAGTAAACAATTGTATGTAGAAAACACAATAAACATTATAAAATAACCAAAATATAAAATTATATAAATTAAACTAATAAAAGGTTTCTAAGCGCACAAGCGCCATCTAGTGGAAACACACGTAAACTCAAAGCTTTGTGATAGCCAATACACCCTGTGAAGTCCTTTTTTTTGTTTTTTTTTGTTTTTTAAGAGATCTGTAAACATAGAGGCAATCTTTAAAACTCACCCGTTAACCTCTAATCATGACGAGGCTAACTTTTCAAAGGTTAAATTGCTTTGACACTACTCTGAGAAATTACAATTTAGAAGGAACATATATTAACAACTGTTTCTGTTTCATTTTCAGGTCATCAGAGGAAACAGCATAATCATGCTGGAGGCGCTTGAGCGAGTATGAGGATTTTTTTTTTTTTCTTAATGCTTGTATTTTGTTAGTAAGAAAGAGAAAACTTTTCTGAAAGCCCTGCTTTGTAAGAAGAGTGACAAGGTGCTGGTTTTAGGCATCTTAACTGAATCTGAGCTGATAAGTTGTTTGTACTGCTTAAACCATTTGTCAATAAATTGGAGTTGAACCATCCTGATCTCTTTTAATGCGTTCTTACATTTCCTACATTTTCATATGAGTTTTACTTTAAAATAAGGATTTAACAGTGTGAACCTGTCACACTGATCAGTATTTTTTTGCTGTTGTACCATTAGTTCCTCTTGACAGGTAGATGCTTGTGGAGGATGGGATTGCATTAATCTGACTTCATGAAAGTGAAAAGCTTGATATAAATTTTTTCATAAATAAAGTAGCCCCTTATAGTCATGTGTGAACAGCACAGCACACAGTGTGAAATTATTTCTCTGTATTTAACCCAATCACCAAGTAAAGCAGTGGGCAGTGACCAACACAGTCCCCGGGCAGCAGCGTGTGGGGGCTCAATGGTACTTTGCTCAATGGTACGTCAGTGGTGCCATTGGCAGTCCTGGGGTTTAAACCCATGACCTTCCAATCACAAGAACAACTCCCAAACCACTAGGCTGCCAGCTGCCCCATATGGTGCAAAAAGTTTTATTTTCCAAAAACTGACAGGAATAAAATATTCATGTTTCTATTAATTCAGTTCATCATTAATTGAAATGGTCTGTTCATTAACTGGAATTTATTGAAACGGTCTCATTAATTGGAATGGTGTAATCATTAATTCGAATGATCTCCTTAACTATGATGGTGTGATCATTAGCTGGAATGGTCTGATCACCGTTCACATGTCAGAATCTCGGCGATCTTCTGACGCTCAGTTGGCCCTTATTTTGGCAGCTGAGAGGCCGGAAGTGATGTGTTCGTGCCGTGCTGCTGCCTGCTGTCCGCGAGCCCCGGGCCCATGTGGAAGGTGGTGATGTCGGAGGAGGTCGGGGAGAAGGTTCGGGCGGTGCTGGACCGGGTCAACCAGGCCGTTACCCGGCGCCCTCAGGTCAGTTCTTCAGCCCGCGGAGGAGTGACGAACAGACCGCTCGAAGCGCCGTGTGAGGTCCCTGCTGCAGGTTCTGGCGCTGCTGTGGGTTCTGCTGCTGCAGGTTCTGGTGCTCTGGGCTCCAGGCTGGTTATGTAAGCAGCGCTCTGATGAGAACCGCCCGGATTTAGGGCAGCGGATCGTGTTTCTGGCACGGATCAGGGATCAGCAGGCTGGTTTAGTGTCAGCTGAACCCCAGTGAGGTTGTTCTCAGCCCTGCTTGTAGCACGACTTAATGTCAAACCGTATTTTCAGAAGTTCCGAGTATTAATGTGGTCTGAAATGTGACTTCAATATCCATTAATATCTAATTAGCTTATTAAAGTAAAATCGCTTCGATCTATGTGCTCTTGCTTTTCATCTGTTCTTTTCCAGACCTTACCATGTGTGGCACCTCGATTAGTGGCTGTCAGTAAAACCAAGCCGCCAGACATGGTGCTGGAGGCCTACAGACACGGCCAGCGCAGCTTTGGAGAGAACTATGTAAGTAAATCAGACCTGAGTGTTCCTCAGTAGCCAGGCCTGTGCTCTCTCACAGTCAGATCTCTGTTGGTCATCCCTGCAGGTCAATGAGCTCGTGGAGAAAGCCACTCATCCCCTGGTACGTGGTCCAGATGTGTGCATAATGTGACTTGTGACTTGTGGCTTGTCCAGCTTATCATTTTAGAAATATGTTACTGATATACTTATTTTATATTTTTATTAGATTTTATCATCGTGCACTGAAATAAAATGGCATTTCATTGGACATCTACAGAAGAATAATGTAAATAAACTCCTGGGTAAGCAAATCAACTTCCATAGGCAAACTCAGCTTTACTCCCATATACCTGGTGGCGCTTTGCTGGCCTTTATTGTGACACACTAGTGATACACAGTGATACTAGAATCATATCAGCGTTGGCAGATATTTGCTTTTGAGTATGAGGCATCAGACATATGTTTGACCTTTATTTTATTTTACTATTTGATGTACTTATTTTACTCTGGCAGAACAGAATGTTTAAGCCATGCTGGGCTACTATGTTAATATCTGAATTGTATTAATTTAATTCCATTTGTAACTCCCTACAGAAGTTATATTTCTCCATAAACCTAATGCCAATTACGTTTACTACTCTAAATTCCTCATCAGACTTCACTCTGTTCTGCTTCATGTTTTTTTTCGGAATTAAGAGATTCTGTGGAAACTGATTATTTTTTTAAATCATTTTTAAAAATGTCCTTTAGGTGTTCCAAACCTTTATATGGTAGAGACAGTCGACTCCGCAAAACTGGCTGACAAAGTCAACAGCTCCTGGCAGAAGTTACGGGGATCTAACACACAGAAATTAAAGATCATGGTTCAGATCAACACCAGTGGAGAGGAAAGTATGTGTGCTTCTCAAACTGCGTGTTGTTTCACTGCTGTTCCACTACTTCTGTTGATCTTATTTTATACTTCGGGGTACAATCTTAAAGTGGACTGAAGTCCTGTTAAAATCACACATTATTAGGGGTATGTGATGTGACTGTTATAACCATCATGCAGTAAAAACCACCTGCATGTTTAATTAAAATTGCGCTCCCACATAAGGATTTGTTTGATTTTTTTTTAGCGATTTAAAAAGTGACTACTAGTGATGTCACTATCTTGAAATTTAAGCTGGCGATTAATTGTCATACAAATAATTGCAATTAACGATTTGTAACCCTAATCATAGTAATGATGCATGTACACCTTAAGTAGAAGACCTATTTATTTGCATTGAACCATGGAACATTATTAACTGCAGAAAAATTAAATACATAAAATGTATGTTTATGTTGGGGATTGCAGTTTGGGACATATGTTTTCCTGGGTAATTCATACTGCTGGACAATGTTTCTAAGCATTTCTCTAAATGCTGTTTTTTCAACCATATTGAACGTCAGAATTTCTTTGATTATTTGGTCACTTGGCTGATAGCTTTAACACAAGCCACTGCCAGGACGGAACTGTGGCTGCGGTTGTCCTTCCAAGTTCGGCATATTGGGTGGGGTGATATAGATTTGTTGTTTTTGTGGATTTGTAGATTTCTCATAAAAACGCTTTCACTGACACCTTGCTTACAGAAATTTGACAGATCACTTCCTCCCAGTTATCAGGCTCTCCTTTCTCATTTGGCCTAAAACCAAAATGCATCCACAGCGGCAATGTGGTCTTTGGCTTTGCAACTGAATTATCCATAAAGTTCATACCGGAAGTTGTTTGACACTAAAGAATCGTTGCTAATTTTCCACTCGTGCAGTTAACCATTGCATCAGTCAAACATTGTATGGTTGAAAATAATGTAATAGCCATGAAAAATGATATTTCTGTTTATAGAGATGAATAGAAACGATTCTAACAATTATGCTGTAATGATTGCGGTCAATTGCGATTAAGTGATTATTTAGTAATTGTGACCGGTCTAGCGGATGCTTTGTGTGGCTAACATAAAAATTTGTAGGGAAACAGTGGTAAATATCTTGTCACGGAAAGTTTTAGATATCTTATACTATATATTATACTATATTGCCCCGAATCAGAACAGAGAGCCTGAGAATTCTATATTGGTAGACAAGTATATTAAAACTAGGGATGCACCGAAATGATTTTTTTGGACCGAAACCGAAAACTGAAAATGAGAAAACACTTGGCCGAAAACCGAAAACCAAAAAAATGTATTATTAAATTATTAAAAGAATACATCTGTTACAAAACTATGAAAATATTTATTTAGCATTCAAACAATGCACAATATAAAATAAAATTTGAAATAAAATATTTTACTTGGCCCCACACATGAATAGCCTATGGGTGTTTTCACATATAGTCCTCTTAAAAGGAACTGAACTCAGTCCTCTGAGTTCGGTTCCTCAGTCCTCTGAGTTCGGTCCTCTGGTTCCCCTTCTGTTCATCCAAAAAATGGACCAACAGAAGGGGAACTCAGCTCTTTTTCTGTTCACGGTGTGGGTTCATTTAAAAGGGACTCGGTTCTCTTTCTGCTCCTCTTCAGCTCAGATGGAGCCTCAGTTCCTCATCCAGCCTGCCATCATTCTTAAGATTTTTTTCCACATAAGTGTAGATGGTTAAAAGCTCTACCAAGCTTCTACATTTTCCACAAAGATCTCTGCTACCATCGTTCTTCAACTTCATCATTCTTCAGCTGTTGGAGAGCAAGAATGCTTTGAGTCTGTGCAGCTTGGTAGAGAAACTTGATCTTGACAAGAATCTCTAAGTCCCTTTATTTACGTATTTATTTTTATGATCATTTATTCGTTTATTCGTATTTTTTAGTTTTTTCATTATTTTCGGTTGTTTCCTGCATAGACATATATGGCTTACCATGTGATCCACCTACAGTAAGCCCAGAGGGCGAAAACAGCCGAAGTGAACTCGAGAGCTTTGTGTTCAAATTGCGCAAGTTAACCGAACCGTGCCGCAGACTCAAAGCGAACCAAACTGAGATCATCTCCCGAGGTGGTCTTAGGTCGTTTAGTTTCAGAGGGGTCTGAGTTCGTTAGGCGTGTTCACATATACGCAAAAAATGCTGACTGATTGATCTGAGTTCGCGTGCAAGGCTGCAGTTGCATCATTGCGACATCACTGTTTCGGTCACGCTAAAAAAAAATTCGGCCGAAAATTTTCGGTGGCCGAATATTCGGTGCATCCTTAACTAAAACTGTTATATTTGTCTGTCAAATTTCACTAATGTAATATTATGAATTATCAGTAAAGTACAGCAACATTTTGAACGTGAACTTCTGGGCATGCTCTATTAGGTAAACACGGCCTGCCTCCCGATGAAACTGTTAACACAGTCAAGCACATTATATCTCAGTGTCCTGCCTTGGACTTCGCTGGACTCATGACTATTGGCCGGTATGGCTATGACCTCAGCAACGGCCCCAACCCAGACTTCCAGGTATATTTAAGATTTTACTGCCAATGTTTGTTGTGTGTGGAATCTGGCACGTAAACATCTGCATTTAATTCACTACTCAATTACTTGGTTTTATCTTTTCACAAGCTAAGCAGACAGCTAACAGGTTAATACTTATAAAGTGATTTACTACATTTTTGCATTGAATATTGCTGTGTACTGTCAGGTATGGCTGGCATTTACTCACAGTTCATTACACAACGAAAAAGGACCTTTTGCTGACAAAGCAAACATTGCCCAAAAGCTGAATTAATTTTTTTACTCACAGTTCATTACACAACGAAAAAGGACCTTTTGCTGACAAAGCAAACATTGCCCAAAAGCTTAATTAATTTTTTGTGCTTTTAACATTTGTATATCCAAGAGCACAGGCAACTATACTAAGTTGAAAAAAAGAGCAAAATATGTTCTCCTTACATAAAATACCTATAAGGTCATTAAAGAACCAACTTCACTGAGACATAGCAACAGACAGTAAACAAGAAATATTTTTTTATTATTAATTGAAGTTCATTTTTGTATTTGGGAGAAGTGGCATTAAGCCCACAAAATCCTAGTTACACCATTATCATATAATGGAATAACAAACAGACAAGCCACTTCATTAGTTATACCTATCTTGTATCTACACTCACTGTCCATTGTCATTGTCAGCTCCAGCTCATTCGTCATTTGTTGTGATGTTACTTGAAGCAGTGTGAGGCATTTTTTGTCCCTCTGCCCTGAACTGTTTCTCATACATGTAGATGCTGCTAAAGTGTCGGGAGCAGGTATGTGAGAGTCTGAAGCTCTCAGTGGAACAGGTGGAGCTCAGTATGGGCATGTCCACAGACTTTGAGCATGCGGTGAGTTTAACATGACCTCTGCTCTTGTTTTTGTGTTCTTGGACAAAGGTGTGTGTTTGTGTTCTCATCCCAACTCTCCATCGCACCCCCATATATTTTGTTCCTGCCAGGGTATGCTGAGGACCACTGTTTGAGAACCACTGATCTAAACGCAACACTATTATTTCGTGCTTCTTACGTAAACTGTAACTCGTGATGTGTTCCGACTTACAGGGGGTCCTTGGATTACCACAGTCTCAGTCTCAATGTTTCGAGTTTACGACGCTCACTCCCATAACTAGTTTGGTTGCGCGTAGCTGAATAATACGCAGTAACGCGCTTTATGAGTGAGTTGGTGTCCCCAGTACGCTCACCTACGCCATTTTGGACTGTTAAAAGTGCAAGTGGTTTTACTCATTTTGTCATTTTTCTGTTACTACAATACAGTGTAGGAGTACAGTATATTTGTGTACTTTTCATTTTTCTGTGGCTTAGTTGTGTTTATGTTCTGTGTTTATGTTCTGGGTGTGTTTCGACTAACACCAAAATTCAGGTTACATCACTGTCGTAGGAATGGATCTGTGTCAAGGACCCCTTGTACTGTACTGTGAATGCTAAACACAACCAATGCTTTGTACTGTATTTCTTCCATCAGATTGAGGTGGGCTCCACTAATGTCCGTGTTGGTAGCACTATTTTTGGAACTCGGGAATATCCAACCACCCCCAGCCCGAGCCCGGAAAAAAGGCCAAAAGTCGTATCCGAGGAAGCAGCAAAAAAGATGGAACGACTTACTGTCACAGAGCATTAAACAACAGGGAAAAAGACACACCTGGATCTGGGCACTTAAAGAAGAAGCTGTAAAGCATTTCTCAAACACTACTGGAACACGCTGGATGCTTGTTAATGATTGCTCTTGACATGGTCCTCTTAGGGAATGGAAAGATTGGAAAGGTTTAAAGGTTTCACTCAAGTAGACACTGTACAGTAGTAAAATCTTCATACCTTTTTCACGTTTTCATGGGTGATGACAGATGCAAGGAATACTGCTTACACACACACTAGTTCTTTTGTACCATTGTAGCTACAACTAAATTAATGTAAGTGGTTGTTCTTGTTTTTTGTTGTTAACTGGATACAGGGTCACAATTTTAATTGATTTCCTTTTTGTTTAACAGAACGGACAAGAAACATTACCTTTTTCTAATGTTCTGTGAATGAAATGTGGATTGTGATGTTTCCTGTCCGTAGACCACTCTGTCTCTCAGTAGGACTTTGGGGTCAACATAAAAAGAGAAAGCATAAATATAATTGTGCAGTTATTGTTGAACTTACTGTCTGTTGCTATGAAAGCTGTGTAAACAGAACTGGTGTTGGCCATCATGAAAATTATTGTCTACAATTTTATGAGTTAGATTATTAACACCGCACCTGGATTCATGTGTTCCTCCACCTTAACACATTTTTGTAAAGTAGATTTGCATAGGGCAAATGACATGAAGAATGGTGGATATCTGTGACAAAAACAGCTTGTTATAACATTTTTCTATGCAGAAGTAATAATGGATGATCATTTATTGTAGTGTCTTGGATTTTTGGTATTTACTGTGTTGGGGAAAACATCATTGTAACCTTAAAGAACTGAAAGGTAAAAGACAAATTTGACAAGTACAGTGTTCTAACAAAATACTATGTTGTTCATAGGTGGTTGTACATAAGCAAACTACTTCAGCAATAATAAAAAATAAGAAATTGAAAAGTGTGCTAAATTGAAAGAAGTAGAACTGGAAACACACACCCCTTTAAAGCCATTAGTCATGGCTACATGACTAAATTGCTGCACACTTTGAAATTGTTGAAGTCTGGATTTACATCATTGAACCAGTTTGTCCCTTATTACAGCTTTGTTTCTGTAAACAGACTGACAGTTTTGTGTTTTTCAGTCTTTTAGACTTGGGCTTGTAATGCTTAGGCTTATAATGCTCAGTTTTTCTCTTGTAGTGTTTGTTGGGTAGCCTGCCGTGATGACATACAGACATTTGGCGGGCTAATGTTTGCTTCCTAGTATTCAGTTTTTATGGGATATGCACTAATTTTTGGTCAAAATAAATGTATTTTTAAATCATTCAAATCTCAATTCTGGTGCAGATATAATTGATATATACAGGTGAAAGCTGTGCATTGCGCAGGTGAGCTTGGGTTTGCCAGAGGAGCAGCATCTAGCCCTAGTTTTGAGATGGCCACAAATGACCATATAAACAAATATTAGTTTACCGTTTTATTGAAATATCTTGTTATACCCTAGCTTCTTTTAGACCAAAACAGCAAAAGCTCCATTTTCTGGGAACAGGCAGACAAAGGCTGCAAAATCAGTACTACTGACCCTGACAGACCTTTTAAGACCTGATTGTGTTCTTTCACTAGCAAGGTGAATATACATTACTTATGTACAAACCTGTAGTACTTACATAAACATCCTTACATTCAAACTTAACTGCTTTTGGTGCTGAAAAAGTGAAAAGTTAAAAGAGGTAGCAAAGAACGTCTGGAATAGAAATGACTTCTTTCCTCTCTTTGCATCTGGTTCTCTTACAGTCACATGAGATGAAATGAATGTTCTGAAATGGCAAATCACAGTGTTATTTTACTCCATTTATCTGGCGGATAATTATACAGTAAATCCCCACTTTAACATGGATCAGCAGTTTCAGTTCAACGCAGATTTGTGACGTGCAGGCGTTGTCCACCACGCCCCCTCATCCTCTGCTGGGTTGCTAAGCACCGCCCCAAACATAAAAAACCCAGCACGAGGACGATGGCGCGTCGGGGACGAGGCCCAGACATCACAGCTTTTTTTTGTGAAATTAGATAAATTTTCATACATTTAAGTGCTCAATTCTTAAAATATAATTTACTAATTTTGTAACATAAATATTAACGTAAATTCAGCTACATTTCCAAAAATAACTACACATTTTTTGGGACTATCCAGAGAACACAAAGAAAGCAGTCTTGGGATGGTGAAATAGGCTGTACTCGGAGGTGGGAAGTTTGAAAGTAGCCAATCCGAGAATGCTATTTATTTCTCCTTGCCGCTGATTGGATGCTGGCTTTTGATGCAGCTGCAGTCCAGAATTTCCCCGGTGAAGTGTCTCGAGTGTTCTTGTGTTTTTCGTTTTGTTCTACTTAAAGCCCTGTATTTTTATTACTGTAAATTAAATGAAATTATTACTGTATTTACCCCGCTTATACCAAAGAAAACGACAGCGCATGCCAAAGAAAACGCCCGTGCATAAATTACAGTACAGGATATACAGGAGTAACATCAATATTTTACATTTTCTTTCAGGGTAATGTATTAAGCTGAGTTTAAAATGAAATTAAATTGTTTTTGTAGAATATTGGGCGGCATATTTAGAGTTTACACTATAAAAATTGGCACTTTTAGGCATTTTTTTTTACCACATCACAACAACACGGTTTTTCACTATACGTGGGTGCTCTTGGAACGTAACGCAGAGGTTTACTATACACTAATGCAAAGGATTTCAAATATAATAATGTATGTCTACTGGCTTTAACTGAAGAAATACACCTTTTACAAGAATAATTCTAAAAGTGTCAGTGTCTGAATACTAGCCTTGGCATTACTTTCTACAGAAAAGAAAATGTATCTCCTATCCCCACTCCCCTCAGGATGATTGCAGACAAAATTGATTTCTTAAAGCAAGTCATAATAATCAAAAGCAGAGATCACTCTTAAACCTAATGCTACACATTGTAGTGTATTCACTGTATATTTAAAAAATTATTCTCCATGATGATCCTACTACAGCTCCAAAAGGACACCACATAAGCTTAACCAAATGTTTGGTTTTGTTGGATTTAAAACCCGAGCTGGAAGAAAATCTGGAGGAAAAAAAGAGTGAGTGAAAGAATTGAGAAATGGTTTCCAAACTATTCAGTTCAGGTTGAACTGCAGCAAATGAAGACAAATGTTCATCATTAACTACAAAGAAAAGCCGGAGTTTTAATTCCAATGAAAACTAAAACCCTTCATAATCCCATCAAATGAACATTTCTAAACACAAAAATTAAATTATTAAAAGCAAAGAATATGGACTGAACTCAGGCCTACTGACATGCATTTTTATAAATTTGAGCCTTTTTTCTATTTCTATGCATTTCTTGTACAACACTAAGAACATGATGTTATCCAATGTTACGAGCTATGTGAGCATTTATCTTGAGCTTACTTCCTATACATGCGAAATAATGTTAATTGCTATTCAAATTCACATTTTAATCCAGTGTTTCCAATGAATGACTATTTTCTGTACAAAATATTTATAAAACTGCAACACTACAAACTATCGAGTTTCAAGTAGATCAGGTAAAAACACTAAATAATTGGTTTAATCCATCAAAATATTTACATTCTTTAGTTGTGCCTTGCAGTAGGTAAATCAAGAATTAAGCAATAGCAGATGAGAAGGGTAAGATGGGCAACATGTGTAAAATATCCAATTTATGTTGCTATTAGTCTCCACTCACAATATACTGTAAGATGGACAAGTAAATACGGTGTTTAAATGAAAGCCAAGACTTTTTCTATACTTTTATTTGGCTATTACTTTATAGCCAATGTTATGTCCAAGTTATGGACTCACCATTACCAAAACAGATGAGATTTAGCAATA
>JBBPCX010000141.1:519530-541114 GCA_037974365.1 Hydrocynus forskahlii | reverse complement strand
CACACACACATATACAATTATTTATTTTATTTATTTATTTATTTATTTTCCTAGATGCTCCAATAAAGAAGAAGAAGCTAGGCAAGAATCCAGATGTCGACACCAGCTTTTTACCTGACAGGGAGAGAGAGGTAAAATGCCTTTAGTGATTACAGTTGCGTAACATTTCTCACTAACAAACTGGAACTAAGATTATCTCTTTTTTTCCCCAAAACTATATAGATTGTGTTTTCTCACTTAACTTAGGGCCTGAATTACAAAACATTTATTGGTGTGTAGTTAAAACGATCACATGACATTTAAGAAATGGTTTCTAAAATGTGAATTTGATATAAAAAATGTACATTGATTAAAAATAAATTTTCTGCATCCACCATGCAAACGCCCCGTTGTGCTGGTGCCAATGTGTTAAACTGTGCGATTCTTGTTCACTGTTTGAGTGTGGTCGTCATTGTTAGCATCAGGTGTGAATCCAGTGGCGTGAAGTAATCTGCTAAACTGTTTAATGCTGAGACTCACACTTGCACTTACACTACCTTGTAATGCTTTTTGCTTTCAACAAAAGCATTACAAGGTAGTGTATGAAAAACACACTATACTATAAATGTACTATAAATAACTGCTGTGATGTTTGTGACTTTGGACAGTTGAAACAATAGTTCACATTCTATGCTTCATCTTTATCAAGCATCCCAAAGGTCATATCACCAGTCCATGTTGTTCTATTCAGGGCTATCTAAAAGGCATATATTGATTCAAGATCTTCTTTCTTACTCTAAAGTGTTTCATAAACATTTGTCATTGTCCTTATTTTAACTGGGGCTTGTCATCTTACATCTCCTGTCACTCAAGATTTTTGTTCTGTGTGATAATTGTGGCAGTGCATTGTTCTGGATGAAGTTGGTAAAGTACTGGTCTCCAGTGTGTTTTTACAGAAATAATTTTTATGTGTCTTTGTCTTTGTAAATGTGCATGTGCCTCTAGGAGGAGGAAAATCGCCTGAGAGAGGAGCTTCGACAAGAATGGGAGCGAAAACAGGAGAAGATTAAAGGTAAGTAAACAATAAAAAGAAATCAAGATAAATTTTGTAAATAAAATTAAACTCTTTGGCTGAAATAACTAGAGGAATGCTAAATTCTATGTGTTCTAAAACATCAGCTAACTATGAACTATGCATTGTCTAATTTTACCATTTTTAATGCCTGTTTATTTTCTGCTTTTGTTTTTATTGCTGTTTGTTTACTTGCACTTTTTGTACAGTGTCCTGGGTGCTAGAAAGGCGCCTATAATTATATATAATTATTATTATTTTTATTAATAAATATTCTTGAATAGGCCTTTTCCATACCCAGATGGAAAATCTTTTATGTGCTGTGGATGTAAGATCTGTGAAAATTTAGCAACTCAAGAAGACAAAATTTGTTAGCTGTCTACAAGTAGTGTTTGGAGACTAATTTCAGCAAGGGAGAGACTTTATAAGAAAAGTTTATTAGAACAGTCAGCTCAGAAATACAGTATTTGAAGTTTTAGACTAGAACCATGAACTGTTGTCAGATTTGTTAAGAGTGGTTTCTTGGCAGAATACAAACATTACACAAAAGCTGCCCTTTTTTACTCATCTTACATACTAGCCATGATATAAGAAACAATGTGGTGAAATGCACTGTATTATAATATGGCACAATATAGTATTATATGTACAGCACTAAAATGTATGATGTATTTAGCTCTCTGGTGCAAAGTTGGAAGAATCTGGACAGAACTGACAAACTCATTTTTCCTTCCTTTTTCCTATTTTTCTATTCACTCATTTTTATTTCATTTTTACAGTTTTCCTGCATCTGAGGCTTTGCCTGTTGTACCACTTGGGGGCAATAGAATGTTCATTTATTCATTCATTTACTGTAACCACTTAATCCACCCTTGGGTTGCAGGTATCCGGAGCATTACAATGTTTCTGAACTAAAAGCTGACTTTTTAGAGACATAGTTGTCATATTTGGCCAAAAAAGCTTTGATGTCTGTCTTTTTTCTGAGGCCTTACATATTTGAATATTTTAGGCTTCAAGAAAACAGTCACTTCTTGCATTTTATGTGTTGGCAGCAAGAGAATGGGCAAACATAAGGAACTGAATGATTGATGGGGGCCAGATCATGATGGCTAGTTGACTGGGACAGAGCAGCTCTAAAACGGCGCTCTCGTGGGGAGTAGTCTTCTGACGGTCCTTTCCATTTTGATAAAGAACTGTGATTGTGCCTTTGAGTCACTGTATGGAGAATGCTTTTCAGAAGAGGGGTTAGAATTTTTTAAAGAAAAATGTTTTATTACTTTAAACGTTTTGTAATTGGTCAGTTTCAGCTGTTGAGATCAGTCTTGCATTCTGAGCCTACCATGTTCCCACCACTGCAATTTTCAGCAGTGCAGAGGTCTTCAAAAAATTTCCTGGTGTGATTAATAATATCTTTTTGATCAGTAGTTATTCATACTGAAGTGTCAATCTCTATTATGAATCCAGCGTTTGCAGATTAAGTGGTGGTACAGTAATTTACTGGCTAATATTTTCTATATGCCAATGTGTGTCAGTTATGAATAAATATTTGATATGAACCTATGACTTTACAGCACAACAGACCCTTATGACTTTACGGGCTTCAAAACTGTTTGTATTTTTGGAAAGTTATTTTCATGGACTCCCCTTCTGACTGTCACTGACTCTGAAAATGCTTTTGTGCCCTATTCAGGTGAAGAAATTGAAATAACTTTCAGTTACTGGGATGGGTCTGGGCACCGGAAAACAGTCAAGGTAATCACAGCATCAGCAAAACAAAAGAAAATTAATATTTATTGGATAAATCCACCCAGGTCAGCATTTTCTGTCTTCACATAAGATAAGATAAGATAAATCTGAATTGTCTGTCACTTTTGCAAGGAACAACGAAATTTAAGGTGCAGTCGACGAGTTACAAGACAGGAATAAAATAAGACACAATAAATAACAAAACAAGTAGTAATAGTAATATGCCTTTATTTGTAAATACTGTATCATCATCAGTTAGTTACCTATTGAATAGGTAAAAGAAGCATTGTAGAATCTGTTAAACATACTCTCATAAGTGTTAGGGCTATTTAAATGGATTTCCTCATTTATGTTTGTCCATTTGGTTTGTTTAATTTGTTCTTGTGTGCTCTCCACAGATGAAAAAAGGCAATACTATTCAGCAGTTTCTCCAAAGAGCCCTCGAAGTTTTAAGGAAAGACTTCAGTGAATTGAGGTAGCAAAACAAACTTTTAATTTTCTTTTTTTTTTTCAATGTCTTAGCTCCCACGTTGAAAAAGGATAATTTTCCATCAAATATTCCATCAAAGGCAATGGGGTTGCGTGCAGAGGTCTGTGTCTCGGCGTGGTTCTGGGTGGGCAGGCGGGTGCGCACGGTATGAAGGGACAAATTAGGTACGCATTTGCGCTGTGAACACTGAAAAATTTCCTGTTGTTACATGCAAAATTAAATAATTGTGTATTGCGCACTTTTATTTTAAAAGTACACAGTTGCAGTTAAAATATTTATTATAAATCTCAACTTAACCATTAATGTAATCAAATCAAATATAAAACTAAAGCTATTTGCCACTGCCAGGGCATTCACATTTTATCTAGTATGTTATTGGAAAACAAGTTACCCTCAGAGCATGGGGGGGTGGAACCATTAAAGCAGTGTGTCCCCCACTTTTTCCCTCCCAGACAACAGCCGAGACGTAGAGCGCTCCTTATGTTTGCTCTTTTCTTTATCTTGTTACATACTTTTGCTGGTAATAAAATTAAAATACTACCATTGAGGTAGACACAAATGATCTGCTGTTCAGATGTTGTTTGCAAGTAAGGTGAGCAAAAGACAGAGCACCTGGGGCACATTTCACTTTTCGTCATTTGTGTTCTGCTGATTTCCTAAACCACTCTGAAGATCCATAGCACACTGGGCATTTGTAACAACAGTGAAACTTGAGTATAAATAAATACTATAGATAAGCATAGATTAACAAATAATATGTAAATTGAATAAGCTGTCGAATTTGGGCATATTTTTGGCCATGATGCACTAGTTAGGCCATGTCCAAAATTCATGATCAATTCCACAGTTATCTTGTGTGGTTTCAGTGTACATAAGGCAATGTTAATAAAGAGAATTACCTATATCACGTAGTAGTGTTTCACAAAATCCTAGTGCTGTGGCTATGGCTGTAATTTTTACATTTTGCTAATATTAACGGTAAACACTGGCTGTCAAATAAAATGAATGAAGTTCATGTGACCTAACTGATTCTGTGTCCGTTTATGAGGCTAATATTGTTAAATCCTGCCACTGCATGTGTCCACAGGTCTGCCGGAGTGGAACAGCTTATGTACATCAAGGAGGATTTGATTATCCCACATGTAAGTGAAGACAGGCAGTGCAGTAAATTCACCTGGAACCTAGAAGTATGCTAGACCTATTTTTTTTACTTTCACCAGCAAGCAGTTTTGAGGTTGTTTTGCCACAGTAGTTCATTTTATACTATACAAACTCCATAGTAATGCTCATTTTTAGAGTTGAATGTAATACACGCTCATGTACATGTGTTGTACAGGTATCTGCATACATTTGACTGTGTAATGTGTTCTGTGATATTACATATCCTTACATACGTAACATGAATAAATTTCCCTTCTGAATAAAAACTCAGAAGATCCTGTACAGTATCAGTCAAATAAAGTTCAGTACTCTAACCATAAAGCCTTTATTCCAGCACCACAGCTTTTATGACTTCATTGTGACAAAAGCTAGAGGCAAGAGTGGTAAGCATCATGTTTTTTTCATTAAATTTATTGGTATGTTGCCCTGATGTTTTGCATTATTTTACTGTTCTGCACATTACTTGAGTGTTCCAGTTCACACATAAATGTAGAGAAATCACTGCCCGCTTTTTCACTCATCTGTCAAATAGAAAAGCTTCAGTTTTGTCTGAAGCTAGGCTAAAATGAGATAACATTTAATTTCCTATTACAGGACCTCTCTTTAGTTTTGATGTTCATGATGATATCCGGTTGGTGAATGATGCCACTGTTGAGAAAGATGAGGTAAAGCTGTAATAACATTATTTGGGTAGAGCAATTGACCAAAACTTTTCAATTCACATAAATAGATTAGTCTTTTTTATTTTACTTCAGTCACATGCAGGTAAAGTGGTTCTGAGGAGCTGGTATGAAAAAAACAAACACATTTTCCCTGCCAGCCGTTGGGAGCCTTATGATCCTGAAAAGAAATGGGACAAGTACACCGTGAGTATCTTTAAGCTTTTAATGTTCAGTTTCTTATTGCAAAAAAATATATTTAGATTTCATATATATATATATATATATATATATAGGGCAAAATATTTCTGAAATATTCTAAGAAGGTGTTGTAGTAAAAAAATCTATTTTAAACAGTCAGTTTTATGAATATTATAAATTATGAATTTAATAAATTATTTCTTTGTCACTTATAGTTCAAGTAATGACTATTGTATTGATTTTACCAGTACCAGTGTGTTAGATCAAGTTATGCTCACAGAATTGTTTCTTCCTGTTTAGATCCGTTGAGGTGACTGGCTGCAGCCCTGAAGAGTTCAGAAGTTATAATTATATTGCTAATGTTTGTGTATATTGGCGTTTTATTTTTATGATTGGTAGCAAAAACATACTTTGTTTGTTTTCTTGCCCCTTGTAAACTGATATTGAGTATGTTCTGAAAGTTCACTGGATCCAAGCAGCATTGACCTGCGGTGTGCAACTTATTTTGCATTACACTATTTAGTTTCAACTAACACGTGTCTGATAAATTCAGTTTTTCAATGTGTGATTTTAAGAGTAAATTAAAATACATTTGGGTGTAAATATGACTGAATCCTTCTAGAAGCTTAGTATGTTTCTCTTTTTCTCTCTCTCACTCTCTCTCGCTTCAATTTTGTCATAAATAAATTCATGTTCTCTGTACATTTTTGACATTTGTATTTTTTTTTACAGATTTGCAGCTGTATTTTGATGACTCTTGATTTTATTTGCCCTGTATTTAAAGGTCCTATATTTGTTGCAAAAACAGTCAATTGATTATTAAAAACCTTTTTTCAATCTTTTTTCTGTTACAGTTAAACAGGCTGTTGTTTTCACTATGGCTGTAGGACTCATAAACAACCCCTGACAAAGATTAGGCACTCAGCTCACTTAGAGGATGTTCCCCCAGCCTTTTTACTTTATAGCAAATAAATCACATATCTGACTCTTTTTTGTTTTATTAGTTTAATATTTTGTCTTAAAACATACCGAAACTAATAAAATTACACCTTAGTATTAACAAATTGTAATGGAAAGCTTTTTTACCTGATGTAGAGGAAAACTTATGAAATCACTCAAAGTGGAGGAAAACATGGAATCACCTTTTTTTTAAATAACCTAATTTGCATTTCTAAAACAAATCCAGGCTCTAAAAATGCATATTAGTCTGCTGTAAAAAGGCCGTGCATGCTGACATTGAGTTGTTAGAATCTCCAAATTAATAGGGAACATGGCCCAAACAAGAGAACTGTCCGTTGTAACAATGGAAGGGATTATAAAACTCCTGAAGAGGAAAACGATCCAGAGAGTGAGGCAAAATGTTAGTTGTTGCCAGTCAGCTGTGTCTGAAATGTGGGGCAAGTGTAAACAAATGGGGAAAGTTATATAAGAAAACTTTTGTCTGGTGCCATTCTAATGAAACTTAATGAGTGCCTGAAGAAAACAAGCAAATTTCCCCACTTCTTAATGATGTGTCAAGAAAACTCAAGGGGAGATGGCAGTCATTAACTCAACATCAAGCCTCTTGTCACACAGCAGTGTTCAAGCTTTTCTTCAGGAAAGGCATATCAAAATAACTCAGTTACATGGCCAACAGATTGGATATCAATCCAAAAACTAGACCGCATTTCCGCAGAGAAAATGCAAAGTGTGCTTGCTCACATGCAGAACACAGCATTAGCAAAATAGTTTTTGAGGATGTGTGTGTCCCAATACTTTTGTCCACATAGTTTTGTATGACAGCTCTGTCCCAATATTTGGCTATACTGTTCAGTTTAAACAGGTGTGTCTGTCATGGCCTGAGGTCTCATATGAAGTTTCATATGGTTTGGTCACTGTATGGAGCCTGAAAGTTTCTTCTTCTGAAACTGCATTCATTTCAATGGGGTTAAAACCGAATGGAATTGACTGGCCTGAGGTATCATATGAAGTTTGGTGGGTTTCAGAAGAAGCGGGTCCGAGCAGGATTATCTAAAAGTTCAGGGCGCAAATACTTCTGCAAAGCGTTTTCGCCGGAAAAACGGAATAACAAACAAACGACAAGACGTAGCAAAAGAGTTGGAATGGTGTCTCTATCTCAAAAGCCCTGGGAGGAGTAGCGTGCCAAAAAACGGGTGAATGGAAGAATAATAATAAAACTTGTTAATTATTAACAATTATTAACAAGTGCTTTGCAAGCACATTAATTATGGTTGAAATGTTTGACCGAGTTGGAACCAGTTTGATTTTCAGTAGTGAAGATCATGCCTCAGAGCAGGGGCATTAATGGACATTGGGTCTACAGCACTGAGTATTTAATGGATAGCTTTGGATCTAAATAACATAGTGCCAGATCATACTAGGATATGTGAGGTGAACAACTGAAATGCAAATCTAGGCCAAATGCTGGAGCTTGCTGCAGCTGTAAATCAATTTAAAATGCTGGATGAAAGCCTCTCTAAGTGTGGTGATTTCATGAAATGGGCCCTTTTATGTTCACTGTTCAACTGTTCTTAGTAGATGTTATAGACGCGTGTTCATAGATGCACATTATTGGGTTTGGCCAATTTGCTAGGATACTATGACTACTGTTCTAGAACCCTGTTTTGGTAGTTCATAGTATTAAAGTTGTGTTCCAAGTGAAAGTACATGTTCAGTCACCTCAGATAGAGCAAATGAATTGCTGAGCTGCTTGTTTAACAAGAAATATTTAGGCTGACTGACAAACACCTCTTGCCTCAGGCCACCACTCCCTCTACCCGTCTCATGTTCTTCAACACTACCCGATCTCTCCTCCTTGCTCTTGCCGTCCTCCTTTCTGTGTGCTCAGTTGCCTTTTGTTTTTTTATAAATCCCCTTGTTGGTTCTAACAGAAGAGTGTAATGGTTTGGGCAAAATGTATGGAAGCAGACTTATCTTAGCTTCCTTCTTCGTTACTGTGTTCTTGGGAGCCCAAGGGACCAGAACATATTTCCGACCGCGCAACTGCACACTGCAGTGCTTTCGACAGGTATGCTGGGATGTTTTTTATTGATTACGTTTAAGTGGCATAAGGCAATTTAGACATTCATGTGGATTTTGCCTTTTTTGTCTTAACTGTATTGTATCTGTGTTACGTGTGAAGGTACAGCTTTCGTTTCTCTTGTAGAGGTGTGTTAGATGTCAGTGTGGTGCTGGCTCATGACTTTTGCTTTTGAGCTTTTATTCAGAACTAACATACACACATTTTGGTCCTATTCAACCTTACAAGTTTCAACTAATTATTATGATTGCACTACAAATGTTTTCCAAAGTCATGATCAAGCAGATAACCTGGTAAAAACACTGTAAAAAGAGCTGCAGAGTTATATGTATGGTAACATATCTATAAACTACACAAGCTGTACAGAGTAGGATTACTGAGGTAATTTTCAAATACACACACACAGTTGTATAAAATCAAGCAGACAATCTAAACAAACATAGTTGGTAGAGTGGCTCATAATGAAGAGATCAGTTTCTTTAAATCTAGTAATGAAATTTCTGCCCTGGCCAAATGTAAGTGTTAAAACTGTGAAGTGGAAGCAAGAGATAAGACAAAAAGCTGTAGACCAGAGCAGGGCTGCCATGGGCTGAAAACTGTAGTGGGTATTGCATCTTTTGCATTGCTCCACAGTTCCAAACCTCCCCAAGAAGATAGATTAGCACAGGAATTGTATGTAAGCAGCTTGATCAAATGTGTTTCTATTGCCGAGCAGCAGCACTTAACTACAAGATCACTGCGGGCAGTTGTAAGTGTTGGCTGGAGTGGTAGCTACTGTATAAACAATGCTCTATAAACCATCATAGTGTATTTAATTTTCTACAGTGTTTTTGTTGGATTTATTTAGACTTCATATTTTATATTGCCCTTGTCTCTGTGTCTCTATGTGTCTGTGTAGTCATTGCATAAGTAATTTCCTCTGGGATCAATTAAGTTTTCTGATTCCAATTTGAGCAGTATTAGAAAAAAATTGGGGCAATAAATCCCAAGAATGCAGTGATCTAGATTTAGACTTCATTTAGACATCTTAGAACTGATTGAACTATGATCTGGCCCCACCATTTGATCAGGAGAGAAAATAAAGGGTTTTATTAGCGACACCATCTAGACTATGTTTGGATATCTAATATGGAATCACTCACAAAAAAATACAGTTTTGATATTTATTTTGTGTCATGGTTCACTTCATTTATTGCAGATTAGTGCTTTGCTTTGATTCGCAAGAAACATTTGGCATTTTGCACCATGACACCACATGCAGCTGTAACTTAATTGTCAGATGTTAAGAGACCGTATGATTATGGCCAGTGGTGATCACTGCTGTCATCTATTTGGAATGATGACTGCTGCATAGAGACATATACTGCTCAAAAAATGAAAGGGAACACTTAAACAACAGCATGACTGTTTAAGTGTTCCCTTTAATTTTCTGAGCAGTATATATCTGTGTATGTTTAGAGTGACTCATCAATGTTGCTGTTTATGTCCAGGAAACTCCAGGATGTGAATACTGCAGGATTAGTAAAGAAGATGTTCAAACTACCCTTGGCCTCCCCTCTGCCGGCCTCTTTGGAGGTAAAATTGTACTAACGGGTTTTAAACTTAATAGTAAACTTTATTTATTAGATTAATAGTGGTACACTACTGTTGCTGTTCTACTATTACTTGATTGAGAACAATACATATATGTGTGTAATATACTCTGCCTTGCATAAGTATTCACACCCATATTTTGTAGTGTCACAAACCTGTACTGAAATGGGTTTTATAGGAACATGAGAACTCAGCATAACATAATTTATAAAATTGAAGTAGGCAAAGTAAATTTAAGTGGCCCCTGCCTGCAATTGGAGTGCCATGATCTTGGATCTTGAAGTGTTTCTCAATATAAATACATCACAGTTTTTGTTAGAGCAGTGTTTCCCAACCCTGGTTCAGGAGGCACACTGCACCGCACATTTAATGCACATTCGCTTAGTAAGGGGTTAATAACATGCTGGTTATTTGGACCAAGTGTGGATCACAGCAACGTACAGTGCAAGATGCCTCCAATACCAGGGTTGCGAAACACTGTGTAATAGAACAGAACTAAGCAAACAGCACCATGATGACCAAGGAGTTATCATAGCAAATCTGGGGCTGTGTCTGAAATGGAACAAACACTGGCAGTTCTGAGACGGGATGGCATTCAGTCACGTCTAAATCAAATTGTCTCAAACATATTTCAGACATGATATTAGGATATAAATGTATGTAAAAGTTCACATACAAATGCTTCATAAATATAAATATAAATGTTTTCCTGCAAATTACACCTGGTTGGTAAGATTTCACAGGAACAAGTAAGGTCATCAAAATAGGGTAACAAATACCAGCAAGTGATAAAGTTATCAGGGACACCTGTTCAAAAGCTAATAAACAAAACTATCTAATCAGCCATCACATGGCAGCAACTAAGTGTATTTAGGTATGTAGACATTTTCAAGAAGTTCTGGTGATTTAAGTGACTTAGAACATAGCCTGGTTGTCAGACAGGCTGGTCTGAGTATTTCAGTAACTACTGATCTACTGAGATTTTCGCGACCATCTCAAGGGTTTATGGAAAATGGTCCCAAAAAGAGAGAATCTGCAGTAAGTGGCTGTTCTCTGGGGGAAAATACTCAGATGCCTGATGTCTGAGGAGAATGGCCAGACTGATTTGAGCTAATGGGAAGGTAACAGTCACTCAAATAACTACTTGTTATAACCAAGGTATGCAGAAGAGGATCTCTGAACCCACAACACGTCAGACCTTGAAGTAGATGGGCTACAGCAGCAGAAGACCACACCTAGTGCCACTCCTGCCAGCTATGAACAGAAAACTGAGGCTGCAGTTTGCATAGGCTCACCAAAATTAGACAACAGAAGACTGGAAAAATATTGCCTGGTCTGATGACTCTCAATTTCTGTAGCCACGTTCAAATTCCGGGGTCAGAATTTGGTGTAACAGTATGAAAGCACAGACCCATCATGTCTTGTATGAACGGTTCAGGCTGGTGGTGGTGTAATGCGTGGGGGATATTTCCTTGGCACACTTTGGGCCCCTAAGTACCATGATTTAAATGCCACAGCTTAACTGAGTACTTAACTGAGTACCTTCCAGGAGGATAGCATGCCATGGCACCAAGTTTAAATCATCTCAAAGTGGTTTCTTGATCATGACAATAAGTTCACTGTACTCCAATGGCCTCCACAGTTACCAGATCTCAATCCAATAGAGCATTTTGGGATGTGGTAGAATGGACCTGACAAATCTGTAGTAACTGCATGATGCTATCATGTTAACATGGACCAAAATGTTTTTGCTTCCAGCACCTTGTTGAATCTGTGATATGAACAATTAGGCAGCTCTGAAGGCAAAAGTGAGTCTACCCCTGTACTTGCAAGGTGTCTGTAATAAAGTGGCCAGGGAGACTGAGATTAAGCTGATTTATTTCTAGCCCAGGCTGCAGATTCACACAGTCCATTTTTAATTCCATGTCAAATGTGATGTAGTGAAACACATTTCTGCATTTATACTTCTGCATTTATATCTTTTAGCTAGGCCTGTGACATAGTAGGCTTAAATCTAATTGGCTGCTTAAAGTCACTACATGGATGTTTTAAACTGCGAGTCTCATTATATGGAAATGTTTAATGTAGAAACCATGACCACTTTATTCATTAGAAGCTAGTACTTATGTAGCTGATTATTGTTGTGGGGCAGCTGGAGTCCTGGTGGTTAGGGAGTTGCCCCTGCGATCGGAAGGTCATGGTTTGGAATCTCAGGACTGCTCCTCCACACACTGCTCCACCACACACTGCTCCCCACACACTGATCGAACATTGCCCAGAGCAATGTCCACATGATGTAAATGAAAATTTGATGCATCAGACTTTTTTTTTGCTCCATGGTCCAGTTCTGGCGCTCACATGCCTATTGTATGTGCTTTCTGTGGTGAAGAGAGGTCAGGAATGACTCTGTGCAGCCCCATACACAGCAAATTGTTATCATAGCCAGCATTGCCTTTTTTAGCAGTTTGTGCTTAAGTAGTTTTTCTGTAAGATCAGCATTTGTTTTTCCAAATTCCATTTCATACAACAGTGAAGTTTCAGCTTTGTCATTGCAATATTACGACAAAACCACAGGAGAAAGGGATATGCTGTGTATCTTTCATAATTTGCCAGTTTCCCAAGAAACCCATATATCTCAGTTTTTTCAAAATAATCTGAGCACTGTGCTTTTAAAAAGGTGGGACCAACATGGTGAATTAACCCATTAAAACACTCCAACATTACCTGGAATAAAAATGTATTAACCTTATCACTGCTTTTTCCATCTTCTGTTACCATTTTGTTTTTTGAGGATTTGTACATGGCCTACAATACTGACTCGCTGTGCTGGACCAGGCTGTGTGCCATGGCCGTGTCATTCTTTTTTAGGGAAGCAGACCCCTGAGATCTGCCAGCACTACGTTCAGGCTCCACAGAATGTCACTGTCAAGTTTGTGGATGATCCAAATCCCAAATATGATACTGTGGTTGTGTCCTGGAGCCCTAGCCAATACGGTAATAATAAAGAAAAGGCCATTTCTATTTTTGAGTTAAAATGCCACATAAGCAACTTTTTGCAGTTGTTTGTTACACTGTTTGATTATTTATTTTTATTCATGCTGTCACAGTATCATTTCCATTCATTATTAATTATCATTCATTTGTTATTAGTGAAGTGTTTCGGGCAGCTGACATAGAGGCCTATTTCTAGGCTACTGCTGCTTTCAGGTTCTCCTGGAAATATTCAGATTGTTAAGATATGATTATGAACAATACTGCAATCTTGCTTTTAAACTCAGATTTTTCTGTATGGCCCAATGCAATTCAGTGCTACTAACTTGATAAAAACTTACTTCTGTCCCTTTTGTTGAGCAGAATGGGCACATAATATACATCTATTTAAAAAAAAAACATCTTTTCTCAGAGCACACACTGAGTGAGTGAGGCTAAATTAATGAGTGAGACTAAACACAGGCACACAAAAAAACAGACACACACTGCTCCTCCACACACTGCTCCCCACACACTGATCCTCCACACACTGCTCCCCACACACTGCTCCTCCACGCACTGCTCCACACACACTGCTCCACACACACTGCTCCTCCACACACTGCTCCTCCACACAATGCTCCTCCACACACTGCTCCACACACACTGCTCCTCCACACACTGCTCCCCACACACTGCTCCTCCACACAATGCTCCTCCACACACTGCTCCCCACACACTGCTCCTCCACACACTGCTCCTCCACACACTGCTCCTCCACACAATGCTCCTCCACACACTGCTCCACACACACTGCTCCACACACACTGCTCCTCCACACACTGCTCCTCCACACACACTGCAGCTAGTAGCCTAGTGGTTAGGGCATTCACCCTGCGATCAGAAAGTCGTGGGTTTGAGTCCCAGGACTGTTAGTGGCACCTCTGAGGAACCCTTGAGCAAGGTACCGCCCCCACACACAGCTCCACACACACTGCTCCCTCACATACTGCTCCTACAATCACTGCTCCACATACACTGCTCTCTCACATTCTGCTCCTCTACACATTGCTTCACACACAACACTTTACTCAGATGAATGGATTAAATGCAGAGGTCTCAAGCAATTTCCTCCAGGATCATTACAGTACGTAAAAACAGTAGTTCTCCTGTGATACAGATTGGCGAATCACAGCAGGGAGTGCAGTAGATGGAGTGACAAGTGGTTTTCCAACAAAAAACACTTGATGACATCATACTTTTAACTTCTGAACTCATGTATAGGAAATTTCAAGGAGGAATTGAAGACAGTCTATGAATTACTATTCATATTATTAATTATCAAATATATTTATTGTTAATTATATTCTATTAGTGTAGTTGCCTTTTGTTAATGTCATTGTTGTCTTTTAGTGACATTGTCGATGTTCTGCAGGTATTGCTTTCCTTCGAGGTTTCCAAGTTACCCTGCAGGCTTTGGGTGGCACTCAGCTCTTCTGTCAGCTCTTCCTGCTTCAGAACAATCAGTCTCTCTCTGCTGTGCATTCTCAAAGGGTACAGCAACTTCTGACTTCATTACCCTGCTGCACTCACCTTAAATAATCACAGAGTTGTCTTTCCTTGCAAGGTCTATTAGTTAGTTAAATACTTGCAGGACTGGTTCTTCACTGTGAATTCTGAGTAAAACAGACACTAATAAACAAACTAATAAAAAGCACAAGTGCATGCAAATATAGTGCTAATCACTTCTACATGGAAAATAATTCTTTAAAACAGCATCCATTTTCACAATGTACTCTTTGAATGTTATGAATGCTCAGGAACTACATTCTTTGAATGTTCAAGAATTCTCAAAAAGTATTTTATCTTCTTTTAAAGGTGTATTTCTCTGACCTGTTCCCACAACTCTCTCTGGGTACCCAGTATGCGGTTACTGTGATGGCTCTCCCTGTCCCTGAGCTATGGAACAAATTCTACCATAGCAAATTGTTTTTCACGCGCAGTAAGGGTTCTCTCGCAAATAAAAAGCACACACACTTACTCACATCTGGCTGAACATAATTATGGCCTCCGAAAGATCATTCAGCCTCCAACATTCTCTGTCCTAACAATCTGTTATGGCATTAAAAACGTTCTATTGTTTTACCGCTGTTCTACTCAAATGAATAGACAGATTGAGTTAAGTTATTGACTACAGTAAAAAAAACTTGTTCACTCTTGTTTGCCTTTCTACAGCATGCCCCGAGAAAAATGGCTTGGAACATTGCAAAACAGGTGACTTAGTTGATCCTGCTCAGAGTTTAAACATATTCTAAACCTTTTTAGACTGAATGGCTATTCTCCTTTATTTTTGTATAAAGGAGAATGCATGAATCATTGAAAGATGGCAAAAAAAAAAAGATATTATTAAAAGATGCATAATCAGCCGAACTGATTGAATATCAGCTCATTATTCCATTATCATATTTAATTGGCTTTTAACTATTTTTTCACTACTTTGCTACTTTGTTAGAGCACTACTTTGCTACTTTGTTAGAGCACTACTTTGCTAGAGCATTTCATTATCATGAAAATGTTTTTTGATGTATATTGCCGTTATGCTAGTCCCATATTGCCCAATCTTAGTTTTATCATATTCTCCTGTGCTTATTGGATGTCATAATGCAGTAATTGTTCATTTTCAGTTAATATGGTGTTTTCACAGACTGGTATCCCAGATATATTGAAGTCCAACAGGACAGTCAGGACATTGTTGTGACTTTTAACCTGGCACCTGAAAACTTGGGCATAAATCGCTATTTTTCAGCATGCGTCGGTGGTGGCTCACGCAACTACAAAATCATTCAACCAGTATGTATGTTCTTGGACAGTATTGACTGTCTTTCCTGATAGTCAGAGAGCAAGTCCTCATCAATTAGTTTGTTTTTTAAGTTACCGTAAAAGTGAAAGCAATTAAGAATGTTTTTTTCCTTCTGACTTGAGATCAAACTATTTCCAAAATACCGAGTGTGGTAAGCCCATGCAATCTAATGGGCTATAACAGGACTTAAAGAGTTCCTCCCTAATGCACTCTAATGAAAGTATTTGTTGTGGTTCTTCACAGGATGTTTATGTAAACAATACTCATCACACTTACCGCTTGCTCAATCTCCACACAGGAACCAACTACACCTGTGAGGTGGGTCTCACATTAATAAAAGGATAAAAGGAGTCAGTCAATCAGCATTTCACACTTCTCAACTCTTCATCAGCAGTTTTTTCTTTAGTCTTGTGGCTTAGTATATGCCATATAAAAAAAACAGCACAATACTACATGTGTTGCACTTACCTTGTTACCATTTCCAAATGAGACAAAATTGGTTTTATATAAATTACAGTCTCAATCTTATTGAAATTCAAGAGAAATAGCTTAACTTTCTAAGGTAGGCAAAGCCCTAATCTGGAATGCTATAACAATTCTTCATTAACCCAGGAAAAAAATACTTTGTGTAGCTCTGCCAACAGAAAAATACTTCAAGAAAATATTTTTTACTAGTATGTATGTTATATTTGATAGTAAAATACTGTTTTCATTCCAATGTCTTTAGATTGCTGCTGATATTGTGGATGCAGTTAGGAAAACATTCTTTGTAAGAGTACAGCGTATTTCAAAAGGTAATTCAATTCAGTTCAAAATTCAGCTTAATTCATTAGTTCTTTGCTTGTTTTTAATGTTAGGATTAGTTATGTTAATTAATCATGTTTGCAACTAACTTCTGCTGCGGTTCAGTCATACATGAATGTATGCATGTGTAGACATATAAACTGGAGACAAGCTTTTGAGAGTTGTTTCCTGCTCACCAGAACGTTCAACCTCAGACAAGGAGGCTTCCTCTTTGGCAATAATCATTTCTGTGGGTGTCCTGCTTGCATCCTCCTCAACAGTGATCTTTGTTGTCCTCTGCCAGAAAAGACTGAGAAAAAAGACAGCAAAGACAGAGATAAGACCAGGTCACAGTACACACACACACACACACATACATATAGTATATACTGCATCTACTACACATTTACAGTATACAATTATCATTTATTATTATTTCGTTTCAGATGTCATTGAAGAATATTATGACAAAGACCCAGATGAGCCACAATGTGTGGCACTATCCAGTCGAACCCACCCCCCACAACTCCTGATCTGCTACTCAAGTAACGATGGTCCTGCCCATGTAAGAGTCGTCTTACAATTGGCAACATTCCTTCAAAAGCACATGGCCATTGAGGTTAGTGGGACTGCAGACAGAAGCTTGCAATGTGCTGTGTGGTGGTGCTTTGAGTCTAAGGTATGCAAGGTGTAAAAATATTGGACTGATTTATTTTCTCACACTTCACACGGCCAAGATCACATGTATCATGCAGGCTGGGTTGACCTATTGGACAAAGTGTGTGTTGACATGAGTTGCACATTTTAGCCTGTGGAACACATAAATCACCAGGGTGTTTATAGAACAGTGTAGAAAAAATATTAAACACCTTTGTGTAATATTACTGAGCTTCTACATTACTTCACCAACAAGTGTGATGAATGACCCTGTCTCTGACTAGGTACATTTGGACCTGTGGGACGCCCTGAGCATCATGGAAGAGGGAGATATGGGATGGTATTGCAGGAGGATGAAGGAGAGCGACTTTGTGATGGTCATCTGCTCTAGAGGCCTCAACCTGAAACAGCAGCGCCACAGTAAGGAGGAAGAAGACGACTCAGTGGGAAACACCTCACTTGCCATTACAGCCATACTTGGAGAAGAGATATGTCGAGCCAAAGCTCTATGCCAGGATCTCTCCAAATACATGACTGCCATTTTTGAGTACTCAGAGGAATCAGACATCCCAGCCATGTTAAACCTTGCCTCAAATTATATGCTTCCCAAAGACTTGCCACTGCTGTTCTCTCATCTCCATGGAGTGCCTCTTGGGAAGCCTGGAGCTTATGTGCAAGTGAAAAACATCTCAGAGAATGAATACTCCAAACTCCCAGCTGGTGCTGCACTACTTATTGCTATTCAAAAGGCCAAAATTATGATCAGTATTTAGAATCTCTCTGATAGGAATGGGAATTACCACAAAGGTGATGCTACCATATGATGATATTTGGGCCATGATACAGTATCATTACAATTCTTTACATTTTACAGTACAGCAAGTATCGTGATTGGATTCTGCACTACACTGTGATTTATTTCTCCCATATATTATCAACTGCATTATAAATTATAAGAAAAGTAGCACAAGACTCAATTCAGCTCACTTGAATCTTTCCTTTCCGGTCTCTGGCGTAACACAGGAACAAGGTCCTGCACCAGCCTGTTGAGGCAAAGTGATCAGAGTAATGAAAAATATGTTATTATATATCAAAACTTATAGATGTTGTGACATTATAAGCTATAAGGAAACCAATATAAACTTTTCATCTTACAATGTTTGTAACAAAATCAATGAAGTGTATCTTACATTTACCTCAAATAGAAATGCAAGAAGAAAATTGCCAAGAGGATGTTCTTGAGAAACAAGTTTCTTGCAAGTCAATATTTTTATTTAGATTAATAAAATATTCACCTTTGTCCCTGCTATGAAATGCCAGTATAGGAATTTGTAAGATGTATGTACCTTATATACTTATATATATATAGTAAATGAATTGATGCAAAACGGTTTCTGGTGTGTATTTTTGGGTGGCAGTGTTTGAATGCATTTTATTGTTATGTGAAGATACATAGTTTTAGTTTCACTGCAGGACACCAAATGAACTGGTTTCTTCTTTTCTGATAAACAGTCATTATGCAAACTTATGTTGCTCACAATAAAAAGTAGAAAAGGAACAGACACTTTGTTTGAAAGTTTAGAAACTAAAGGCTGACCGCCATCCTCACACCTTAGTTTTATCACAGAGACAATTCACCAATATTTTTTACCATTGCTTTCTGTATTACTTGACTGAATTATCTTTTAATAATTGGTCCATTATCTTGCTTTATAAAATTAGAGTTTGATGTGCAACCCAGATTTGAAAAGTAAGGTGCAAAACAGGCCATTTTAAATTTGTTTTTTTGATACTGCCGTGGAGGAATCTTGAGCTCCAGACAAAATAAAATGAAGACAACTTTACAACATAAAATTACATAGGTGGTGTCCTTTGTTTTGCCAGTCAGACAGCAAAACAGAAAAAATGACACCCAGCCAGTCTGTGGAACCACTGCTCTTTTTAAACCTGTTCTCAATTTAGTTGAAACCCATTTTTACTTCCTGGCACTTTTACTTCCCATCACACTTCCTGGCCCCACGCCACAATGGTTTTAAGACCAATCTTCCAACATCTTCCAACCAACGAGTGGGGATACATTTGCATTCTTGGGCCACCAATATCTCTTAACCAACCATAGTGAAAAAAAAAAAAAAAAAACGACATGATTACATCAGGTACATAGGATGTTTTCATGTGCTCTGTATTGTGTTGCGATTACTTTAAAAGGAAACACAGGGATACAGGAAACTTTAGGGTGTTTTCAAATATAGTCCTCTTTAAACAAACCAAACTCAGTCCTCTAGAAGTGGTCCAAAAAGTGGACCAACAGAAAGGGAACTCAGTTCTTTTTATGTTCACAGTGAGAGTTCGTTTGAAAGGGAACTCGGTTCTTTGTGGTCCACTTCAGCTTAGATGGGGTCTCTGTTCTTTTTCTGTTCAAACTTTAGTTCCTCATCCAACCTGCCACTGGTGTCTCCTCACGTTCCCCATTCTTGGGTATTTTTTCTCCATAAGAGTAGGTAGTTAAAAGCTCTACCAAACTTCTGCATTTTCCAAAAATAACTGCTACTATCATTCTTCAAATGATGGAGAGCAAGAATGCTTTGAGGCTGTGCAAATGGGAAGAGAAACTTGATCTTGACAAGAATCTCTAAATCTATCTATTTATTTATTTATTTAATGGGTTTTTATTTTTTATTATTAGAATTTACTAGTTTATTCGTATTTATTGTGTATTTCATTATTGTCTGTTTCCCGCATTGACATATATGGTCCCCTTTCCCGGGGCTGTACCACGTCTTCTACCTACGGCAAGCGAAAATTGTCGAAGCGAACCCGGAGCGCTTTGTGTTCATAATGCGCGAGCTACAGGGGCGCAGATAGCATTTTTAATGCGGGGGGGGACGAATCGGCAGGAGTGGGGGCGGGGCCTGGGGCGGGGCTTGGGGAATGGGTTCCTTTTTATTGTCCTCACGCCACAGGTGTCGCTGCCGATTTTAAGTGCCTTTCGTGTTCTTTCGAGCATAAAAGAAGAACACAGGCTTCTCTGCCATTCATTCTTGTTCGAAGAGTCACCTCGAGTCGACACGCACTGTCCGAGCGAATCGACTCCGCCCGCCCACCGTTGGACCCGTGGGAATATGAACGTAAATAAAGCCACAAAACACGACAAAACTTGCTCAAAAGACAATAAAACAACTCTAAAGAAACTCAACAGCACTTTTATCACATCCAGCCATCTTATAGACACTTCTACAGCGAAAAGTCCGAGCGAGTCGACTCCGCCCACCCACCGCTGGACCCGTGGGCATTTGAACGTAAATAAATCCACAAAACACGACAAACTCGCTCAAAACACAATAAAACAACTCCAAAAACAAATCGAAAGCACTTATTACATCCAGTCAGTGCTTACAGACACTTATAAAGCCAAGTGTCATATTTCCCAATCGCTTTCACATCTGTGGTTCGGTTCATTTGGTCCAGACCAAGGGCAACAAATGATACATTGTAGCATTTTTCTGCCGTTTCTTGGTCCTTTTCACACTACACTGATTGCTCTGGTCCAAACCAGTTGAAACGAACCAAAATGCAGTCACGTGACAACATCTACATCACTCGTTGGCCAGATGTGCCATTGAATGTATTTCCTAAACTGCTTTTCGATTGTTCAGAATTAACGTGCGGGAAAATTCCAACGGAACTGTTTGCTAAATAAGCAAAATATTGCTGTGTTCTTATTGCTGAGTTTTTGAAAGTTGGGACCTAATGTGATCATCCGACCAAATTTCGATGAGGCTCCACACCTCCTCACAACTCCAGATTTGTCCGCGAGCTGCCATGGGGCTATGCTGCTAAAGCACTAACTAACAAATACGTCTCCTCATCACATAATGCGGAGATCACATAATGACTACGGCAGCTGGATTAGTGCAAAAAGGCGCAGTACGTTTTGCAGTTGGGTCTGTTCGAGTTCGGATCATGTTCTCACCACAAACAAACCGCTCCAGGGTTCGTTTGAAAGTTTGGTCCGGTTTTGGTGCGCACTTGGGTGCGATTGTTACATTCACACCTGCCCAAACTAACCGCACCAACTAGGAAAATGAACTCTACTGCGATTCAACCGAACTAAATGAGGCATGTGTGATAACACCCCTTGTGTTACTGAGAGCCCTGTATGATCTCAGGTTGTTTTCACACTTGGTCCGTTTCAGCCCTTAAAGCGAACTCAGTCAGCATTTTGTGCGTATATGTGAACACACCAAACAAACTCAGACCCCTCTGAAACTAACCGAACTGAGACCACCTCGGGAGTGTGGGAGCGAGATATTTTAATCAACCAGGGGGTTAGGGTTTTTTCCAGTCTCGTGTATAATTAGACGAGTATGGTA
>JBBPCX010000141.1:504171-514549 GCA_037974365.1 Hydrocynus forskahlii | reverse complement strand
GCTGACAGACACAGCAAACCTTCTTGCCACAGCTCGCATTGATGTGCCATCCTGGATGTGCTGCACTACCTGAGCCACTTGTGTGGGTTGTAGACTCCGTCTCATGCTACCACTAGAGTGAAAGCACCGCCAGGACTCAAAAATAACCAAAACATTAGCCAGAAAGCATAGGAACTTAGAAGTGGTCTGTGGTCACCACCTGCTGTTTAAATGTTCCCTTTATTTTTTTTGAGCAGTGTACTTGGGATTGAGTGATGTTATTTAAACAGACCACTGATAACTGGCAATTTAGTGCGTTAAAGACCAAGAAATTGTTTGTTGGTCAGTGGAAAGTTCTGGAAATGTGCCTACATAGTGTGAGCTTTAGTTAACATAAAGTGTCCATTTGCCAGTTTACTTTAAAAATGACCAAACAATACTCATAATGATCTTCATGAAAGCCTGTGTTTGTTATGAATGTACTTGGCACACATTAGTTAACAGACTACTTTGGAAGAGGATGTGAAAGTCCTTTGTTTTGAATTTCACAGCAGGAACTCAAACATGCCAATCACATAAGAAAAACAGATTCATGTTTGTGTTTATGAATACACTCAAATATTGATCTTATCTATAAAGTTATATCCCCCCCACCCCCCCTTTTTTAGGGACCTCTGGTTTTTTTGGAGCAGGCCTTGATTAACTATGCCCTGCGGATCCTCTATAGCAAGAACTACACGCTCCTCTACACGCCTTTCTTCATGCGGAAAGAGGTCATGCAAGAAGTTGCTCAGCTAAGCCAGTTTGATGAGGAGCTGTACAAGGTTTGTGGCTTAATCTGTTACTGTATTTTTCTGTGGAAAGCTTATTTTGTTCTTGTGCAAGGCTTTATATTTGTTGAATATGCAGGTATGAATTGGTTCTGGCCATCAGATTTTTCCCCCAAAATGCTTTTATATGTTAGTTGAATGGTCTGACTTGTGGTGTTTTTTTCACCATAATCAGGTGATTGGGAAAGGCAGTGAGAAGTCTGATGACACATCAGTGGATGAGAAGTATTTGATTGCCACCTCTGAGCAACCAATTGCAGCCTTCCTGAGAGATGAATGGCTGAAGCCAGAGGACCTCCCTGTCCGGTACGCTGGCATCTCTACATGTTTCAGGCAGGAAGTAGGCTCCCATGGCCGAGACACCCGTGGGATCTTCAGGGTTCACCAGTTTGAGAAGGTGAATTTTGTTTTCCAATCATCATTGATGTTCCTCTTAAATGACAACCAGCTTCTGAAACTATGCACCCATTTTGCACAGTATGCTGCTTCAGGCATCAGTTTTTATCACAGTCAGTAAATACTACCTAAAGTGAAATTTCTCTTCTGTTAATTCTCAACCAGATTGAGCAGTTTGTGTATGCCTCACCCCACGATAACAAGTCTTGGGAGATGTTTGATGAGATGATAGGAACAGCAGAGACATTCTACCAGTCACTAGGAATTCCTTACCGCATCGTCAACATTGTTTCTGGTCTGTCCACTTGTTACCTCTTTTCTACTGAAAATCTTACTCTCTTCTATATTGGCAAATCATTTTTGTATTTTTGTTTCCTAGGTTAGGCATTATTTCTTAGGAATGAGAGTTAAAGTTATGTGTTTGTTTCAGGGTTCTAAGAACTGCTTTGTCTTTGTCATTTTCTGGCAGGTGCTTTGAATCATGCTGCTAGTAAGAAGTTGGATCTTGAAGCATGGTTCCCAGGCTCTCAAGCCTTTAGAGAGCTGGTCTCCTGTTCCAACTGCACAGACTATCAAGCTCGCCGCCTTCGCATCCGCTATGGGCAGACTAAGAAAATGATGGATAAGGTAAAATCTATAACTGACTTTCCTTTTCTTTTGAGAATAGTCTTAGTACAGGATCTTCATTGTGATTAAATAGGAGATATAGTGAAATATGTCGTCAGTCTCTAAACAGACACTCTTACAGAGTGAAAAAAAAAAGAATGAAAAATTAATAAAGCCATGTGTTTCTTGTTTAAGGCTGAGTTTGTGCACATGCTTAACGCCACAATGTGTGCCACAACTCGTGTAATATGTGCCATCCTGGAAAATTTCCAGACAGAGGAGGGCATTATCATTCCAGAGCCACTCAGGGACTTCATGCCTCCAGGTGAGTTTACATGCAGAAACTTCTGAATTAAAGGGATAGTTATACTGTGTCATGGACCATTGGCGTGCCTAAATAATTGGTAATAATAAAACATAATTTCTCTAAATATTAAGGTCCTTAAGCTTAAGCTCTGTGTTAAAAAACATAGGAAACATGTACATAAATATATGTAAAGAGTTAAACAAAGTAGTCTTTAGTAGGTTTTTGTGTAAATGATCTGCTAACATGTTGATAATTTGTTGTTTTTTAGGCTTGACAGAAATGATTAAATTTGTGAAGCCAGCTCCTATTGACCTAGAGCTTTCCAAGAAGCAGAAAAGGCAACAAGAAGGAGGCAAGAAAAAGAAGCAACAAGCTGGTGAAGTGGACCTGCAGAACAAAGTAGAGAACATGTCCGTCAATGACTCTTAGATTACACCCAACCCCACAAGACAGCAGGAGCTCCATTTCTCATCAACTGTCACTCCATCCCTTTCATGCATCATCATCATCTCTCTACTGTGATGCTGTTCATAGTCATCTGCAGTTTCTTTATTGGGATTGAAGGCAAGCTTAAACCTGAGATGTTAAAATACCTCTCTTTAAAATGTTTCCATGTTCTTTATCGGTCATTTTAATGCACTCCATGCTAGTAGTATGGAGCATCCGTTGAAATGGAAAAAATGGGATTGTATATAAAATTTGCCTTTGAATTCAGGATTCCAACAAAGGGAACATACATGGTAATATATAGCTGAAAAATAGCAAAACACTGCAATGAGTATAACAATACAGCAGTGCTGGGGTAGACTGCATGAATGCTTTTACTGAGGGAATGCAAAACTGAGTACATAGAAGAAATCGAATGTCTGGTAGTATAATGAAGAGATGTGTTTAAGAAAATGAAGGAATGGAGCCTCGAATTAACTTCACATATGAATAACCACACCACAACTTATATATGTGGTAAATTTCACAGAAAAGCTTGTTTGCCTTGGGTTAGCTGCCTTTATGATTCCTGCTTCATCTTTGTCATGTCACTGTTGAACAGCATCTGCTCTTCACTTTTAACAGTGATGTAGGCCTATGTACAATACTTGCTTGAGATACTTTGTAAAAGGCATCAGTATGGTGACACAAGAATAAATGAACATGGAAATAGTGTGTTGTGATGTCATTTTCTTACATTTGAAATAAAACAGGTCTTGTCCTCTTGAAATGTGTTTTCTGGTTAGTAGCAAAATAAAGTAATAAACAGGTGTTTCAGTAACACCATCATAATATTTCCTGTCTGAGAGCTGCTGTATTCTCACAGACCTCACATCGAGTACAAGGATGTAACAGAATATTACTTGGGGAATATGTAGTTAGAATACACAAATTAAGAACCTGTATTTAGTCTTAGATTTTGAAAAAGCATTTAGAATACTTTTTACATCTTTGGAGAATACTTTTAAAATATCAACTAAATAAAGCATAGTCTTACAAACACCAGTTTTTATACAATATTATGTACATTAAATGCAAATAGCATCCGTAACCACTTTTTAGTCAAATTTGTAAGATTTTATTGTTAAATGGAAAATAGAAAATCCTTATCATATTTGAAATTTCTAGTATGGTGGTTTAGGAAAACGGAACAAAATGCGCTGTATATATATAATCAGTTTTGTATTATTTGATAAACTATTTTCAAAAGTTAACACATGACCATTAATTGCATGTAACATTTATCAATGTACTCTTATCAGCAGAAACACTAAAACCACCTGCCTAGTCTTGAGTGGAAAACATGATTCATCAGACCAAGCCACTTTCTTTCATTGCGCCATGAGTCAGTTCTGGAGGCTCACAGGCCCATTGCATGTGCTTCTGGCAGAGGTCAGGGGTCAGCGTGTCCTTCCTTGGAGCATTTTAGTAAGTACCAACCACCACAAAACAAGACCTGCTGTTTTGGAGATTTTCGTTTCTACCAACAAAATTCAAGAACTGACTGTTCAGTTGCTGCATGAAATATCCCACCCCATGACAGGTGCCGCTGTAATGAGACAATTACAAAAATCACTTGGCTCATTTTTATTTATGAGACAGGGTCCATTCCAATCTAGGGGATTTTCAGAACAGCAGTAGACGATAAGAAAAAATTTAAAAAGCAGACAATTTCAAATGGTGAGAGATTTTAAAAAAAGAAACATTAACATCGGGGCCACATGAAGAGAGCTGATTTATGCAGGGAAGAGTATAATCACGCTTTAAAAAACGGTTGTAAAAACTACAATGTTGATAATGTATTCTGAATTTCTTTATGTATTATAACGGATTAATACATGCATAATGGAAAAATCACCCGACATTTTTTCAAAATCATTTGACAGTCTGTCTTACTACAATAAATTCGTTCTGTAGGTGATCTTTTTCAGCATGTATGTCATTAGGTTCTCGTTCGGATTGTGCAACATCACTCATCTGCTTGTTATTCACTCACCAGTATGTTACTGAACGTTTGTTTCAACCCCTCCTCACATGCTGCTGTCTCATTTTATTCACGGCACAAACACTAAATCACTTTTCATAACCACTTGCACTAATAATCTGTTAGTTTATTATATCTGTTATAATTATTTGTTACTTTGTTAGAGTTATTTTGTTATTCCGTTTGCACTATTACTACTGTTCTTTTTAAACTCTACCAGTACTTCATCTCCCAGATGTCGCTTCGCGGCTGTGTAGAATATCGCCTTTTCTAATTGGCTCTTTACAGTTCCTCTATCCAATCAGACCGAAGAACACTCCCAGGTCTGTCTTGACAGGGTTAGACTTGGCGGAGGGAGAGGAGCAGTAGGGTGGAAGAGATCATCTCAGTTCAGGAGTAAATACAGTTCCAGAGCATACTGGACTTACAGAGATTCCTAATTAGTACACAGAAGCGATGGGATCTGGTGAGAGTGCGAGCAGGAAGGTTTCCTTCTCTCTGGATGAGGAAGAGAGGGTCCGGGTCCTCCGGGGAGTGAAGGTAAAGCTAACCGGCTAATCAGCGCGAGGACGCCGCAGGTGTACCCAATCAGGAGTACTCTTCATTCAGGTGTACCCTAGCACTCCGCTGTTCACTGATGTGGTCTCTGATGATGGATTGTTGGGTCAGTCACTTTTAGCCCGGTGTTCCCAGATGGACCATACGAGGTTGTGGCAACTTTCTTTCCAGAGTGTCTCGTTTCTGTGATGATTGAGTGCTCGAGAGACACGGAATGCCCTGTCTCAGTGAGACAGGTCGGGCAAAATAATTTCTCACTAAAATTGAATGAGGCCGGCCTGTCCTTAGAGCGTGCTAAATCAGCTACAGCTGGAGCGAGCGAGATGTTTCTGGACTTTATCAGGACGATAAGGAAGAGGCAGCTGTCTGACTGCAGACCTGTCTTCTCATAATCTGTAACAAGCACACTACCAGACTGATGGCGGGCTATGGAAGCATGTCTCATTTTTTATTAATGATTGAAGGGAAAAAATAACAGTTGAAATAAAAGTTTAAACGGAAGCTGTTTAAACTCAAACTGATGAAATGATGCTCTACGGCTCCCTGGCATCTCACTCTGTTGTGTTTTTATGGGTAGCTCTCGGAGGACGTCCTGCAGCGCATGAGAAATGCCAGGCAAACACCTGTAAGCCACAAGGAAAGCCCTGGTATGATATATTTGTTAAAATAAGATGAGTCATTTAATGTCATTAAACCACTGCCGTGTAAAACAGGACTGGGCACGACATTTAATGAGGCTAATAGTGATTTTTTCATTTAAACAAAACATATTTTGTAATTTCTTTTTAGGTCCACAAGCAAAACCCCAAACACCCACAGCACGTGGCCAGCCTTCAAAGCCCCAGGAGAGTTCAGAGTCTGGAGCCTCTGACAACAGAGAAGAGCTCAAAAGAAGGTGGGTTGCTGCCTGCCAGTTTGTTGGGTTGTCATTACTGCTGACCCTGCATTTCATGTTACAGTGCATGATTTAAGTACAGTGATTGGCTATGCGGGTTCTAGAGGAGTGCATTATATGACTGGATTGTTTTTCTTGGATTGGGATAATGTGAATGACCAGCAATAAAATACTATTCTCTGAGACAGTTCTTGAGAATTTCGTGTTGCAGACAATTATACCCTTGTTATGAGAGAGCCTGGAAAGTTTAAGCCTTATACTGTACCATGGTACCCAGAGCCTGCAGGGTTTTTTACCCATTGGTTTGGATGTCATCTTCTTTTCTGAATTAGCTTGACACGCAGATGAACATAGATGAAAGGAACGATTATATCGATTGGGCTTGGCTGTAGAAGTCTAGAAAGTTTTAGATTTGGAGTGGAAGTTTGGACCAGTGGAGATCAAACCCTTCTCCCTGGGATGCAGGTGAAAGACTAACTGTGACTCAGTTAGGCTCAAATCTACCTTTTTTTCTGTCACTGAGCCCAGCGGTCTGAATTTTTGGTAGGTAAAGGCTTGCTCCAGTGAACCTCTGCTTGCTGGGAAGAGAAACAAGAGCTGAATTGCTGTTTGTACTGTCAGTATTAGAGTCCTCAACTTCTGTCCAGGCAGACATACAGAAAGAGTCCAGTGTCAGGTGAGGCCTTTGCTGCTTGATGTGGATATCGAAATCAGCATTCTTGTCCTTTTTCTTTCTCTCTTTTTCTATGGTGGTGCTCTGAGGCAAACCTCTTTAATGGGTATGAAAGTGAGAACTTTTGACATTATGAAATTAATTTTGGGAGAGAGGGAAAATCACTGATAAACGTTGAGAAAGTTTAATACTGACATTCTGTGGCCAGACAGCGTATTGCAGTGAATCATTTATGGCACTATGCTTGGAAAAAATGTGTGGTCACTGCATGACTGGTGAGGCTGAGCCAAAGACTTAATATAGGAACAATATCAGCATCCAGTGAAAAAATGAAGCAAAATGCCAATTGTATTGGATATCCACCTACAACTGCAATTAGGTATTTGACACTTTTGTTTCTTTAATTCTTTGTTTTTTGATGTGTTTTGAATCCCATGCACTCCAGGCCAATAAGTTAGTGTGTATCAACATTAAACCAAAACACATACACTGTCTTAATCAATTTTTGTCTTGAACAGGCTATAATGTTGAGTAATGCTGAGTGTCATTTGTGGTAGCAGCCTAGAAGGTAAAACACTTGCCTGTGAACCTGATGACCACAAAGTTGCAGGTTAACCCCCCCCCCCCCCACTTTCTACCACTGTGTCCTTGAGCAAGACACTTAAACCCTCAGTTGGTCCAGGGGGACTGTCCCTGTAACTAATGATTGTAAGTTGCTTAGCCAAATGCCCCCTTTACCTTTACACCAATCCTGTCCAATCAATCAGATCTGAGAATTTCTTGCACTTCTATGTGAAACAACAGTAATATCATGAATATGCTGCAGTTCACAATTACTTCTAGTGCTGATTTTAAACCAGTCTATTTTTGTGTAAAATCAAATGCTTTTGTTGTGATTTTGTTTGAAAGCTTGCAGTTAAAAATGCAGTAGATTTGTACTTATGTGCTCGTGATGGCATAATGTTAGAGCAGTGTGCTGACATTTACTGTCCCATGTTTTAACAAAAAGCAGCTGGCTCAAACCCGGTACAAACAGTGGCGTTACAGTTTTCATTTTACCTTTTGAAGTAGTCCCACACTGCTTTTAGACCACTTTGTTACATACTGAAAATGTGCCTCATTTGTGGGTCCTGTGGATAACGGCTGTTTATGGCACCACTGCAGTGGCATAAACCAAGTGCAGGAAAGAAATTATCTTAACTAGACTAAGTTTATATAGCCAATAGCGTATGCTCGGTTAGGTTCCAATTCCTATTGACATTACAAATATAAATGTGTCGATAAAGCAAATATTGAAAAGAACATTTTGTATATGGGCAGGTATGAACGGGAGCAGGCTATTATACAGGAAGAGCTGGCCCGAGTCGCCAGAAAGGAGAGAGAGGCAGCTCGACAGGACATCACCCGGGCTGTGCAGAGAGAACGACTGCAAACACTTCAAGAGTCAGAGAAGGCCACACAGCTGGTGAGTCATGCATTCATGTGCAAAGTAAGCTGTATGCACTTACAAGCTGTATAGGGTGAAAAAAGCATTCTTTCAGGCAGATAAGTGCCCACCAGAGAATTTGAATGTTTTTTTTTTTTTTTTGGTCTTATTGGTAATGACAAAGCAGACAGGGCTGCTAAGAGGACCCTTAATGCAGACGTGATCAAATAATCAATACAAGATGGCGTATTGGTCATACTAGGCTTACACATTGTGTTTTAAATAAAAGGTAAAAAACTCATGTCAGTTTTGTAGTATGGCAGTGAAACATATTTTACTTTGTTGTTCTGCTTTGAGTTACACACGGCAAATTGATTTAATGGATTTGTTTGTTCGTTTATTAATGTCAAACAATCATTGTTATTAAACAATCATTGTTGATATGGCATGAAACGTAATTGATCATATATCTTATTTTCATAGTAAACATTTACATTTAAATATTTCAGTGTACACATAATGTGGTCTTATTAGTTTTCAGTTGGTCCCCTAATTTAAAGCATCATAATCTTTCTTTTCTTACATATTTTCATCACACAAAACCTGTACTGTGGAAACCGATTTCTAAATAATAATTATTCTGAAAAAATAACTCGTGGTTTGGGTTGCACCGATACTGATATCAATATTGGGTATCGGGCCGATACGTCGTTAAAATACTCATACTCGTATTTGTACGTGAATTGCCGATACCATGCACCGATACCAGTAAACAATATCCAATTTCAACTGATCACACTGGGCGGATGTGATTTGTTGTCCTGCCTGACTTTAATATCGAAGGGGGGACAACAAGCTGGAAACGTCAGATATTCTATCCACGAGTTATGAGATTTTTTTTTTCAATAGGAGTAAGCAATGTCAGCAATTTGGAAATATTTTAAGATAAAAGACGACGACAGGAGTAAGGCAGACTAAGATCTGTACTGCTACGGTGTCGAGGGGCGGAAAAGAAAGTATAACGTTTAACATTAGTAAATTGATGAAACATCTGAAGATGCATCAGTATACTTGAAGTTTACTTTTTATACACTATATTTACTATGTACTATATACTGTATGTACTATATACTTCATACTTTAGAATAGTATAGTGAAGTATACTTGACTTATACTGATAAGTATAAAGAAAGTATATAAAGTGTACTTTTGTAAACTTCAAATGACCTCATAAAGTATACTTAAAGTATACTTTTATAAACTTAAAAATGTTCCAATTCAATCTGAAGAGGTATTAAATTAGAATACTTTCTAGCACACTACAAGAACATGGTCCGTATTCTTACTATACTTATACTCAAGCATACTTAATAAAATGAACTTCAAGTATGCTACTTGTTGCTAAGGGTAGGCTTGTCATATCTGTAGAAGAGAAAATAAAACCGGTCTCCAAATTACTTGCACTTGCATGGACACCATTCTAAGAAATATCGGTATCGGTACTCAGTATCAGCAAGTACACAAATAAAAATACTCATACTCGTATTGGTTTGTAGAAAATGGTATCGTTGCATCCCTATTTGTGGTTTATCCACTTCAATTTTCAGGTTGAATAGTTTACTAAAATAAGGCCCTTCATGTGGGTGCCTGGTCAAGCCTCTGTCATGGGAACACACATGACATGTCCATTTCAGTATCTGGTGTGACCAAATTGTGCAGCAAAAACCACAGCTAAATGTTTCCAGTAACAATTTGACTTGGAGGATTTTTTTGTTTATTCCTCAGAACAACTTTAACTTTGGAATTTTTAAATGTTTTCTCACATGAACTTCTCAGTTCAGGTCCTTCCCCAACATCTCTGTTGGGTTAAGGTCAGGACTTTGACTTGGGTGTTTCAAAACATTAGCTTTATTCTTCGTTAACTATTTTTGGTACAACATCTTGTTTGTGTAGGAACATTGTCTTGCTGGATGACTCGGATGTTTCACAGATAGAATAAGGTTCTTAGTATTTTCCTTCCTCTAAACATAATGCTTCTCATTTATACCAAAATGCTCTATTTTGGTCTGATTCATCCATTAAACTTTTCTTTCAGTAGCCTTCCGGCTTGTGCACATGTTCCTTAACCAACTCTTGACAGGCAGCAGTGTTCTGTTTGGAGATCAATTCAATTCAATTCAGTTTTATTTATATAGCGCTTTTTACAACCAGGTTGTCACAAAGCAGCTTTACAGAGTC
>JBBPCX010000141.1:485509-496138 GCA_037974365.1 Hydrocynus forskahlii | reverse complement strand
GTTTAGTTCGGGGGACAGACACAGTCTTAATATTATAGAGCTTAGGGAAAAACCTAGGTGACGTCTCAAGGCAGCTAGCAGTCAGTTGGTTAGTTTGGTTAAGACAGGCTGTGTGCGTTTGTCTATCATTATGGTGAGATGTAATGTGGCGAGTATGTAATGTGGATCAGAGTATGTAATGTGTAATGTGGATCAGTGCCTTTCTCCTTCCAACACTACCATGCACACCATTTTTGTTGAGTGTTCTCTGAGTGTGGAATTAATTAACTCTAACATGAGCAAGTGTGACACTTCTACAAACAGTTCTTTTAAAAATAGGGTGTCCGTTCATATGTGGCTGTCACCCTGTTTATTGAAAACGCCTGATTCTAATTTCACCTTCATCCCAGAAATTCACATTCTTTTGTCACTCACAGATACACTATTGCCAAAAGTATTCGCTTTTACACACACATGAACTTAAGTGACATCCCATTCTTAATCCATAGGGTTTAATTGGACGTCAGCCCACCCTTTGCAGCTATAACAGCTTCAGCTCTTCTGGGCAAGCTCTCCACAAGGTTTAGGAGTGTGTTTATGGGAATTTTTGACCATTCTTCCAGAAGCACGTTTGTGAGGTCAGACACTGATGTAGGACTCTGCGCAGGCCAGTCAAGTTCTTCCACACCAAACTCGCTCATCCATGTCTTTACGGACCTTGCGTGGTACACTGGTGCACAGTCTTGTAGGAACAGGAAGGGGCAATCCCCAAACTGTTTCCACAAAGTTGGGAGCATGAAATTGTCCAAAATCTTTTGGTATGCTGAAGCATTCGGAGTTCCTTTCACTGGAACAAAGGGGCCAAGCCCAGCTCCTGTAAAACAACCCCACACCATAATCCCCCCCTCCACCAAACTTTACACTTGGCACAATGCAGTCAGACAAGTACTGCTCTCCTAGCAACCGCCAAACTGAGATTCATCCATCGGATTGCCAGATGGCGAAGCGTGATTCCGAGATTCAGAGAAAGCGCCTCCACTGCTCTAGAGTCCAGTGGCGGCGTGCTTTACACCACTGCATCCGACGCTTTGCATTGCACTTGGTGATGTATGGCTTGGATGCAGCTGCATGGCCGTGGAAACCCATTCCATGAAGCTCTCTACGCTGTTCTTGAGCTAATCTGAAGGCTACCTGAAGTTTGGAGGCCTGTAGCAATTGACCTCTGTGCACTATGCGCCTCAGCATCCGCTGACCACGCTCCGTCAGTTTACATGGTCTACCACTTCGTGGCTGAGTTGCTGTCGTTCCCAATCACTTCCACTTTGTTGTAATACCACTGACAGTGTACAGTGGAATATTTAGTAGCGAGGAAATTTCACAACTGCACTTGTTGCACAGGTTGCATCCTATCATGGCACCACGCTGGAATTCAATGAGCTCCTGAGGGCGACCCATTCTTTCACAAATGTTTGTAGAAGCGGTCTGCATAACTAGGTGCTTGAAGTTATACACCTGTGGCCATGGAAGTAATTGAAACACCTGAATTTAATTCTTTTGATGTTTGAATGAATGCTTTTGGCAATATGGTGTATGTTGGATTTTCCACAATAAAATATCTATTTTTAGCAAATTAAAAAGAATTTTAAATGAGAATTTGATGATATTTCAGGTCATATTGATATAAAAATAAAATCCTAAAAGGTTCACAAATGTTCAGGCACCGCTGAATGTCCTTGTAAGCAGAGTGTGTATGTCTGAGAGTGTGAGAAATAGAGCTGTAGCACCTACACTTTAGCTTAATTGGTCCTTTAATGATCGTGGAGACAGTATCACAATTCATATGCTGTTTATCTCTGGTTTTCCACTCAGACTGAACCTTGCAGTTCTTTTGTGTTTTTACATGGACAATGTATTGAACTGCTTTAATAAAGGTGCTGTGCAATGGCTTGTGCATTGAGATGAAGCGGAGGCACGCTCCTCAGAGCTGTGTTTGTTTGGAACAGGGAATTATGTCTTCATTGAAAAATTTTTTAAAACTTGCAGGTATTTCAGGGCTAATAAATCTTCCAGTGTTCCTGTCTTGTGTATAAATCATGTCTTATTTATATAAATGTGTCCCTTATAAGGTGCTTCGTGGTGTGAGTTATGTAGCACCACCTAGCGAGGCTTGGACACACACAGAATCGAGGTAGGGTTGGCAACCACACAATTGAGGGAGTGGGGCAGAGTTATTAATATGCGGTGTCGGGAAGGGGTGCGGTGAAGGTCGGAAGGGTGCTCAGTACAGCGGTATTTCACCAGCCCAAGACGAGCTTTCTTTGTGTTTCTCTCCACAGAACCAAAACATTTATAGTTATTTTTATATGGAAATGGAGCAGAATTCACATTAATATTTGTTACACAATTAGTAAATTATATTTTGTTTAATAATTTAGCACTAAAATGCATGAAAAATTAGATATTACAACGAAAAAAGCTGTGACATCCTGGCCTTGTCTGCCTCACCCCCTCGTCCTTGTGCTGGATTGTTTGTGGTTGGACATGGCGCTGAGCAGCGGAGGTTCATTCTGTTCAAGTGTCTGATTGCCTTGCTAACACCGCGCCCAAACATAAACAACCAGGACGAGGGGGTAAGGCGAACAAGGCCCGGATGTCACAAAAGCAAAAAAGAATGCGGAGGATATCTGCGGTTTCAGCGAACAGTTATTAGTTCGGTTCTCAAAAAAAAATCTGCATGAGGCTGAAGCTGCGACTGCAGAACCGCGTATAAGCTGAGGGTTTTTTTTTACACTCCAGTAGTTTGTGCTTTACTGACAAATGTTCTCAGCTGTGAACTTAACAAAAAAAATATTCACTATGATTAACAATCAGAGTCCTTATTGTTGTAAATCAGGGGTCAGCAACCCGCGGCTCTTTCATCCTTATGTTGCGGCTCCCACTGTGGCTTTGGAAAATAAATAATTTAACACTAGAACGGCAGCTAACTGGCTATACTTATAACGGCTGGGTGTGTCAATTGATGCAGTGCCCAGTTTCGCACTGCAGTATATTCACTGCTGCAGTATGTTCGGGCGTTTAGTCCTGCAGCCTGCGGCATACATCCACGCAAGCTGCAGCCAGCAGACACAGAAAGTGTCTAGTGGACTTTGGACCCAGAGCCCGTTGTACAGCGCCTGTCACCATATCAGAATCAGAATCGCGTTTATTGGCCGAGTATGTGAGCGAACACATACAAGGAATTTGATTCAGATCGATGGTGTCTCTCAAGCACAACAGTATCAAACAACAATGTAAAGATACGTGTGTACATGTGCCTACACCATTCCCATATGTCTCTCACAGAGCATGCCTGCTACTCCAATGGGCCAATAGACGCGATTCTGATTCTGGGCCTGATGAAATTAAGTCAATTGATGCTGTCACCTGTGGTGTTGTGTTTTTTTTATTAATTGTTTTTTTTTCGTAGTTTGAAATTTTAACATTATTGTGATCTTGTAACATTAAAATACAATGTGTTTATTTTTGGTGGGTTTTTTTTTACTGAGTTGTAAATGTTCAAAATGTTTTCTGTGAATAAATAAAATTTCACAAGCAACACACTAGCCTAGTTATTATACATAGCATAAAAGTAAAAACAATATATGCAGTGTTATCTTCATTTTAGATGTCAAAAAGGATTTGTGGCTCCTGATGTTTTCTCTTTTGTGGAAACCGGGTCCAAATGGCTCTTTGAGTGTTAAAGGTTGCCGACCCCTGTTGTAAATATTGCAGTGCCGGAGACAGAGCTTGCCTGAATCTTTGTGGTTTTGATATCTGGAAAAGTACTGATTATAACATCCTCATAAATGTGGGGTTTGGTTGCATTTTTTGTTTGCATTTTTATTTTAACAATGATATTTGGTTTCCAGACTTATTGCTTCAGTCTGTTTCGCCATTGAGTGTTTCTTGATGGTTTATATTGATTGATTGATGGTTCATACCTCTCATTCTTGTTTGTTGCAACAGTGACAAAATTTAAATGCAGATTAAAGAAACCTTAATGTGGGTGGCGTCAGCCAGCAAAGCTCTATTTTCAGCTTATATCTTTAATTATTCACTGATATTCATTTGTTTCTTCATGTTCTCCCCATTTTAGGATATTCAAAATATTTCTTTTTAGTGTTTATGCAGGTAAGCACACGTGATTACATGTTCAGGCCTACTCCTCATAGGCCTTCCTTTTGCTTTTTAGTTTGGCTTTTAAGATGCTTTGAAAGGTTTCAGAATGCTGCTAAACACTCAGAATTACAGTCATCCTTATTTTACTTGCTTTTCAGCAAGGTTATCATCAACCTGTGTTTCGGAAGGTATCTTTGGAAATTATTTAATCTTAAGCTGTATCTTATCCCTCCTTTGCCCTTTTTCCAGAGGACAAATGTTAAATGGGTATGACCTGATAACCAACTGCCAGTGCCAAACCTCCTGCTATCGTACCTTGAAAGATCCTCACTGTATGTGATATGACAATGGGTCAGAATTAGCAAGACCTTTATTTAGTCTTTGTGTACACAGATTTTATTAGAGAGAGAGAGAGAGGGCTCAGACAGGCTGTTGTGTTCATAAAATGTAATAATTATTGAAAATGAAAAATGTGCTGTTGGGGTTAACAGAAGTGAGGTTTTGTTGGTTTAATTTACTTAATTTGAAAGATTAAGAAGTGCTTTTCTCTCTCCCTCTCTGTAAATCTTGATTTTTATATGCAGTCAGTCAGTAAATGTTTTCTGACAATCACTCACATGGTCATTATTAAGAGCTATCACAACACAGGCAGGCAGATGGAGAAAAAGCTAGTGTAAAAAATTTGTGTAGGCTTTGAAAATAAATCACCACATAAACACTTACTAGAAACCAAACCTGGCCAAAACTTTATTTTATTTTGCCAGGTCCCCTTAGGCTGATCACTTCAGAAACTGAAAATATTTGAACTGGGTAGTCTGCAGCTCCATTGGTCCCTTGGAAGATATGCATCATTCCGTTTTTATACATATGAGCCACTGCTCTCAACTCTTTCTGATTTGTTTTGATGAATATTCACTGTTATTGACAATTTTTGGGACTGAGAGAATGAGGGCATAAAAAGACAAGAGAGAAGCAGACCTAGAGAGGCTGTGCGGATTTTTCCCCCTTGTAAGCATATTAATGCCATTCTCTATCCTGTTGGTGGCAAGAGGTAATAATTGCATGTGGTTCTAGTTTCTCTCCCACAGTACTGTTAAATAGCCTTTTCATTATCACTGCTTCACACTGTACACAAAGGTTGCTCCCAGTCCACCTCTGTAAGACAGTCATGTTTTAAAAAAAAAAAAAAAAAAAAGCTTCTGCACAACATTTACTTCCCTTGCCAGTATGGCAACTGTATGATCATCATGTGAGTGATCTTGAATCTTGGATCTGTTGCTCTGGGTTTTGACTTGTAGCTTCATTATTGAAAGCTTTAGAAACTGAATGTATAAATATTCTTTAAAACTTTTCCAATTGAATGACATAAAATGCTCATAGAGATTAATAGAACAAAATTTAAAAACACTTGGATCTCTTTGTCGGGCAGATTATTCTTGAACCAGATTCGGTGCGCATATTGAATTTGAGGCAGTTTCTTTCCTTGCACACTAGATGGCAGGCTGAGCCTTTTTCTTGTCACTTTTATTTCAACATGTGTGTCTGTGTGGGTGTATACCTACCTACAATTTCATGATTCCCCTGTCCTTTTTCATTAGCTGATGGGTTCAGTAAGGTGTAATAAAGTGGTGACAATGAAAAGGAGTGTGCAAAGCAAGGACCTTTTTGGGACTGAGGTTAATTTTTTTTTCTCTCTTCTTGTTTAGCTCAAAGTTCTTTTTTTTTTTTCTTAGCTCAAAATCCTCTCCGTTTTATCCATGGCCAGTTTCACTGTGACACACTGCTGTTTGTGCAAAGTAGTACTGAGATTTAAGCCTGAGCTTCGGGGACAGAGCTCAGCTCTGTGCTTGTAATGTAGTTGACTCTCTTACACTCTGAATAGAAGCAAACCAATATGAACAGATACTAATTGAAAATGCATTTAACTACTTTCAAACTATTGAATAAATGCATCTGTAATTGGTTAGTTGTTAATGCTGTATTTGTACTTGTATCCAATCACACATTCCTCCTGCAATTGCTTATTTATTTCCCATGTTTTTTTATTATTATTTTTTTATTTATTTATCGGAAATCTCGGCACTCTAAGTAATCCAGCTCAGGAATGGAGCGAGTGAGAAATAGAGAGAGAGTCGGGAGAACTGAGGAACTCTGATAGAGCTCTATCTGTAATTGTAATCTCAGGCTTGACATCTCTCTGCATGTAAGGCCATTAAGAGAAGTGCGCTTGTTGAGCCCATACGTGGCCAGAGCCCAGGTAATTTCTAGCGAAGCTCTGTGCTCACTCTATGCTTGTGGCTATGAGGGAACAGGGAGGGAAGGATAAGATTAGGAACAGGGTTTGGGTTGTATTGTCTATGTGCTTATAAGTTTTTGCTTATTGCTACTTTTGTTTGTGTTTTTTGTGTGTGGGTTTTGTTTTTTTTGAACCGGCTACAGATGTTCAGTTAGGTATATTTAAATTTAGCATCAGTTTTTTCCTTTGTGTTATATTTCAAATGTCTGTCTGAGAAAGACCCTATGATGATTCTTGCTTTTTTGGAAACAGCTCAGTATATGCTGAGTATGAAGTTTACCACAATTAGATGAATTCAGTATCCTTCATTTTTAAAAAACACTTCATACACAAAAGTAACTGGACAAACATTTTGAACAATTTCACATAGCATTATAGACAAAACATTACATACAGTTTTTTTTAGGGATTTTTACATTTGAAAAGAGGAAAGGAACATTAGCTTGGACAGCAATCTGTGCATAAATTGAGTACTGAATATCATTATAATTTTGTCATTAATCCCAGAACTGCTACATCGGAAAGTGACACTTTTATTTTTCATAAGGTCCCACTATTTTTTTTTTATGTCTATAGAGATGCAATTATTCTGACAATTGAGTGCCAGGTTGGAAGTGCATGACCATGCAACTTTACTCCATGTGTACAGCTGGAAGCACCATGATTGCATGATTGATTTTTGGCCTGTGAACCCTTCCTCCAGTAACAGACCATGACCTGACACACTTGAGGTGGAACCACCCATATATCCTTGTAGTTGGTTTCTGTTGATGACCTCATGTTTTTGTTATTTTTCATTAGCACATTTCAGTGTTTCAAAACAACTCTGTCACTTCTAGTCATGGTCTCCTCTGAAAGTGTGCTGTGGCAGTAGATTGTACAAGCCCTGGTGCCTCCATGGATCAGACTAGTTTGTCCAGTACATCCCATCAGTGGTTTATTGGATTGAGATCTGGGGACTTTGGCTTTGACCTCTAGGTCATGTTCATCAAACCATTCCTGAAGTGCCATTAGGGAATATTGTTTCCATGAAAGAGTGCACTTAGTCTGCATCAATTTTTTGGTAAGGGGTTATGTGTCAAGCTCATTCTCTTGAATGCCAGGACCCAGTGTTTCCAAGCAGAAAATTGACCAGAGCATCACAGCACCTCGACTGGCTTGCCTTCTTTCCATTGAGCACCCTGCTGCCATCTCTTGCTCTGGTAAGCAACCAGCCATCCAGAAGATGAAAATGTGAATCATTGGACAAGGACACCACCTTCCTTTGCTCCGTGGTCCTGTTTTGAAGGTCACCCATTGGAGGCACTTTCAGAGGTGGACAGGGGTCATCATGGACACTATAACTGGTCTGCTTTTTATGTTCAGATTTGCCAGTTCAGGGACTGACGCTTTGGGGTCCCCACTAGCAGACATTTTTGCCAGATCGTTGAGATATTGTGTGTTCGATTCCCAGTATTGCTGCTACCAAAAACGTTGCTCTTGTCACTTGTCACAAGCACTTGTAGGTATAGCCAAGATATTAGTCTGGTGTTAGGTGAGCACTAAGTTGTTAAATATAAGTATGAGTACAGGGTCGAGTTGCGACAGAGATGCGTTCCTTCGACAGTGATGTAATCTGAAGTTTGGTGTTAGTCAAACACACCTTAGCCTAAGTCACGTACCGATCCTAACACAGTTGTAAAATCATAAAAACACATTTAACCCACAGGAAAAGGAAAACTCCCTCAGTCATGTGCCACGTTACTTCGTATTCGTCCACCGCGTGCGCAACCAAAATAGCTCACCCATGTAATCGGTAAGTATGAGGCTAACGGTGTAATCCGAGTGGGAGTGGGAGTGAGCATTGTAAACTCAAAATGTCGTATGTTGAGGCTTTTGTAACCCTGTATTGTAATGACACTGAAGGTTTGAATGGTAGATGATCAAAGGGGACTCATAGTTATCCAAAATGAACAAATCTCTATAGGAGTCTTACTGTAGTTCCATTTCAGCTGGAAAGGGCTTGATGGCAATTCTGCTAACCTTGTCACAGAGCCAAAGGCGACAGTCCCTCGATTCCTGACTATTCCCTTTGTCCTGGTGACCCGATGGCCATTACATAAACGCTGAAACAGTAAAGACAGCAGAATTATTCATTTTGACACAAACAAAGCCAGTGGCCCTCATATTGTCCTCCTCCAAACAGCAGCAGCAATGCGTACTCTGGGTAATCAGTCTAATTATTAAGTGCTGATTTATTGCATGGCTGGTACCTATGTGTTAAATAAATGCATCAGAGTAAATAAGTGCTGGTGAAATGGAATGAATCCCGATTCAGGATCAGATGTTAACCCAACACATCCAGCCTAGAGGGGATGGTGGCATAAAAACAGTCACTGCAGAACACATCAGATGCAATGTATTTGTATTTGTGTGTGTGTGTCTGGGAGATGGTGAGAGAAGCGTTTCTCAGTGTGCATGAAAACTGTATTTACAAATTGAATCTGTGTGTTTTTAAGGTATAAGAGGCAGTATCCGTGCACTAAAAAGTAATGCATTGAATGTATTTGATTTCAACATTAATATATTACTAGGGGAAAGTAACAAAACATGCTGTTAGGTTCAATACCAATTTGGATTCAAGATTTATTTCTCTTTTCAGTATTTTGTGTGAACGTCTTGAAGTGCAAGGAAACTGTTTTCTTTGTACTCAACCTTAGTTCTGAGGTTTTTATTCACACTGTTGTTCTTAAGTTTTATTGGTAGTATGGAGGTATTTATAAGAAACTATTTTCTTTTTTTTATATTTATACTTTTATTGTGGTCAACCAGTTTACATCAATTGTACAATCCAAGAACGGCAATTATTTCTGAACTTTGACATGACCTTTTCAGAACCAAAAAGAAAATACACAAACACACGGAACAATAAAATAAAGAAACAAACCAAAAAGAAACCAAACAATAAGGGGGATTTTCTCGTCACGTAATGCAGGGGGTCAAAGGATAAGTAGTTCAACAATCTAAATGATCTCATTACAAAAGTATCTATGTAGATGCGACATAGTCAGTCCATTTAGTCCAGATCCCAAGGAATGTCTCTTTCTAAAGTCTGATAGAGAAAGTCAATTTTTCCATTATGTATATTTCTTCTGTTATGTCTTTCCAATCTTCCACTGTAGGTGGTTCTGGTTTAAGCCATTTCCTCGTGATTGCTTTCTTGCTTGCCATTAGAAGTATCAGAATCAAAACGACCATTTTTTCTATGAGAAACTATTTTCATGATTATTATGTTGTCCATGTTTTGTCCATAACCATTCCCACTACAGAACAAAAAAAACTGGAAAGTCCTGTTGTACTCATTATATTGTTATGCTGGACTGTCTTAATACTGTCCACCTTTCTCCATTCTGAAACTGAAATAAAAGGACAGAAGAGTAAAATTGACCACAAAACATTGAATGAAATTGCACTTTATTTCTGTGGAATATTATTTCGTCTATATCATACAGCCCAAACAGATGCAGTCATTTACTCTGTCCCTACACTGTTTCTATACCTGTCACTCTTTTGGTGTTATGGTAAGCTGTAAGGTGAGATTTTTGGGAATACTCAAAACGTTTTGTTTTTTTTTCTTTCAAGGAATGCATAAACCAAACCAAACTTGTGCACTAAGGTCAACCCCCATTTCTAAACACTCCTTTTGTCTGAGTGAAGGCCTATACATCCACACACTTTGTGAAGACATGTCATCAGATTTATTAATTTGTTTCCCCCTGCATGTTTGTGCAATTGCAAATTGTTGGCATCTTTTCTGATAAGATTTTAGATGCAAAGCTTTTGGCATTTTGAAAGCTAAAAAAATGTCAAAGCACATCATGTGAGGCATACGAATAAATTATGCCCATATACATCATGCTGAAAACAGCCATGGCATGTCATGGTGGAGGCAAGTACGATGGCTGTACATGCTGCGTAAAAGTTGAGAAATAGACAGTGTGTACTAAAATAAAACCCTGCACTCTTGACGAAGAACATCTGTTAATTAAATACCATTCCAGGTCGATACCTCATGTATCTGATTGAAAAAATGCCAAGAGAGTGCAAAGCTGTTGCAGAGCAATAGGTGATGTTTTCAATAGTAATCAGCAATGCAACCAATACTAAAAACAAAGGAAATTGAATGAGAAGGTGTGTCCCAACTTTTGACTAGTATT
>JBBPCX010000141.1:454839-481812 GCA_037974365.1 Hydrocynus forskahlii | reverse complement strand
GCCTCGTACTACAGTTACTTGACTGGACACAGCATTTAAAAACACAAGTTCTTGTGTGCAAGTGAACTCTAAGAAGTTCAGGTCCATGCGTCCCAGAATATTCTTTCTAAAAGATGATTAAGCAGTTGTTCCTAGAAGAGAAAAAAAGAAATTACCAATAGAAAAAAGCGAATCCATGATAAGATCTGGTGTTTGCCAAGTGCAATTTGTAATAATTGCTTCAGATACTTGAACAGTTCAAAATCCGATGCCTATTAAAAATGACTGCTCGGCTCGTTTCCGTTCTAACTGGTAGTTGCGTGTGGCGTCTTTTCTCTCATGGGTCTGCCCCGATGTGGATATAAAAATGAATATTAGGCTGTATGAAAACAGTAACTACTGAGAAAAGACTGTTGCGCGAAAGCTAAGAAATGGTAACATTGTAATAACTCGAGTGACCTCAGCTGGGCACAGTGGTCCACAACAGCTGTTTAAGAAGTGCAGTACAAAGAGTAAATACTCAAATTAACTAGGTTTCATTTTAATAAGTTGTAGGTTTCAGAAACCATGAAACACATAGGCCTATATTTGGAAAAGCCACAGACCAAGAGTCAGAGTCTGTCAGAAAACAAACACACACATTAAAAACTTTTGTATTAGAAAATCAATCTATAACAATTTTATGAACATAAATGGCAAATAGAGTAAACAGACTCACCGAAGCAGCATCACTGGCGTTGGTCGACATGGCAGTGGAGCATAACCTGATATGCTGGACGTAGGATGAATTGAGACGTGGATCGATTGCTTCTCCCTGGTTGCCCTGATGTTGACCCTGTATCTTTTGACACTGCATTTTTTGAGACTGAATTTTTTTACACCAAACTTTTTGAGACATTTAATTTTTTTACACCGAATTCTTCTTTGAGATTGACTTTTTCCACGCTGAATATTTTTTGAGATGTTGAATTTTTTATGCTGAATTTTTTTCAACATTGAAAAAATAGAGGCGAAAAAAAATAGTGCTAGAAATTTGAGGATTTTTAAAATTCAAAGTCTGATATTGATGCTGAAAAAATTCAGTGTTAGAAATTCATATTCAAACTCCGATGGCACAGAAATACTTCCATATGTGTGCTCTTAGAACGTAACCCCCACGAAAAACCGGTTTGAAGTTATTAAAGTTAAAGCAAATTTCATCGTTTTTATATCATCAGTTTCTATGGAGATACTTGTGTTCAAATAACATAGAATGGAAAATGGAAGTTGAGAAAGAAATGATTCTTGGAGTGTGTATCAAACCCTGTAGTGCAGAGACGGCAGATGGAGAGCTGCCGAATATGGATTTTCTGATATTAACCCTTGGCCTGGCCCCTCTGGGGAACACCTTGGCTCTGCCATGTTGAAACTCTCTCTTCTGCTTCTGCCTGTAATCATTTGGAGACCTATTGGAGATTAAATTGCTGTAGAAAATCATTGAAACCAATTCATTTTCTCCAGTGGGTTCATTTTCTTGGGGCTGTAATGTTATCTAAGGCCTGCTAAAATAAATGATTGCTTGTAGCTCTTTCGCCACTCTCCATTTACTTACACCTTACTTTCCGATCTTTTATCTCTTTCACAAGTTACATTAGCCCAAAATTGCGAGGCCCTAGGTGCTTTGTTGTAGCGGAGCTGTATGAAGGAATTGTAACTGAGAAACAGATTTTGCATGTCCAAACCAGCTCTGCTCTCAGCAGTGTACTAATGCCAAGGACATGATCTATGTGTTCTTGCTAATTTGGGGTTTCAACCCCTTCTAAGCTCATTCATGAGTGTGAAGAATCAGGTCATGGCACAAATGCAGAATGTTGATTAGCAAATTCCCCACTCACTCTGCTGCAGGTTTACAGAATATGGCATACTGTCTGAGAAAAATTCTAAGCATTTTCTGTACAGCTGAAGTGTCCTTATGGTCGCATGAATATGAAATAAAGAAAATATAATGCTATATAATATATTACCTTATTTTATATTATTATGTAATTATTTGATTGATGATCTTAATTCTGTAACAAACATGTGATACATATTCTGGGGACTGCCCTCATTGATGAAACAAATCTGTCTAATTTATCAGTCTTATTAATAATCAAATCAGTGTGTTCAAATTGTCTTTCATTTCTAACTAAGTAACTAAATAGTAAAGATTTCAGTCCTGAATGTTGTTAAGTAAATGTGAATCAGCTTTGAATGTCCCCAAGGCCAGATTGTTTTCTAAAGTCCCATAACTGAATTGAATTGTGAAGTCAAATATTTATACACCCATTAATTCATCTTTATTTGTATGGAATGTGTACCTGGAAAGTTATTTTTGACTTTTATTTAATTGTCTTCAACTGACAGGCAAAAACAACAAAATCTTTAGTTAAACTATACAAGATTGTTAGTTTTTTTAGACATGAACTTCTTGCAACGGATAAGGTACTATATCTTCCAGCCAGCCAATCCACTTGTTGGTCATTGCATTTATGGTGCACCACATGCAGCGCCTTAGCTGGAAGTGTTGCTCTTATACCTGTTCACTGCTGATGTTTTAATCCCCCATTTTAATCCCTGAGGCCTATTGCAGCCTAGCCTCAAGACCCCCTGGGTTGTGGAGCATGACAAGGCCATCTGCTAATCTCTCCCCACCCCTTTTCATCTTAAGCAGCTCAGGCACCCTCTTCTGCCTGCGTCTCTGCTACACAAAGCTTTGACACAGCAATGTTCCCACCACTGCCATCCCCTCCCGCTGCACAAGGCAGAAGAAGAGTTCCAGTATATCTGATAGCTCTGGATTCAAAGTGGCAGCAGGAAGAGACGGCAGGTTTTACTAGAAGGGGAATGCTGTGCTTGAATAGGGCTACAGGAGGACTCGTCTGGAACTTGGCTATGAGTCATAGACAAAGAGCAGGGATTCATAGGTGCAGAGTGCCGAGCTAGGCATTCAAATAATACTCTTAGATTGTGGCAAAGATCATTCACAGACTACTTGACAACTATTTGCCTCCAGGTTTGACTATGATGGCAGAGTTTTTCTGAATAAACTATGACAGATTCTGATGTTGTGGTTGTAACATTGTTTAAGAAAACTGAGTAAATATAAATAAAACATGAAAAAGATGCTTGGTGGGGATATCCTGGGATTATGTTTATTATTACATAAATCAGTGTTGGACATTTTCCTGGCTCTGAATATGTAAACCAGGGTTTAGTACATGGATGACATGATACAAACTACAGATAGTATGAAGGTACAATTTGAAGGTGTACAGTTACCAACTGCTAAGAGTTTATTTTGATGATGCACTGTAGAAATTTTGTTGATGCTCACCATCCTTTTAAAAAACATTTCTAAATATCTGTTTAATGTAACGGAACTTTAAGTTGACTGAGATTCTTGTCGACCTAAACCTAACCTAAAGTGTTTACTTCAACCCAATGTCTAAACCTAACCTGAACTCTAATCCTGTTGATAAATTTCACTAGATAGTTTAATGTATCTGTAGATCATCTATAAGGACCTTTAAAATAATGAAGCAGTAGACATACTACTTTGTTTAGCTTGTCTCCCCTTTTATATTATATTTCACTGGTATGCATATCTAGCACAGTGGTGTGACACTAACCAAAAATATTCCCTTAACATAAAAACAACCACTGAAGAACGCTACAGGATGACTAACACAAATTCTGTTTTGAAATAGATATAGAGCTACGGTCTCTAATTACCAACAAGGTAGCTGTGTCTAATTAAGTTGCCAGCAAGTGTAGCACAATGTGTCTTTGTCTGATACCAGTGCTGCACTCACCACCATACACTACCTTGTTGGTATTACTGCTCTGCTGAGAATAAGTAATATGTGGTCAGAGGTAGTCCTATGGTAGCTGACAAATTGTGCAGCATCAGATGTGCTTTGGTGAGTAATTGTAAAGCTATGATGTGCTACTGTATGGTAGATGTACCATAGAGTGTGTAGGTATCTTCTGCCTTCTTTGTTTTGTATATGCAGTATTGCATTCAGAAAATATAGGTTTCTGTTCATTTTCAAAAAGTATTGTCGTGAAATTTTACTATTGTAAACAGTGAGAAAAAAAGTAAGCCTAAAGGTAGAAGTGAGGGACCGCATTTGCTCACCATAGTCGAGGTTTGTCTAAAGCAAGCTTCGAGGTTTGTCTAAAGCAATTAGGTTGCCCTGGCTAGGCTTTTCTGTAGTTTTCCCATAGGTGCTCTTTATGGTTTCTCAAAAGGAAAGTCATTAGGACTGCTCTGGGCTCTATGGGTGGGTGAAAAAGTTGGACAGCTTGCCCACAGGTCACAAGCCTGGCCCCACAAGACTTGCAGTTCAGAAGGGGTTGGTGTATGGTGTTGTCATTAGGTTAGTTTTGTGTCGATAGCCCTTCCTGAGCATTCCGTGGGCGAAAACCAATTTAAACTTGTTGACGTGAATCATGGGATATAGAGAGGATGTAGCTATCATTTCTGTCTCTCTGGGATACAAGATATTCTGGGTCTTAGTTTAACTACCTTTTAAATAGTGGGATGGACAGTAGTGAAGAAATGTTGCTGAACCGTCTCTTATCAGACTGGTGTACCCATTTATCATGATAAATTACACTGGAATAGTACGGGTATTTTCAGGCTTTCCAGAGCACTGATCTACTAAATGTTTCTTTGAACATTAAACATAATAGGTGGTTTTAGCCTGTTACCAGGAAGGTTTGAATCCCAAAGATATTGGGAGTTCAAGAGAGCATAATTGGCCATTCTTAATTGGGTGCAGTGCAGCATGGTTTTTAAAATTATATTTTAAATGTGGTAGTACTGGTGTATTTCTTTGACCTGTTCAAACCTTTCAAACTTCAGAAAATCAAAATAAACCAACACATGTATTGTGAAAGGTTTTGTCTAACCGTACAGTTCCATCTAATTAGAAGTGCAGTATTTAAAAAGAATCTAAATGAAAGAGTAAAAGAAACTCTTTGCATCAACAGTATGCTTTGTCTTGAGCAGGTGTCATGTGAGGAAGTAAACCTTGGGCTTTGAAACCCCTCACTGTCACAGCAGGGGAACATGTGCATCTGTCTGTTAGGGCTAACAAGGCTGGTGGGATGTGGAGGGGTGGGAATGGTGGGCTCCTCCTGAAAGGAAGGGGGATGTTTCTCATGTTTCGAAGAGACGAACATGAGAGTGAGGTGCAGGTGATAACACTCTGGTAACAAGCCCTGACCCAAGAATTATTGGCTTTGTGAATGCTCACTCACTCTCTTGCTCTCTCTTGTTTTAGCTTGCTCGCTCACTCTCCTGTTCGCTCTCCTTGCCCTCCCAGTCTTGCACTCTTGGTCTCCTTGCCTTGCATGCTTTGTCTTTCATGCTTTCTTGCTTTCTCATCACTTTCTGGCTCACTTCCTCATTTCTCGTTCCAGCCTGCTGTTTGGCCCTGTCAGCTTTAAGTGGGGCCTATTGCATTGGAAATGCCAGCGCCTGCAGGTGAGATCGAGGTAGGGAGTGGGCCGGGAAAGTGAAGAGGAAAGGGAGCCTGTGCTCAGTCAATCGAAGCGCTGTCAGAGTGCTTCTTTGAAGGAGCGTCTGCGAGATAAGACAAGGTTCTCATCTGGCAGCTGAGCTTGAGCAAGATCAAGGCAACGTGAACTGTAATGTAGTTAATTTTAGACCCTTGATTTAAGAAAACACGGCAAGTTGAACTTTGAGCTGTTAAACCCTCATGGCTTGCATTTCCTTCTAGTTTGATTTCGTGTTTTTTTTTTTCCTTTTTTCAGGTTATTTATTTAAAAAGCGTCTCACTTTGATCAACCATTATGGTGAACTACAGTTATAGGCCAAGAGTTGATCCAATTTTCATAATCATTCTGTATCAATCCTTTTTCTCTGTTTTGACGGAAATTCATTTAGCAATAATTACTTCTCCATACCAGTATCTGAGATTCATCAGCCATTGTTGGTTCACTAGTGCTGAATATGAGCTTGTTGCTAGAAGTTTTGAGGCACATGCTTCCGTTTACACTGTGTTTCTAAGTTAATTTAATCTTTTGTAGTTGCTTAATATTAGTGCATTTCATTTCCATATTTTTATTTCTCTTTCCACTTTTCAAACTCTGCCAGGTCTCTGAAGCTTTGTTATGTGGCTCTGTGCTCTGTTAAGGAGATTATGTGTAATGGGAAAAATTCTATAATTAACATTTTAATCCTTAAGCACCCTGTTATTTACTTACAGATGTAAAATGTGGGATTGCGTATTGCTTTAACCTTTTCAACACATCTATATCCAGCTCAGTTAATATGTTTATTAAAGACCTTCAGTTTGGTTTATTTCACTTCAGCTTGGGCTCGGCCAAGCCAATTTTCTGCTTCAGGCTCCTTTAATAAAGACTGTTTGCTATCAGGAGCCTTTCCTTTTTCTGATGAAGGCAGTTTATTTTAAATTAAGAGAGTTTCTTATCTAACCAAGCAATGAATGTGGCTACAGTACCCTCCTGTCCCCCCTCCAGAGGATAATTAAAACGAAACCTGGCTTCGGCTGCAGAAAAAAAACATTGGAATCTGATATGTGTGACCCCTCTAACATGCATAGATGTGGTATTGATGGAAGTTTATATCGGCTCCCTTGCACCCTTTTTCCTCTTGTCCGCATCTCCTCTTTCCACTGCTGATAAGAGCAGGAACTCTTGAGAGTGTGTCTTTGGCAGCATATCTGGGCTTGCGTCCGTGCGGCGTGAGTCATTGATGTGTTTAATTGAATTGGTGGGCATGACTAGCAAGTGGAATCGGAGTCAAACTGAGCCTTTTAATTCGTCTTTCAATTAATCCCAATGTCAAGCGAGCTTCTGAAAGGAACTGTTGCATTGCAGAGAGGGTGGAGGAGTTCAATTGGCTTAATCAATCAGGCATCATTCAGGGTGACATCTGTGCAGCGAAGCTTCCATAGATCTCCCTCTGAGTTTACTGTGATTGCCTGTTAAAATTGCACAGCAGTTGTGTTCAGAGAAGTTTGTTTACCCCAACGTTTTATTTGGTATTACTAGCTGCTTTAGGTCATTATGTTGTGTTAGGAATGTTATAAAGAACCTTCAGGAAGTTTCGCTTCTTGCGGGGGTTACGTTCCAAGAGCACCCGCGTATAGTGAAAAACTGCGTTGTTGTGTTTTGGTTAAAAAAATGTCTTAAAATGCATATTTTTATGGTGTAAACCCTAAATATTACCTTTTAAACTCAATTTAATACATTACCCTTAACGCAAATGTAAAGGTAAACCCATATTCATGCTGTACAGTTTACACTGAACTCCTGCAGTGCTAGAATGTATACCCATATTATAATTTAGCACTAAAGAATTATATATTGCCATGAAAAAAAGCAAAAAAAATGTGGAGGATATCTGCGTTTCCACTAATTTTTGCCAGCAATTGTTAGTTTGGCTCTAAGAAAAAATGACTGAATCTGAAACACTTTAATTTCATTTTAAACTCAGTTTAATACATTATCCTTAAAATGTAAAGGTAAAGCTTTATTATTGTTATTATTATTATTATTATTATTATTAATTTATTATTATTATTAAACCCATATATGTGCTGGACAGTGTACACTGAACTGCTGTCTCCCACAATTAATTCATGCCCCTGCGACTGAGTACAGCGGTATTTAATCCTCTGAGGTCAGCAATCCCTCCTGAGGGATATTTTGAGTTTTTGTCCTAGAAACATTCACGTAACACCACTAGAAACCTTATAAACATTAATACAGTTATGTTTAATATGAAAATGTAGCTGAATTTACATTAGTATTTATGCTACAAAATTAGTCAGTTATATTTTTCTTAATAATTTACAACTAAAATGCGTTGTAAATTGCCACGAAGAAAGCAAAAAAATGCAGAGAATATTTGCAGTTTCCGCGTTATTGTGGAGATTTCCATGTACAACTATCAGTTAGGTTCTCAGAAAAAATCCGTGTGAGACTGATTCCGCAACTCCTGATCTACGTGAAACCAGGGGATTACTGTATAGCCTGTAGAATGCCTATAAAAAAGTGCGACCTATAGAATGCATGCATAGCCAGTTTATTAGATACACCTACCTTGAGCTTTACATAATTTTACTCTCAATTGTCACATCATTATTCTCTCAAATCCATGGTCTTAGAAGCGCAAAAGTTATTGTTAGTTATAATTACCCATGTAACTGTAATTGTAAGGCAGAAAACACTGAAATTATAAACTGAGTTGTGAATTTATCTGGTCCACTTTAACACCATTTTATCAAGAATGTTTAGCGCAAGTGTATTCCGATGTATGTATCACAGGCTATTAGTGCTGCACAGTTTATTAACGACCCTTTACCCAGTCCATCAACTAAAAGCATCAACAATAGGACCACAGCTTACTAGATTTTATAGTAGTAGTGGACCATTATCAGCATGATGGTGTTATGTTAATATATGTTACACTGGTACATCAGGAGCATGCGCAGCAGTGTTGTTGGGTTTTTTACACAATTTACTGTCATTGCTGTGTTGAGATTATTCTGCTAAGACAAAATATCCAGGCAACAGTGATCCTGTGTTCAGAAACTGACTACTGATGAAAGGCTTGTGGGTGAGCAGACTGCCCATTGGCGCGTTGCAAGGGAACTTGTCAGGTGTACCTATTCAGGGTATCCGCGTCGTAGTAAAAGGTAGTAAATGAAATCAGCCCAAATTAAGGCCCTTGAAAGGTAGTAAAAGGTAGTAAGCGCAGTTTGACTTGGTAGTAAATTTTTTCACCATCTCAATCAGTGGGGGCTACAAGAGAAGCTCCGCTTCCTCAGAGATGATGGTTATTGGATAAATGCACCAAAATCTTCACTTCCTGGGAAGCTCATCTTCTCTGAGTGCTGCTTGATGATTGGAGGAGCTGTTTAAAGGGCGGAACCCCTTTTTGATTGACGGCACATTTAGCTAAGGCGGCTGCTAGTCTTACAAGAGGGGGTTCCACCCTTTAGGCAGTTCTACCCTTTAGACAGCTCCTGTGTTTTTTAACTTGAGTTTGCTTTCAGTTTGCTGTGTGTATATGTTCAATTATGCATCTGTCTGGTCGTATTTGCTGTAGACGGATGGTTAAATTATGTCACACAATCCGTCATCATACCTCTCATTTGCACTGATTGCGTGCCGATAGGCTCTCCTTGTTATAAAACAACGTGCATCCATACAACTTTAGTCAATGCACCCTCCTATGTCAGTGTTGCTTTTACTATAGGATATTGGATTATAAAAAAAATGTTAATTGTGTGCGTGTGTGTTGTCATGCAGGCTATAGACTGATTGTCTTGCATCCATTAAATATTGTAAGGTTATAGGCCCACTGCATGTTGAGAACATTTCAATCAGTACTGCGCAACAATAGGGAGATGGGAACCCCTGAATATTGATGGATATTTTGCACACTTGGGAAATGTAAGTTTTCTCAAACTTGGCTTGATGACCCGTCATTTAAAGGCTTAAGCCAGTCATGAGGAAGGACCGGGAAGCATTCTGCAGTGTGTGCAAGTTATCAGCTGATGGACACAGATGAAATTGTTACAACTTCTCTCTAAAAATGTATTTTGGGACATGTTCAGGGTTATCTGATGTTGCATCAACCAATAAATACCAGCGGTTACCACCCATTATCAGTCTTTGGACAGTTTTTGTGTCCACAATGTAAGTTATTGCCACAAGTTACCTTTGTGATGAAATAAGTTGCTCCTTTAAGAGCGTAATTCACTACTTTAGTCTGTGTGTGTAAGAATGTGTGGCTGTCTTAGTGTGTGTGTTTGTGTGTGTAACATGACACACTTGTATTAATTTTTATTAATGTTTAAGGCTGTTGTCATGTCATTTGTTTTAAGAAGTGTCAAGTTGACCTTATTAGGGTGGGACTAAGGGTTAGGATAACTCAAGGGCTAGGGTTAAGGTGAGGACAACTTGACAAAAAAAAAAAAAAAGCCGCTGCTCGTTGTCGTGTTGGTAGTAAAAAATATTGTGGAGGTAGTAAAAAGGGTAGTAAAAGGTAGTAAATTCGACTCTAGGATTCCTGCATAAGCCCTGCTATTAAACAAACGTGTCATTCTAGTACACCCATACATAGGTTTTTTTCAGGGTAGGTAAATATAAATTGATTATATTATTGTCTGAAGTATACAAATTATGCAATATAGTTAATGATTTGATTTGGTTGTTTTACTTAGTTTATTGAATATTTAGTCTGTATGAACTAATTATTTGAGAAATTATTTTCTATCCCAATTGAAATCTCCAAACATTGATAAAGTTGATTATTGGCCTGAATGAATGTAATTTAACTAATATTGTAGCGCCACCTAGCACTTGGGATGGAACACAGACACTGGAACAAGGCATTAGTGCTCAAACAGTGATCAGTTTATTGACATCAGTAAAGTAATGGGCACTGAGGAATGTGATCTTAGTAGTGAGTCTTCGAGCAGAGGTGCTATCACCAAAAGTGGGACGTGGAGAAGAAAAAGTGGGGTCCAGACGTCGTCAGATTTTTTAGTTTCCGGCCACCCTCATGTGGCTGGGTCATGAATCATGCTTGTGCTAGTCGCTACCACTCACATCATCAGTAATATTAATGAGTATCCACTCTGGTGGTAATTCACTTTAACCATTTCCCCCGTAGTCATTCATTCTACTAAAGCAGAGACAGAAGGAGATGGATTCTCGTGTGTGAGCGGGGGATGACAACAGTATGTTTTGCTATGTAATGAAGCTTGTGCGTTTTCCAAGGGGTCATGAGTGTTGATTCACCATGATTTACATGTGTGCTCTGCAAGCACACTATTGTTCTTAAGTTTTATTCTTATCATCATCTTACTTCGGTTCACCTGTTTTTTGACCCCCTGCTTCTCCCAGGGCTTTCGACATAGAGACACTGTTCCAACTCTGAAATGTCGGGCCCGATTTGGAATTACGGGCTTGTTCACAGCTTTTTGATACATTTTGTCATTCGTTCGATATTCATGTTTTTCCGGCGAAAACGATTTGCAAAAGTATTGGCACCCTGAACTTTGATAGTCCTGCTCGGACACGCGTCGTCAGAAACCCACCAAACTTGATGTGATACCTCAGGCCAACGTCCCCGACACACAAATGCGGTCGGTGATGACCTGCACTCTTTTCCTTTTCTTTTGCTCATCCCTTTTTTTCCCCATTCACTTCCATTCATTTTTAACCCCATTGAAATGAATGCAGTTTCAGAAGAAGAAACTTTCAGGCTCCATACAGTGACCAAACCTTATGAAGTATATGAGACCTCAGACCACGCCCCCAAAGACACACCTGTTTAAACGGAACAATATGGACAAAAGTATTGGGACTGAGCCGTCATACAAAACCCATGTGGACAAACGTATTGGGACACGTAGACACACATTCGGTAATGCTAATGTTATGGTAATGCTAATGCTAACATTATATTAATGCTAACTCTGCTAATGTTAATCCATCCATCCATCCATTTTCTACCCCTTTATCCCGCACTTGTGGTCGGGGGGGTGGGGCTGGAGCCTATCCCAGCTGCTACGGGCGAAGGCGGGGTACACCCTGGACAGACGCCAGCATGTCGCAGGGCCACATACAGAGACAGACAACCACTCACACTCAGTCACACCTAGGGGCAATTTAGTGTGTTCAATTGGCCTATCCCCAATGCACGCATGTTTTTTGGCGGTGGGAGGAAACCGGAACTCGCAGAGGAAACCCACGCGGTCACGGGGAGAACATACAAACTCCACACAGAGAGACCCCGCTCCCAACCCGGGAGTCGAACCCAGGACCTTCTTGCTGTGAGGCAACAGCGTTAACCCCTGCACCACCGTGCCTCCCGCTAATGTTAATGCTAATGCAAATGTTATGCTAATGCTATGTTAATATTAATGCTAATGTTATCGTTAATGCTGTGCTAATGCTATGCTAATGTTAATGCTAATGGTAACAGTAATGGTAATGCTGTGTTCTTCATTTGAGCAAGCACACTGTGCATTTTCTGTGCGGAAATGTAGTGTAGTTTCAAACGTATGCTGACAAAATTGTCCTCATTGTTCACTGAGCTTTTCATACAGATAAAAACGACCTAATTCCAGTGCAATACACAATGGTAATCATTGTAAACAGTTAGCAGTACTGTTTAATGGATCATTTTGCCTTTATATTCTTTCCTCATTTACCTTAAACCTGTTACATCTACAGGCCACGCAGCATGGAACCTGTATGCACTAATCTGCAGGCTCAGATACTGCGCTGCTACAGAGAGAACTACAGCCAGACGCTGCGCTGCTCGGACCTGGCCAAAGAGTACATGAAGTGCATTGATGCTGCCAAGAAGGTAAGGTTCACTGACTGTGTGTGAATAGGTTGTTAGCACATTCTACCCTCACTATCAAAAGACACAACTTTTCGATGTTCAAAGTGGTAGGGGTTCATGGAAAAAAAGTTTCTCAGCGTAAAGGCTAAAGCCTTTTCCATCGTTTATAAAATTCCTTCATTAAAGCTGTCACTTTCTTTCAGATAAATCTCATGATGTACTACTATATTGCAGCCTTGTAACCAGGCAACGGTACAATTGTGGATATATTCCATCAAGCTCCTAGTGTGTGAAGCTCAAGGATGCTAACTGGCTGACATAACGTTGCATTTTCTCGCTCGCTCCCTCTCTCTCTCTGTATTTCTACACTGAGCATAAGTTGTCCACACTTTGCTGGGTGCCTAGCAAGTTTAGTTTCCCCAGGTGACAGCTTGGACATGTGTCTGCTGTCCACCTGTGTCCATGAGTCATGGCTGTGTTAAAACAGGAGGGCTTGGCTAGTAAACACAAAATCTATGCAGTTTGCTCTGCTAATGGAAGCTCATTCATACGGCCTCACATTTGTGGCTCACTTCATGAGGCCTGGGATTGCCTGCTACCCTACTCTTACACCATTCTCCCAGATCAGCCTTTCCTATCAAGCAGCAGACTCCAAAGACTACCTCAGGTTGATTTTCTCTTCCTTGGGACAGATTGCTGATTTGAAGGGAAATACTGTACAATGAAATAATTAGAGCTTAACCAACATGTATATGTTGTTACTGGTGGTAATTTTAAGGACCTAAGATGTCCAATAAATTATATATATTGTATGGTCAAAAGAATGTGGATACCCACCTATTTAGTGAGTTCAGGTGTTCACCCATTGCTAACGGGTCTATAAAAAGCACACAGGCATACAATCTACATTGACAATTTTAGTAGAATGTGTCATAACTGAAGAGCTTGGTGGAATTAAATGTGGCATTGTCATAGCTGACACAAGTCAGTTTGAAATTTGTAGTTTGTAAGTGCTACTGTTGTGAAATGGATGGATTATGGAGCTACAAAAGCTCAGCCATGAAACAATAAACCATGGAGACTCATAGAGCTGGGCAACTGCGTGCTGAATCATATGGCAGATAAAAATTGCTTATCCACTGTTGCATTGCTCACTACAGAGTTTCATCACCAGAGAAGCAGCATCGGTGCAAGAACTTTTTAAAACTTCAAACTTTAAGCGCCTTAGAAGCTCCATGAAATGTTTTAAGGCCCTTTCCTGTTCCAGAATGGCTGGGCTCCTGTGTGCAAAGCAAGGTCAATAGTTTGAGTCTAGTGCTGAGGAACTTCAGGGGCCTGACCTCAACCAAATTGAACACCTTTGGGATGAATCAAAACAAAACATATTTCCAGATTAAGTTGTATATTAATATGTGAACCCTACTTTGATAGCACTTTAACTCTCTCATCCAACCTTTAAGTCCATTACTGTCTGTATTTTCATTTAAGGATGCCAGTATTGCCTCCCGAGCTGCTGATTTGAGGCACACTGCTGTCCAACCTCACAGATCTTTCTTTTAAGGAAGCTCCACTGGTTATCAATAGGATTGATGTTAGGGGATCATGGTGGCCTGATTTATTCTCCCTTTATGTCCATAGCAACCAAGGAGTTCATAGTGTTTTTGTAGTATGGGATGGTGTGATGTCTTGCATTAAAATAATTTTATTCTGGAAGGCACAGTTTGGATTTTTATACCATGGTAGGAAATGGTTAGTTAAGAACTTGCAGAGGTATTTTGCGGAGGTCATTTGAAGGCCCTTAGGGACCCTAAAGGGGTCTTCCATCTCAATTATTCCAGCCCAAAACATCATTCCACCACCACTTTGCTGCTGTTGAAGTCTTATTGGAACAGGGTGGCCATTCACTAATCAGCCAGAACTCCATCCATCACACACAAATCTTTTTGAAAGGCAAAAATACAAATCTTTATTTAACTGTGTTCCTGCTGTGATGTCACTTCATAATAACAGAGTGTAATTGTCAGTTTCGTCTTGTTATATTTTGTCAAATTAATACTCAAAACTGTTTTTTTATCATTTCTCTTCATAAAGTTTTTTTTTTTTGGCAATGTTAAAACATGTTATCCTGTTGTGAAATATTAGGCTTTACTGTTTATTTGTATCAGTATTAAACAACCCCTAAATATCTGTATTTTATTGAAAACGATAATTCAGCAGGACAAAAATATCACCCAGTACTAGCAGTCAGCCAGATGCTGTGCAGTTGGTCCCTTGAAAGAATGCTAGTAAGTAATTTTAGTTTAGTGTTGATTTTAACTGACTCCAGATCTTGTGCATCAGTAATTATTTATTGATGAGGAAAAACATAGGTGTGAATGATGCGTGTCAGTTTGCCGCATGGATCAAATCTGTGTCTGCATCAGCTGGGCAGTTTGCAGACAGCATGAGGGAACAGTAGAAACCCTTATTAGATGGACTGTCTTGCCATTGACCAACTTGCCTCCAAGGAGGCTGCTAGACCTGGAGGCGAGTGGGGAGAGAGAGAGAGAAAGTCCAGGAGAGAGAGGGAGGAGTAAAAAGATGGAGAGACTGTGTGATTAGGACTGAGCGAGAGAAAGCAGGGCTATGGCAGGGACCGTGTGAGAAGGGAGCAGAAGGTGTGCTGGCTGCTGTCTCTGCACTTGGAAGGGGGCACCCACGCTCCTCTCAGCGCTGTCTGGGATAATGATCCTGGGATTGGCTGATATGTCCGCCCTGCTCGCACTGCACTGCTGTCCTGCACTCACACGGACTATGATGGTGTCACACGGACTAGAAAAGACAGATCAGCCTGTTCAGTCTCTTTCCCCAGCAGAGATGCTGCAGGCCACACCGTAAAAGATGGCTGATGCCACCGCGGAGTCATAAAACGTCTTCAGGAGGCGCCACTTCACTCCAAAAGACCTGAGCCTCCGCAGCAGGTACAGCCTGCTCTGCCCTTTTTGTTTTTAGAGAGCATTGCTATTGTGAGTCCAGCCCAGTTTATTGTTCAGATGAACACCAAGGTACCTGTAGCTGTGCACAGTCTCAATGTCCATGCCCTGGATGTTTAGTGGTTGCAGTGGAGGATGTTCATGACTGAGGAAATCTACCACCAGCTCCTTGGTTTTTCCAGTGTCGATCTAGAGGTAGTTCTGCTGGCACCAGTCCACAAAGTCCCGGGTCAGTTCTCTGTACTCCCCTCCATCCCAATCATGAGGCTGGCAACTGCAGAGTAATCAGAGAACTTCTACAGGAAGCAGTTGGTGGAATTGTGAGAGAAGTCTGCAGTGTAGATGGTGAAGAAAAATGACACCAGAACCATTCCCTGTGGCGCCCCTGTACTGCAGACAACCCTGTCCGACAAAGCCCTGGGTTCTTACATACTTCTGGTCGGTTAGTGAGGTTGTCCAGGATCCATGTGGCGCGGTGATGGTCCACTCCTGTGTACTCCAGCTTGTCCCACAGGATTGTGGATTGGATGGTGTTGAAAGCACTTTGATACTATTCAGTTCCCTCCTAACCTGGATGGATGAAAGAGACAGGCTGGAGCTGTGTGCTGGATGATGTGGCTGGGGGGGGGGAGCAGTGCACAGAGAGTCACGAAGCAGTGGTGTGAAGGGTCTGAGGTAGAACAGAGGTGTGGGGGACTGCATCAGGGAGGGCATCCCTCACCGGCAGAAAGTTCTGTTCTGTTCTTTGTGGCCTGAGATGGTTCTAAAGCCTCTCTAGACTCCTCTGACATTGTTCTGCTGAAGCTGGATTTCCATCTTCTGCACCGGTCATTCTCATCCCTGATCAGTCTTTTCAGATCTCTCTGCACTCTTTTCAGCTCCTCTTTGTCTCCTGATTTGAAGGCCCCCTTCTTCTGCTTGAAGACAGCCTTGATATCTGGGGTAATCCAGGGTTTGTTGTTTGGGAAGCATCTGGTGGGTACAGTGTTATCCACACAGAAATTAATGTGGTCTGTAACGCAGGTGACAAGACTGTCAATGTCCTCCCCATGTTCGTCACAAAGCACTTCCCACACAGTAGACTCAAAACAGTCCTTTAGAGCCTCCTCACTCATCTGGCCATGTCTGCACTGTGCGGGTGACAGGGGACCGTCTCCCTGGAGCAATGGGGTTAAGGGTTTCAGGAACCCAGAGGTGGTATGCTGAAGGTAGGATTCAAAACCCTGACTTCTTGGTCCACCCCCACTGGACGTCTTTGACAGATGTTTGGGGTGGTCCATGCAACAAGGGTGATTTCCTTGAATGTGAAGTGCCATTCTTGTGTGAAAAGCAACTTTTTGTGCGACAAAATGTTAGACATTTAGGTGTCCATAAGAAGTGCCACTTCATGCTAACGTAATTATGTAATTTTATTAACTTAATTGTCCACAAAACAGTATTTACATACCACTTAATGTATTAAAAAATATTAATCATAATAGACGCATGCATGTCTCTTCGGTAACATGCCCTGGCCTCCTTGATGTCCACGCTGTGCCCTGTCATCAGTCCAGAGGCTCACTGTCCATCAGCCCACACCTCATCAGATTGCGGTGTGAATTAAGCTGGATGCAATGCGCTTGGCTGAATTCCTCCAGCGGCCGCTGTCTTAATGAGGTCCAGAGACTACCCACTTTCTCCATTTGTTAGATTGAGGGAAACAGCCTGGCAGGTGTTGCACACCCTTGCTCTGATCTCTGGGAAGCTAACCTGCCGTGTGTATGTCTTTGTGTGCTTGAGTGACACTCAAATAATAATTTTACATGTATATAAACAAAAATGAAAGTAAGTCCAGAAGTCGAAAAGAAGGTGAAATCACATCAATTAAAGAAGGAGGGTGCCCTGTTTTTTTTTTTTCGGTACTTCTCTGTGGGTTAAGTTTCTATACATGGGAAAATCTTGAAAATGATTTCAGCCTGTTTGCTGAGATGTTTGTTTAGCTTTAGTGTGATAATACTTAAGCTAAGAAAAGAAAGAAAAACTTACACTTAATGAAAGAATGAGCGTAGTATGGCACATATGCATTTGTCATTTTTAAATAAGTTAAATAATCTGAGGCTTATCATTTGAAAAAAAAACCAGAAATGGAGTGTGTATAAGGTTATTAAAAAGTGATCTTGTTTTAAAAATAACTAAATGACAAAATAATTTTGTTTTAATTAAACCACAAGTCTGCTGTGTTTAACTCCACAAGATTGATTGTTTCTTCACATTTTGTCCCCTGCACGACCGCCTTAGTTGTGACATCACAGACTCTCTCTGACACACATTTTGAAGAAGACTCAACCGCTCGCTCTCTCTCTCTCTCTCCATACATAACAGAGGCGACTTAACCACAAATTATTTTTAAGCGCCAGACCGACCAATCAAAAAATGCTCTGCATGCTTTGCACCGCATTTGCGCTGTGTTAAAATAGAGAAGCCTGGGTGATATGAGAAATAAAAGGAGTTTGAATGAACATACAGTTTGTATATAATTACTGCACAATTATTAGACAACTTGCAATGCATTATATTAGTCTCATATTGTTGGAATCTGTCAGTTTATCCTAGGTGATTGTGCACAATTTCAGCTGAGGCAACCAAAAGATGGTTCACTGTGTACTGTTTTCCTTGGCTGTAAATCTCCCTATTAGGAGGGCCTACAGGTTTTCAGTTGACAGAGCTTTACCTTTGTTTCTTACATATTGCATTCTGTGACAATATTATGTCAACATTGATTGTGTTTGTGTCATAATGCTCTTGTGAGTATTAATATGATGCCATTGTTATTCTGTGAAAATTACTGCTCTAATTTGCTAATTTGCCTATTGCAGATTGCATTGTTATAATTGCTCCATTCTGCATAATTCATCTTGGGAAAAACAAAAAATGAGTTTCATGCAGTGAGTTTCATGCTGCAGACAATGTTCTGTGAGACGAGAGTCTCTCTGGACCTTTGCCCACCAAAGTCCTTGTATGAAGAATAAAGCAGAGGAACTTTTTAATCAGTAGCCATAGCTGTGCTAGGGGTCAGTGAATTGGGGCAGCATTCTTGAATCACTCCACTTATTCTAATGTAAATCCCTCAACCCCCTGGGTTAGGTTAACTCTAAGCCAGATGTGACAGATTCAGGCAGTGGTATGGAGCTTAAGCATGACCATTGCTCTCTCGTATATGTACTTCAAATATGTATAGAAAAGCAGCTTCTGAAAAGCAACTGGGTACAGGACACAGCTTGATGCTTTGAATAAAAAGCATGGTATTAAGCTTAGTGTTGATGGCTCAGTTGAACATTTCCAACGCTTCTTATATTAAGGTGCCCCATTGAGCCCATCTGCATTCTCATTTGCAGTTTCTACAGAACCTTTTCAGTCTGTTTCTCTCTGTATGCACTCTTCTTGTCTGTTCCTGTCCAACAGAACTCTCTGACCTCACCTCTCTGTTTCTTGGGCATCTTTGTTAAACAGTGACATTATTGATATCATTTTCGTATTGTTCTAGACCTGCGGTTGTAAGCAGCCTTGCCGTCCCTTCAGAAATAAATTGATCCCTGCTCCATCAGCATTGCAAGAAACCAATCAAAGCAGCGATCATTGTTTCCTTTAGAGATGGGCCCGATCCAATATGATATCGGTATTGGGTCTGATATAATCGTAAATCCGATATCGGATATCAGTTGGTCAGCCCGATCTCTATATTCCAGTTCGCAGCTTGCGCTGGACCTTAAACTCGATGCTGTGTAATACGAGATGTGTCACTGCCCCCATTCCATGAACCTGCAGCAACTTCAATCTGAGCTTGTTCGGAAAGGCAAGATACTTGCAACGTGTGCAAAGCCAGCATGCCGAGGGGTGGAAGTACGGTTGCGTCGTACAATACAACAAATTTAATCAAGCCCCTGCAGAGATTTCACGACAAAGAGTACCAGGAGTTTATGCTAGCAAACAGGGAAAAAGAAACCAGGCAGCAGACGCTCGTTGATGTTTTCCAAAAATGCAACAAATTTACAGCTGACAACACAAAAGCGAAAGGAATATCAGAGAAGACTCTTAGCTCTCCTTCAAGACCTCTTTGGGGTTATTTCAGGGGCTATTTTGTGCGACAAGGCTAAAGCTGGGCATCTCGTTACCCGGCCGGTCCACCTTAAATACAGAAGTGGTTAGATTACACTCTGCCCATGTCGTGTCTCCGAATTCACATTATTTTAAATGTATTAGTTTAATTAGTTTAAATGTATTAGTTTGTATTAGTTCGTTAAAGGTGCCTATGCAGATCCAAAGTCAGAACTGGGGGACAAAAGTGTTATGTCTGCAAAAAAGATCCAATATTTCTTTTTAAATAAAAATATCCACTCAGTTAATGTAAGATATTGTAATTCTGAAGTGAAAAAAATCATTTTTACTGTGTACATAATGTGGCCTTGTATGTGATGTGCTGAATGGTTTGACTGTTATGCTTAGTTTTTCACATACTTGTAAAAACAATTGTTTTATGATGTGTTTATTGATTATATAGTGTGTTTATCGACTACTTCAGCATGCCACTTCCATTATATATATTATTTGCTGCCGTACATTCACTTACGTCGATCAGAGATAACATTAAACCTGTCTGAATATGTGATTGCGTCACAATCATGTTTCTGACATGTCCCGATATGTGGCTAAAGGCCGCCAAAATTTTTCTTATAGGGACTTCTATTATGAAGTGGGCGATGGGGTTTCTTGTTTTTTATCACAGCTGGGTTTTGTTAGAGTTTAGTGTTTGTGTTTGGTTATTGGTTGGGGGTTTTGAGTTTCTTGTATTTAAGGGTTTTTGTTCATGTTTGAGTTGTCGGTCCACCGTCCAGCTGGGTGTGAGTTCTAAGTTAATTATATTAGTTTGTATGGAGGCTCTTGTGCCTGTTTTGTGTATGTTTCATAAAGTCACCATGGATATCTGCAAAAGGGCCTCCTGCATTTGATTCAACCCCGCCGACGTGACAGTTTCCCAGACTAATGGCGTACACAACAGGTTGTTTAATGTCAGAGGGGTATGGGAACCACTACATTATGCTATACCAACCTCTCTTTTATTGTGAGAGCAGTGAGTGACTTTTAGTCATTCATTTACGGTAAGTTATGAAGTCCTGGATCTGTTTTTCAAAGAGGTTTTTTGTCTACGTATGCCTCTAATTAGTTGAATGTGTGGGCTTGAACACACAACACTCTAATAGGTCTTTATAAGGTCCTGTTTTCCGTTGGCCTTTTCTGTTCTGGATGAAGGCATTATTTCTCCATGGTGTCATGAGATGTATTCTCTCTCCCCGTCTCTCTTTCTCTCCCCTCTTCTGCTGTCTCTCTCTTGGTGAAGGGATTATTTCTTCTCCATGGGTTCATGAGATTAATTCTCTCTCTCTCGCTCTCTCCTCTCTCCTCTCTCAGTTCCACTTAACAATAAGATTTATAAAGGGTTTACAAATTTTTTATAAAGCGGTTGTTAATTAGGTTGTAGACAGTTTATAAATCATTAATACGCAGTTACAACATAAGTTATAACAGTTGTCATACATTGATGCAGGCTCACTATTTGGAAGATGTTGCTAGTTGCTGATCTTGTACCTTTCTCAGACAGAATGTTAAACTGTCTGTTTCATCAACATGCTGATGCCATTAAAATACCAGATCTTGCCAATTGAGCCTACATAACTATAATTCTATAACTGCTTATTAATGATTTATAAACTGTCTACAACCCAAGTAACCATCTGATTAGTCTTACAGTAAATTGGTACCTTTTATTTATTTTTCTCTTTCTTCTTCCCTCTTTCCTGCTCCTCATTGCCCTCTGGCTCTTAGGATGTTTTCACATATAGTCCTCTTTTAAAGGAACCGAACTCAGTCCTCTAGGAGTGGTCCAAAAAGTGGACCAGCAGTGATCTATCTTCAGCAAGGCTAGAGGGTGAAAATTGTCAAACCCAGCGCGTTTTGTGTTCATAACGTGTGAATTAACCAAACTGTGCCACGGAATTAAAGCGGATTAAAGCGGAATTAAAGCGAGGTGGTCTCAGTTCAGTTCGTTTCCAGGAGGTCTGAGATTGTTCACATATACGCAGAAAATGTTGACAAATCAATCTTTCTTACTTCCTCAACTCACCTCCGTCTTTTCAGACCCAACCTCGCCATTGTCTGCACCTTGCACTTTCAAATATTGAACCTGTTCCAGAGGCTCCATTTTGGCTCAGATGTGCAGTGTGCCTTATGAGCAGCAGCACAAATCCCTGAAACTGTAGTAAGTAGGGAGCTGAGTGTTGACAGAAAAACAATTCCACAGCAGCTCTGTCACACCACCAAGCCCTGTCTCTGATAATCTTACAATGACACTGTCCACAAGGATGGACATTGTTCTGTAAAAAAAAAGCTGAAACACAGGAAGTGTGCTTTCTCTCATTTTATGCTGTCATGGATTTCACAGTGGAGTGCAAGGTTGGAAGGGGCTTTTTTAAATTTTTTATTTAATGCTTGGTCTTCCAGTTGGGGATTAAAGTACCCTTGGCCCGGTCACCTTCTTTACATGTCACTTTGTTATCCCAAAGGGTTCTGTGTGCAGTTTTCTATTTGGAAGCAGAACAAGGCAGGTTCTGTTGTCTGACTAGTCTCCAAAATTGCTGGTCTGCTTTTCAGTGCATGAGGAAGACCTGCAAATTGTTTGTCCTTGCCGGAGCTCTAACCACAGAGCCAGGTTTGAACTGTTGTCATCATCAGACAGCTGAAACAAACGGTGCTTTTCAATGGAGCCTAGCCAGAGTGCCAGGCCGTCACTCAGAGGACAGGAACAGAAATGGTCTCATTAAAGTAGAAAGTGTCCATTCTCATCACAGGGATATTTTTTCCCCTGTTCTTTTTTTTTTCTTCCCTCCTTTCCATCAATGGTTGATGTTTGAGAAGAGTGTGCTTGCGCCCAGATTGCCTGACATCTTTCTGATAAGAAGTTATCCAATTTGACAGAATCCCAGCTGAAGAGTATAAGCTTGACTTTTATGTGCTCAACTTTGTTAATGACCTTTATAAATGTAGAATAATAAGTCTATCTTACACACTGAAACACCAGTGCTCTGTAGAAATCTCTCATTATCAGAGATGAGATCACAGAATGTCAGTTACAATCTTTGACCTGTGAGATTAAAATGGTGTTATTCAGCTCAGTACACATCGTAATTTTATTTGCATAGCACTTTTTTATAGGAGACATCACAAAGCAGCTTTACTTACGGCGGCCCCCAGTGAGTGGCAGCCTGTTATAGCATGCAAATTTCCCACTTGTGGGACTAATAAAGTAATAAACATGTTACATTTGTGTCCCTACATCTACATAGCTGGTTGAGTGACTCTACACTAGATAATTGGCCATGTACATTCAGAGTATAAATTGGTAGGCAGGATCGTTATTTAAAAAAAAGCATTTGGTATGAGCGTAACATTCATGTAACTTAAACCTCGAAGTGCGTGAGGTTTGAGGTTGCAAAGTCCACCTGTCCCACTGGAAGGAAAGTATCTGGGCCTGGCCCAATATCACACATGTTCTCTACATCTCAAGAGGACAGTCAGATATAAATGTTTAGTTTCCGTCCCAAGCTCAGTCTGTTCTGTAGTGCAGGATTGAGCTGCCACCAATGAAGGGTGCCCGGGGAGCAGTGTTTTGGGATGGTACCTTGCTCAAGGGTACCTCAGAGGTGCCATTTGCAGTGTTGGGATTTGAAAAAAAAACTTATTGCCGGGGCAATGCCCTAACCACTAGACCACCAGTTGCCTGTGTAGATTTGATTGCAAGGGCATGTTTTTATGCTCCGCATTTAACAGTTATCCCCTCCAAGCTGGTCAATGCTACAGCTGCACAGTGCAACTCTGTGCAACTGGGTTCTGGACTTTCTCACCAACAGACCTCAGCACGTGAGGATCGGCTAAAACACCTTCACCACAATGATCCTCGACACTGGTACGCCACAAGGAAGCATTCTGAGGCCAGTGCTGTACTCCTTGTTTACACACAACTGTGGTGGTGAAAACAGCCCAGGGGATCATAGGCACACCACTCCCTTCAATAACAGACACTTACAACATGCGCTGTCTCAGAAAAACTAAGCGCATAATGAAGGACCCCAGCCACCTTGCACTACCACTTTTTACTTTCCTGCCATGCGGCAGGAGACTCAGGACAATTTACACATGCACAGCACGATTCAGAAACTGTTTTTATCCCGTGCCATCAGACTATTCAGTACACAGTACCGTGGTTCTCTGTCTGTGGAATAAAATCTGTTCCTCATTCTATGTAAAATAATGTATCACACAAGACTTTACACTTTACATTTATGCAACTGAGCCTGTAATTAGTTATTGTTGCTGCACTGCTTTGTCTTTTATCATTGAATCATTGAAGTCCTTAGATACCATCAAGCTCATGATGCTGGTTGCTCCTCCGTTGAAAAGTTCTCCAAGGTGACTGCTGGGCTTATTCTTTGGTGTGGACTTAAGTCTGGTTGATTATTTTACAAGCCATGTGTTCATTTAAGTAATAGAGAGAAAAAACTCATTTTCTATGTGGCCTGTTTATGTATCTTTAACACAAACAGGCCACATTTCTTGGAAGTGACACCTGGAATGAATTGAGAGCTTTATATTATGCTCAAACTGTAATCAATGTTGTACGTACCACTGTAATGGTAATCAGTGTTGTGTTGCCCTCAATTCAGTTACTTCATTTCTAATTTTCTGCCTATTGCTACAGCTGTGCTTCCAGTCTAAGGGTGATGAAGGTCACACACAGCTCCTGTGCATTTGAGTTTTGAGACTGTATCATAAGGTCTTGGTCCTAGTCACTAAAACATTAAATTGTAGTCAGTTAACCCGACATTTTGTAGATTATTAAACTATTTTCATCTGTAAGCATCACCGATCCACAGATCTGGAGAATATTTGTCCAGTAAGCAAAGTAAGTATCAGTATGGAGGGTGTTAAGCACCTTATCTGCAATAGTGGAGATTTTACTTAAGTGAAGTGTCAGTCAGTTTTGTCTGTTTCTGAGTTAGAAGAGCACATCTGGACTTTAATTAGGGTTTGAAGGCAAGAGTCAGGCTTGTTGCTAGCAACTCCGGGTGCCTTGGGGGGGAGGTGATTCGGCAGCATAATTGGAAAGTGCTCCCTTGCACAAGAGCTTCCCCACTGTTAGGTGCTAGACATTGCAGGGAACATAAAGGTGTTGACTAGACATAGGTATGACAGGACAGTAATTCATGTAGGGGCTTATGACATTCGTCTGTGGCAGTCATATGTTACTAAGAAAAAAGAAGTGTGTTAATAAGCCCAGACGCTGTCCGATGCCATCCCTGAGGCCTACAAGTGCTTTTAGCACTGAATTGGTGGATGTCCAAGTGGTGCTCTTAAAACAATGTGGGTTTTATTGATAGTTGTTTCATGTTCAAGGGTAAGCCTGGACCCTTCTTATGGGACGGTATCCACCCCCTCATGAAAGGGTGCTGCTCTCATTTCTTGCTGCATAGCTTGTTAGCTACTCAGCTGTGCAGCTCAGAAAGTCCCTGGTGACAAACCTTTCAAAATGTAATGAACCTTTCAAACAACCAGCAAACTCACCTTAGATGTAAACTGAAGCTGGGACTGCCTTACGTCAGATCACTTGTTCCTAAAGCTGGTATTGTAAATGAAATAATCACTTATGAGAATCTTGATGCCCTCCAGAGACCTGAATTAGACCTGACAGGTTTATTGCTCTAAATGATGCCACCCCCACTGGTTACAACTATGTACATAATCCTAGAGAGTTGGATGGGGAGGCACAGGAACATTCACAGAAGTCAACCAAGTATTAATCAGAAAACAGGTTTTACCTTCACGTCCCTTGAAACTTTTCCTTAACATAACTAATCCAGATACAGATGAGATCTCTAACACTCCAATTACTGTCAAAATGCCACAGGACCTTCAACAGAGTTTTGTATAATTTAGTATATTGAATTTAGTTGTTTTCTTACAAATGCAGTCAGATAAAACAACAGTGATAAAACAATTGTTGGAGATTTTAATGTCAACTTTGCAAAAGAACAGGATCCACTGAAATCTACAGTTGCTTCAATTCTATATACAGTAGGTAATACTCAAAATGATATGGGGTCTACTCACTTCTGTGGTCACACTCTTGATTTAATCCTGATCCATAATGTGGATAAAATAGCTATTTTTCCACCGACCACAGTAAACTCGGATCACAACCTCAATACATATGTGCTTCATCTTAATCATATTGTAAGCACATCCCCTCGTATTTGTACAATAACACCCACCGCAGCTCTTAGTTTTATTGAAAGCCTCCCAGCCTTATCAGCCACATTTGCCCAGCAGACTTGGATAACCTAACTGAATGCTTTGTGAACTCTCTTCAATCCACATTAGATAACGTCACACCTCTAAGACGTAGAAGAGTCAGACAGAGAAAGTGTATAAATTGGTAATAATCACATGTTCTAAAGAAATATTATATAGCGTTAATGGTGAACTAACCAAACTGGAATCTTTCCACTCCACCTGGAAGGAGAACCTTAGAGACTACAACAGAGCACTTACTGAGGCACACTGAGTCTATCTATCATCTCTCATTCAGTGTTAAAGAATAATCCCAGGTTTCTATTCATTATAATTTCTAAACCCGTTTCTTGTCCTTTTCTAATATTTAAGGTATTAAACAATATATAATAAACAAGTATCTCCTATACATTTTTCAGCACAACCTAGCTGATATGAGGAAAAATATTATTTTTATAATTTAACCAATTTAATCAACTATTTGGACAGAAATTCCCAGAAGGCACTGGAAAGATGTGAGGGAGTTTAGCAAACCTTGACACTATGAGAAAAATATTAATATTATAATTTGGACACAAAAATCAGATCAAAAATAAATATTTGTAATGTAAAATCCCCCAAACATACATAATAAAGCTTTTGGAACACATACAGCATGTATTTTAGGATCAGAAATAAAAATCTGTTTAGTTATTTTGACTTAAACAATGTCATTTTAAAGTTCTCAAAACCGTACATTTAAGGATTTTTAAAACTTTGAGGTTACTGGTTGTACACGACCAACTATCACAAAACAAAGCTTCCTTCGTATTCCTTTCGTATTTTAGTGGCGGTCCGCTTATTTTCTGAAGGTTAGTTGATGTAAGGACATCAAAAATAAAGACATTTTTCACATAGAGGCATGCACGAAAACAGGGGGTGGCGAGAGGAAAGCTCGTTGGTTAAGTTAACCTGTCTCCCTACCGTAGTTTACTGTCATACAGACACAGTCTTCACCCAGAAGAGTTACAACAAGATACAACCTCAAATCAGATGACAGAGCTGGCGGTTAAATATCAACACCAAAACTCATTTCAAACTACTTGAATAACAGCAGAGAAGTCCACTTGAGCAGAAAAGGGTTTATACTAGGGCTGGGAATTTAACGCGTTAATTAGATTAATTAATCACAGAAAAAAATAACGCATTAATATTTTTAACGCAATTAACGCTTAAAGACCTGCCACTATTTGGCAGACATGCAGTACTTCAATTCAAGACCAA
>JBBPCX010000141.1:418641-438630 GCA_037974365.1 Hydrocynus forskahlii | reverse complement strand
TCTTCCTCCAGCCGAGGGAGTTTTTCCTCGCCTCTGTCGCCTTTGGCTTACTCACTAGGGGCTCGGACCTGGACTTTTTAAAGCTGCTTTGTCACAACCTGGTTGTAAATAGCGCTATATAAATAAAATTAATTGAATTGAAGTGACTGAAACATCAGTAGTGCATAGACTGCTGAGAACTTGTAGAGCTTCGCCCTGAGACCAACAGCTATAGGGGATCCAACAGCAGATAGGCACTCTAAAACGGCAGGCAATGTCTCAAGAACTGCACTGATTGATCGCAACTGACATGCCCAGCGAGTGTTTGAAAGTTGCACAAGCTCAGTTTTTGTGAATCCAAGCTTTGACTGAGCCTCCATGAACTTATGACGATTGACCAGGGAGGTGCTGAAGAAAGAATACACACACTCCAACAAGCTGAAAAGCTCCACATCCTCTGGGACAGCCTTGCAAGTATTGCACAAAACCAGGTTGAGTCGATGAGCATAACAATGATAGCCTCAGGATGGAGCCTTCTAAAATGTGCTTGTACACCTCCAGTGGGGTCACTCATAACGGCTGCACCATCATAAATTTGTGCTACACACTTAAGTTCTACAAGACCATTGTTTTGGATCTGCTGCTGAAGCTCATTTGCAATGGATTGGGCATCAAATTATTTTATCTTTGCAAGTGCTAGGAAACGCTCCTTCACTGCCCCCTCTGACACATACCTGACACAAACAGCTAACTGCTCTGTCTTTTCATCCCTTGCCTCATCTGCCATGATGGCATAGATTTTAGACTTTGTCATTTCAGATACAATGACACTAGTAACTTCCTGGGCACAACAGTCAATCGTCATTCTGGGATGTTGGTGAGATATACTGCGCATTTGATGGGGGATTATGTTTTTGAAGTAAAGGATCGAACTCCTTCAAAAGCTCCATGCACGCAAGAAAATTCCCTCTGTCCCTGTCTCCCTAACATAGAGGTGACTGCAACAATTCGTCTGAGATACTCTCTTCTCTCTACTATCTCACTCACATTTGCAGTTGCTATCATCTGTGCAACGTTTCCCTGTTTGTTAGTTCCCTGGTAGCTTTTACATGCAACAACACTGTACTTATGTGTTTGTGCCAACTCATGCTTGCCAAAGATGACTAAAGCTTTCTTCCAGTTCTTGCAACCACTACTGACCAAACTATCATGTTTGATGTTTTTGCCAAACACTCTACATAGGAAGCAGAAAGCTGTATTCTGGTTGACTGAATATTCTAACCAGTTGTGCTTTTCAAACCAGCTGTGGTGAAATGTTCGCTTCTGTGTAACAAAAGTATCATGTGGGTAGCTCTTCAGCTTTACCTGTCTGGGCCCTGTGTCTTTGTCACCTAAATCAAACCCTGTAGTGGAATGAGTTGCTGCAGCTGCTTCATCATTTTCCCTCTCTTGGCCTGTTTGCTCTCCTCTCTCTGTAATAACTTGATCTTCCTCTGCCTCTCGATCCATTTGCTGCAGCTCCTCTGTCTCTCCTTGCTCTCTCTGACTTGAACTTGCTGGTTGACCTTTTTCTCCCTCAGCCTCTCCTTCTGCCTGACTCTTTAAGATACATTAAAACATATTGAACTAATAACTGATCCAACACAGAGGCTAATGTCATGACTTTTGCTCATACACCACAGTAATTTGATGCTCCTAAATATTTTGAAGTTACACAGATTACATTTTGGGCACACATGTGACTAAAATGGTTGCAATTTAAAGCCCTGAAAAATATTATTAAATTACTTGAATTTAAGTAATATTAAAGTAGAACCCTCAACTATATTTGGGTCAGGCTTATTTGACTCTTGGCTCTCTCCACTTTCTAATCTTGACTCTCCTAAATAAAAGCTCAAGTTAAATAAGTCTTATATGGTATACAATAACTGAAATGTTTCATATTTCATATCTGTATTGCGTCATTAAAATTCTAATCAGACTGTCTGCATCACAAATGACTCCTGTGAAATCCTTGACTCACCTCTCCAGTAGAGGTCTCTCCCCTCTCACTCTCTCCTCTACCCTGACTCTTACAGGTTAATAGGGACTGAGGAGTGATTATAATTAGTGTATTATTATTATTTCCACTGATGATAACCATACCTGAACGAGCTCAACTTGATTTTTCATGAATAAAAAAAAGTGACAGAAATCAACATTATGCTAACAATTTAACTTAGTGTGCTAGCCAGGTTTTTATTTATCAAAATGGGGAGCACCTGGTTCATTAATTACATGGGACTCTCTGCTGTTATCTGGAGCTAACTAATTGTTACTATCAGCAGTGATGAAGACTTACTTTCTTGAAAAACTTGCGTATAGCCATGTTGTCTTGCTGTGTGCAGCATGTACGCTAGTGTGTCTGCAGGTGTAGATGCAGCGGAGTGTAAAGTAGCAGTGAACACATGGACTGGATTTTCAGTAATGTGGGCATTCCCTATGAACAACTGTAACGGATTCGATAACGAAGCACTGATGCTACCTTAACACTGTAAAGTGAAAGGAACCACCAGATTTATAATTATGTTCAAGTGAATAGTGACAGGTTTATATCATTATTTATTTAAACTCATATTCCTGCACCTTTATATTGAATTTGTTTGCAATTTCTGTAAAAAAAAATAAAAATAGAATAAGTAAAAAAAAAAAACTTTAAAAAAATTATTTGGAGGGGGCTTAAGAATATTTAAGTTAGGCTTCAGCCCTAAAATGGGCCTAATGACACCACTGGCATCAATCAGTGTAATCATCACTGTTTGGCTGATTAGCTCAGCTGGCTTAATAAAAGAACCACCGCACAATGCTCTGATCTTGCATTTATGTTCTTGGATAACCAAATGTACCCCCTTTCTTCAGTAGATTCAAGCTAGAAGGACCCCTCCCGCTCTCAACGCTGATGCTGAACACATCCTGGCTCCTCATCCACACTTACCATCACACTCCACTGATGGCTAAGCACGTGTACCCCGCACAACCTTCCTTCTTCTTTCACGTATTGTACCACAGCTGTAAATAAACTTCATTTGCACTTGGACCTAACCCCTTGATCTCCGTGTTTGTGTCTGATCCCGAGCGCTAGGTGTTGCTACACTCAACCATATGGGATTGTTCTGTTAAATGTTTTTAACTCACCACTGATTGCATTACTGGTCTGTGTCAATATACTCCATTTTACTGAGCACTGTGTCCAATATTATCACTGGCATATAGACTGAAACCACCAAAGTATGACAGAGATGGTGTCTGGGGGCCAGATCTTCATTTGCTTACTAATGGGCTTGGCATGTCTGACGAGCAGTCTGTACACTGGGATTAGCATGACAGACAGGTGACTGGAGAACGTGGGGTGGGGGTGGCGCTCAGTGCGGTATGTGCCAGCGATGCTTGCATAAATGCAGATCAGCACATTGGCCCACCTTGTCGGATGTCCCCTCCCCTGGCCAGCGGCATCAGACAACGGCACGATCTGAGGGCCTGGTTCCTGTTGCAAGCCGAGGTTCAAGAGCTTCAGCAGTGGTCCATCTTTGAGGTAAGTTTCTCATGGGTATTTTATCTGAAGCAGGGTCTGGTCATTGTAGAAATGTTTACCAACTGTACAGATGCACATGTTAATGAATGTATGGTGTAAGTCAAACGAAAAACACATCAAGGTGTTGGATCCAGAGAGGCCACAGCAACTCAGTGTGTACTGCCTTCTTTTAAACCTCTTCTTATGAGACAGTCTTCCAACAACAATGATGTTTTGTACCTTCTACAGAGGTTTGATTCACTTGGCTTCTAAGCATGGAGGTCTGCAGAATGTGTCCTGCATTTTTTTTTCTCACTATGTTATAAGGAACATACATAGAAGAGAATCGGGTACATTTTATTCCATATACAATGGCAACTTTAGCATTTTTCACTAGTAGAGAAAATGTGAGGTCGCATTCTATGTCAGATCTTGAATACATTGAGTATTGAGTTTTCACTTTGTTGACTTACACTTTGTTGACTGTTTAAGTGCAATTTTACAACTGAATGCAAGAAAAGCTTTTGTGATGTCACAAAAATCAGTTTTTAATGTATGTCCTCCTTCTCAGCATACAGCAATTCAGTTCCACCTCTTTATAGCTAAGTTAGTGTCTCAACATTTTTGAACCACAATAAATGGCAATTGGAACAAATGTAATTTAACCATAGAAGTCCAAACACACAACAACCAAAACGGTCTCTTTAAATCATGGATATAGAGTGGTCATGTACCAATTAAAGTGGACTGTTTATATTACATAAACCACACAAACATAATTGGATCTCAGGGAAAAACATTTTTGTTGAATATGGTGCAGGAAGGTGGAGTGGTGGTTGCAACTGGGGTCGGGGAATGAGATCTAACCAAAATGGCCAGAAACACTGCTGACTTTAGGTTTTGTAAACTCTTCCTTTTTGATTGTTGTTATTACTACAAATATCTGTATGTCTTCATGATAAGTGGGAAATATTTAGACATTTATGGCTTATTATAGATCCCTTCTGCATGTACGCAAGCACAAAGTAGTTCGAGGGCTGTGTGAAAAAGGAAAAGGAAAAGGAAAAGGAAAAGTGGCTCACGACGGCAGACATAACTGGAGATGAAGCAGGAGCTCCAGCCAGGTGTCCACCGCAGTCAGGGGTCTGAACTGCTTGTGTTAAAGTGGACGCAACATCGCCCCCTAAGCGTCGCGAGAGGCACAGCGACGAGATGCGCATTTCACGCACTCAGAGCGAGACTGTCGTGAAAGTGGGCAGTTGCTCTACATACCGCCTCATTCACGCCGCGGACACGCAGGGACACAGTCGAGGAAATTAACGGTTCAGGATTTCAAACATGGCAAGGATAGCAAATTTCAGGACGGAAATCTCACGTAAGTAAACTGCAGCCTTCTTTACACCCAGACAACACCTTTACCGCCTTTTATAAGTTAAAGGGAATTTGTTTTAGAGATATGTTTTACCTTTTAACTGCATTCCTACTTGTCGATGGCTTTCTTCTCTCACTATCTTTTGTAGTCCCTTGTATGGTCGCCTCTGCTGGCCATAGTGGTTCCTAGATGTGCGGTGTGTCCGGTGTGTGAGAGCAGTGTTTGTGCGCGGTCTGTGCAGTGTGTTTGTGTGCGGTCATTATCTGACGCATCGTGCCCGCCATGCTCCCGGCGTTTCGCTGCGAGACCATTGGAAGGTGGGCAAGGCTAAGCTTATACCAAACTTGCTTGTTTCACCTCTTGATTTATTAGGAACACTGAAACTAGGAAAAAAACGAGCGACTGTATGTTTATTAATCTGTTCTCGCGCTCACTCACAAAGCTCATTTTAGGCTTGGGCTCAGATTCAACACAGCCAGCGTAAACCCTGTCGAAAACTGATGGAATAGTGCCAGTATTTGCGTGTTCCACGAAACTGGAAACTCTCACACTATTGGTATGATCCAAGAAAACACTTTGTTTAATTTGTATGAAGGAGGGAGAATGGGAAGGGGTAGTTGTCTTCACAGAACCCGCCTCTAGCAGCTAACACGGTCAAGTTTCTCTCTGTTGTGTCTGAGGAATATGTCACTCTTGTGTTTACTGTGTGTGTGTGTGAGAGAGATATAGATTGACGTTTTGGCGAAAGCAGATTGTGGAGCATCAGATTTTTCACTTTCGTTTCGATGCTGTAAAAGTAGCTGGTCTATCATTATCACGTGCAGTTTTATGGCGTCAGTACGTGACATGTCTTTCGTGTGTGTGTGTGTGTTTTATGTTTGGATCAATTACTGACCAGAAATTGAAGTTTTATGTTCAATTACTGATCAGAAATTGAAGTCTTGTTTTTACAATGCTTTAACATCGTTTTTGTTTAGATGAAATGACCTGTAATTGGTAGTGTGGTATCTTCTTATTAATTATAATTATACAATATCACTGATCTTGGCACAGCAGTAAAAAGCAGCTTGGGGGTAAATAAATGCACCCAAGCCTGTTTGAGTGCCTCTGCAGCCAGTTGTTCTCAGCATGAATCAATGCACCCCTAGCATTAGCACTTTACAGCAGACCATGCATCCTGACTTTAGTGGATGAAAGTAAAACTACCATGCCCACAATACCACCTGAATTTTCTGAAATAATTTTCAGAGTTTTCATGATAAGTCATGTAGAGAAGTTATTGGTGAAATGAAACCATAATCAGTGCCATGTTATAAGTGTGTTAGTGTGGTACTGTTATTTTGAACAGTAGTGTGGTACTGTTATTGTTTGTTTCAAATGTGCAGTGGTAAAACTGACAGCACAGCACTGAGTAGCTAGCACTGGTTTAAAGATACTGAACTTCCTATTTGACATGTGGCTTCCCAATTGAGTATTGAATATGTACTAAAATTTGGGGCATGAGCAGCTTCAGCTTTAAGTGGGTTTCCAAGGCTTAGCAGCTGTACACAAGTCCAATTTCATTATGAGCAATGCCAGCAAAGCATTGGCTGGAATTCTGCAAAGCACGACACCACACTGAAGCAGTTAAATTTGTGGTTTCTGGAGTGGTGAATCTCGCTTTGCTATTTGGCAGTCTGATGAAAGGATCGGGGTTTGGCAGATGCCAGAAGAATGCTGTTTAAAAGACTACATAGTGCCAAAAGTTTAGGGGAGGAGGGATAATGGGCTGGGGCTGTTTTTCAGGGTTTGGGCAGAGCTCCTTAGTTCTAGTGAGCGTTAATGTTAAAACTACACCATACAAACACATTTTACACAGTTATATCCTTATATCACCCAAAGGCATAATGCTGTCATAGCAGGTACTAATAATGGACAACATTTCAGTAAATTCACCTAAAAATAAATCTTTAAATTATGAAGAGTAGAGGGGGTTGTGATTTAACTTTAATAGCATGGTGCTCAAATGAGCGAAAATCACCAGTGGGAATATTTCTGCATTTTAAGACTTCAGCAAATATAGAAGCAGTACCACCATCTATTTTACCCATCCTAAACTACTCTGTAGCCTGGAGGGGATGCCTTAATAAGAATAGCTTAACCAAGTTTCTGTTAAAAACATGCTGTCAAGTTTGTGTTCAGAAATGAGTTAATTCATGATAAATGACTAATTGCTTAGTGATCTAACATTGCCATATGATTTTTTCATTACCAGTCTTGCTTGATGCCGGAAGAGGGCAAATAATGGAATGGAGAGTATTTTTTTTATTAAATTGTAAGTTAAATTGGTATTTGATGGACCTTATGTGCTGCCTGTTGCCAGTTATTGCTGGGCCCTTATTTACCCCTCAAAAGACACTGGTAGAATCAGCCGAAAGCCATTGGATTCAGTTATTGCAACAAAAAAACTAATTAATTTTTACCTATTCCAATACATAACAGCCCATCTCTTTACTGCAGATCTTTGGAGAATTCAGACTGGCACATCTCTGAAGATGAACCAGGCCTGAAGTATTTTGAAGCTGTCAGATCTGTGAGAAAGACAATGAAAATTGTTTCTCTCCTCTGCCCCCCCCCAACTCTCTCTCTCGGGAAGATGGCTGTTCGTTTGAGGAATGTTTACTTAGAATATAATGTCATTTAAAATAAGTAGAATTAACAGCTAATTAGTAGAAAACTATGTAAAACATTTACTATACTAAATAATACTTTTTAGCATAAAAAGTACTATAAATATTACTAATATTTATAAATTTTTACCCTCTTCCTTTGGTACTTTTAGACCTACTAGCTAAAGTGTGAGGTGGAATCTTTTTCTCTAGGCCTAATTATTGCCAGTGATGTCTGGTTCTTAATCTGGACTTAATTTGCACTGTATCGTTTACCCACTAACCATCATTATATGCAAAGTTGAGGCTTGGTCTCGATTGACTACTCTTTCATGCTTTGAATGTACCTTCTGTGGATTGATGCAGGTCCCTGGTAAGCAACCTGCTGTTTGACTAGAGCACAGAATCTCAGGAATTACCGACAACTGATTAATCTAATTGATACATTAAACTCATTACTTGATTAAAATATTGTGATTAATTGGCATACTTCAAATGCCCATGTGTGTCTCCTTAAAAAATAATTTAAAGGATTATTTGTTATTGTTCATTTTTCTTATGGATGCTGTAAAACTGTTGTGATGCAGTTACTCTCAAAGTAATTGGCAGAATACTGAATTAAGAATCATTTTGTACTTTTAAGTTTTAAAAGCTTGTATGAATGAAAGGTCCATCAAAAAAGGTTTAACACAGTACCTTAGTTTTACATCAATAGCAGTTTCATTAGTGGCACGAAGTTTTGATCTCCCTGATGGAGAGAGCACCTGCCAGCACCCTTCCTTTTTCTTTTTCAATGGCAACACATCTTCCTTTCACCTTTATCATTGCAAGGATCCGATCACTGCTATCTGCCATTTGCTAGCAGAGCAGCTGTTCACTGCTGTGTATTATAGAGTTTTCTATACCCCTTACAACTACTCCAGAATAGCTTTGTCATGCTACTCACATTCTTCCTCCAGCCTTGTCCGTGCCACTAGTGAATAAGCCAAAGGAGACAGAGGTGAAGAAAAATTCATTCAGCTGGAGGAAGAAACCTTGGGAGGAACCAAGACTCAAAAGAGGAACCCGTCCTCAGGTCGACCCAGAGAGAAGGGGATGAATAACAGGAGAGGGCCTTAATGAACTTTGGGCAGCGGTGTCCTCAGCTTGGGGAAGGGCCGGGATCAGTCAAGGCCAGTTTCCCACGGAGATCAGTCCGGCAGATGTGCAGCAGTTCCCCTTGGACAAAAAAACAGAGGAGAGAGTTAGTTCTGTTTAAATTTGCAGAGGATTGTTTATATCTGTGAGGAGTGCAAGTTATGACTCCGGCATATCTAGCTAGAGCAGCCTAGCTTTAAAGGGCAGAACCGAGAGGTATGATGGGCGTCAGAGTGCCCCAAGTGAGTGGTGGGCAAGTTTACTTGAATTCTCTGTACCCACCGCCTCCTAGCTCTAGACCTTCCATCTGACAAGAAATATTAGATACAAAAAGCCTGACTAAACAAGCATGTTTTCAGCCTGGACTTAAAAACTGAGACTGTGTCTGAGTCCAGAATGTTGTTTTGTATAGCATTCCAGAGCTTGGGGGTTATATATGAGAATGCTCTTCCCCCTGATGAAGCTTTCATAATTCTGGGAACAAGTAAGTAGTCAGCACCTTGAGATCTGAGTGACTGCAAAGGTTTGTAGTAAGAGATAAGTTCACTGAGGTAATCAGGTGTGAGGCCATTGAAGGCTTTACATGTCATTAGTAAAATTTTGTAGTCAATATGAAATTTGATTGGAAGCCAATGAAGTCTGGATAATATTGGGCTGATGTGGTTGAATTTCCTGGTTCTAGTGATAAAGTCTGGAAGTAATAAGGGCGTGGACTAGATTTTCTGCATCATGGATACATAATGCACTTCTTAACTTAGCAATGTTTCGTAGATGAAGGAAAGCTAATTTAGTAACGGTACTTATATGAGTGTCGAATGAAAGATCGGGATCCATAGTGACACCGAGGAACCAGCGAGATCAAGCATTAGACCTGACAGTTTGTTTCTAGCAGCTTTTGGACCTAGAAGGAGGACTTCAGTTTTACCTACGTTATCTACGGAAGTTATGTGACATAGTCTTTCATATCTTTAATGCAGCCCCCAATCTTATTTAATCTAGGTTTATCATCGGGATTTGCAGAGATAGCTTTATATGTATCGTCTGCATAGCAGTGGAAGCTAATCCCATGTTTCCGAATAATCATCCCCAAGGGCAGCATGTACAAAGTAAATAAAAGAGGTCCTAAAACAGAACTATGTGGGACACCATATTTTACTTTAGTAGGTGCTGAGGATTCCCCTCTTACAAATTTATAGGTATGATCTAAACCAGGATAAGGCGGTTCCAGTGATTCCGACAAGGTTTTCTAGTCTGTCTAGTAAAATAGCATGGTCAATCGTGTCGAATGCCACACTAAGGTCAAGCAGAACCAACAAAGAGACAAATCCTTTCTCAGCGGACAGTAAAAGATAATTTACTATCTTTACTAAGGCTGTGTCTGTGCTATGATGATGCCGGAGCCCAGGTTGAAATTTTTCATACAGTTTTTGTGTAGTAATGAAAATAACTGTTGGGCCATGACTTTCTCTAAGATCTCAGATAGAAATGAAAGGTTAGCGATAGGTTGATAGTGAGCTTGCATGTATCAAGGTGTGTTTTTTTTTTTTTTTGAACTGAGGTTTAATAACTGCTAATTTAAAGGATTTCGGTAGATAACCAATACTAAGTGAAGGGTTTAATACCGATAGGAGAGGCCTGATGATTACTGGTAGGACCTCTTTAAGCAAGCTTGTAGGAATAGAGTTGAGCGAACAGATAGAGGATTTTGAAAAGAGATTAACTGCACCAAGATCTGTTTGTTTGTCTGGGTTAAAAGATGTCAATTTCTCAACTACAGCTGAGATTTGGACAGTATCTGCGTCAAGAACCTGTGGTTCTGCACCTCCCTGGTTCTTAGTTAGTTTAGAAATGGTACTAAACGGAAACCTGGGGCTATTTTTATTAGATTCTTTGAGAGATGATAACTAGGCAGAGCGTGCTGTGGTAAGTGCTTTATTATAGTCTCTAAGGCTCTCCTTCCAGGCGGTGTGGAGGGATTCCAAATTTATCAATCGCCGTTTGCGTTCTAGTCTACGCGCATTTTTCTTTAAAGCACGTGTTTGATCATTATACCAGCGAGCCAGCATTTTCTGTCTGACGTTATGTCTTAATGGTGCGACATAGTCTAGTGTGGATCGAAGAGAGTTCTCGAAGCATTCAGTTAGGTTATCTAGGTCTGCTGGACAAAATGGAGTGCCAATTGGGGTTGAAATTTCTGGAAGATTCTCAATAAAACTATGAGCTGTGGCAGACATAATTGCACGATTGATACAGAAGTGAGGGGACGTGCTTACATTATGATTAAGATGAAGATCATATGTCATGAGGTAGTGATCTGAAATTACTGTAGACAGAGGAAGAATAGCTATGTTATCCACATTAACGCCAAGAGTCAAGATAAGGTCAAGTGTATGGCCTCAGCACTGAGTAGGCCCTGTTACATGCTGGGTGAAGCCAATTGTATCTAGGATTGAAGTAAACGCAGATTTTAGAGGATCCTGTTCTTTTTCAAAGTGAATATTAAAATATTAAAATTATGATTTTATCGCAGCGAACAGCTAAATTTGCTATGAAACAACTAAAATCTTGTAAGAACTCTGTAAATGGCCCTGGTGGCCTGTAGACAGTAATTGGGGAGAGAGAGATTTTATTTGTATCTAAATTAGTTAAATTAAGGAACAAAGTTTCAAAGGACGAGAACTTAGACTCAGTTATCTGTTTAATACTTAAGGAACTTTTATATATAGTTCCTGTACCTCCCCCTCTACCGTTTAGTCTAGGACTGTGTATGTAGTTGTAGCTTGGAGGTGTAGCCTCATTTAGAGCAACAAACTCATCAGGTCTAATCCAGGTCTCAGTAAAGCATAAGGTATCAAGATTCTGATCAGTTATTAATTCATTGACAAGCAGTTTTAAGGGCGAGTGATCTTATGTTTAACAATCCCAACTTTAACTTTAGATCTAAGGCACTGAGCTTGCTGGAAGGATGAGACACAGTAATTAAATTATTTAAGCACACTTTTTGGTATTTCCTACTTATCAGTTTAGTTCGGGGGATAGACACAGTCTTGATTTTATAAAACTTAGGGTGAAACCTAGGTGACGACTCAAGGCAGCTTGCAGACGGTCGGTTAAGCCAGTTTGTCTGCCACCTGGCCAGGGCACTGGTTTGTCGGTAGGAGGAGAGTGGTGCTCGTGTGGGGAAGCTCCCCCAGCGAGGGAGAACTTTTGCGACTATGCCGCCGAATCATCGCCCAATTGCCCTGCTGTGGGGGCTCTACAGCCAGATTTGGGGGCGAGCTATTTTCCCCTAAGGCACCCGGACTGGCTAGCAGCACACCTGACTCTCGTCTCCTATCCCTAAAATCCGGATGCGCTCCTCTAACTCTGGAACCTTCTCCGTCAGATACGTAACTAACGTACACTTCACACAAGTAAACTCTATGCTAGGGCTAGAGTTAGGGACGGAGAGAGCAAGATGGCTACTTGCAATGTGTGTAAAGCCAGCGTGCCGAGGGGTGGAAGTACGGTTGTGTCGTTCAACACAACAAATTTAATCAAGCACCTGCAGAGATTTCATGACAAAGAGTACCAGGAGATGCTAGCAAACAGGGAAAAGACACCAGGCAGCAGACGCTCGTTGATGTTTTCCAAAAACGCAACAAATTTACAGCAGACAACCCAAAAGCGAAAGGAATATATCAGAGAAGACTCTAAGCTCTCCCTCAAGACCTCTTTGGGGTTCTTTCAGGGGCTATTTTGTGTGGGGTTTTTTGGCTGTTTTTGCCCTCTCCCCCTCTCTCTATCTCCCAAAACACGACGAGGCTAAAGTTGGGCATCTCGTAACTTGGCCGGTCCACCTTAAATACAGAAGTGGTGAGATTACACTCTGCCTATACCGTATCTCTGAATTCACAATTTTTAAAATGTATTAGTTTTGCATTTTTACACAGTTTTTGCTGCTAAATGGACATAATACTTGAACTATTTAGATAATTCTCTCAAAACACGACGAGACTAAAGGTAGACTAGCCCTGGGTTGGCTTTGCTTTTTGCCAGCATGAGTTTTGTATTAACGAAAAATAAAAGGAGTTTAAAAACATTGTGTTCTGGTGTTGAGACATTGATGTGTTTTGAATTGGCTGATTCTTAAGGATTGCTGAAATTGTACATATTCTTGATCTTGTGCTGATTGTGTCTCAAACAGTGAGAAACATCTTTTTTAACCTGAGCGTTAGTGACATGAAGTCGATTAATGAGTCTGCTTTGTGTTCTGCTTTGCATTTGTTTGTCCACGTTTGTGTTTCACTGCTTTTTTCCCTTTCTGGCCTCCATAGCTGAGACGTATTTTTCCTGCTTCTGCATCACTTGTCCTTTTATGTTATTTAAACCCTTAAACAGTGTATAATGTACAAGTATATCGTTTACTTTTTCCACCACAACCTAGCTAATATGAGAACAATATATATTTTTTAAATTTAACCATCTTTTTGGGCACATCGGCCCAATGGAAAGACGCAAGGCTTTTAGCAGGATGAGTTGCTCTAGTCAAGTTGATACTAAACCCACGTCAAACTGTGTGAGTGCCTTGCTTTTTCAGCACAACCAAGACAATATTATTTTTAGAATTTGGATACAAAAATCAGAAAAGCCATTAAAAAAAAAACCCATATCAAGTTCCCAAAACCATAAATTTCAGGATATTTAAAGTTTGAGATCTTTGGTTCTACATGACCAATGATCACAAAACAAAGCTTGCTGTGAAGTTTAGAGTCTCCTCTGTGGACTCAAACACACACAAGCTCCAATAAATGTCCTTTCGTAAACAACATTTTTTAGCATCTGTGCACTTATTTTCTGAGGGTTAGTTGAGTAAAGGCTCAAAAATAGACATTTTTCACATACAGGCACAAGAGGGTGCAAGAGGAGGGTTGCTACCCATGTGTGTGGGGACAAAAATATCTCAGAAAACTACAGAAAAATGTATCTATCTGTCTGCCACATTTTACTGTCCTTACCTGGTGCTAATCTGTACCACATCCTTACTGCAGTTTTCCAAAGGATCATTCTGAGCTACCACATTTCCCCAGCCCCAGCTCTACCTGCCTGCCACTGACCCCATTGCATGTCATGGCAATGCATTATTGAAGTGATGTTGGAAAGGGGCAACATCAAGAAGAAGGGGCAATGGCTTCAGCCGCTTTCTGCCCCAGCAAGTGCATAGCACTGGGAAATATTAATTGCTAAAGAAGCAGCCAGACAGCCAGCTTGATGAGGCTGTCTGTGTCAAATTGTCAGCTCTTTTGGTAAAGCCAGACAGTGCTGAGGTGGAATGCACTAAAGTGCAGTTGAGGGATCAGAGTCTTATTGAGGCACGTAATGTGATGCAGGCCCACTTTTATGTGATGACTGATCCTGGATAAGCTCTGGATCAGCATGTCATGTAGGGCCACAGGGGGAGAAGAGTAGATTTAAATCTGCTTTTTGTTCTTTCTCTCTCTACTTTCTTGTGGGCATTTCAGCAGCTGCTTGCACAATTATTGAGGAATTTTATTTCTATTAAAGATGCAAATGTAACCTTTAAAGGAGATTGAGATGCGAAGCAAAAGCTGACATTCAAGGCACTTTATCTCACTGCTCTGTTCATTAGCTGAATGTAATTCTGTTAGTACAAACACATGTATCAGGGACCCACACACCTGACTGTAAAGGTCACACAGATGACACACTGAATGGGCTAAGCAAGAGTTAATGCTACCAATCCCCTCACAGACACACAAACACACACACACACAATTTCTTTAAGTTCAAAAGCTGGTGTGAATTAATGGTCCATTTGAAAATATGATTGCTGGGGAAAAGTGTGAAGTTCAGTACACATTCTTTTGCTGGCGGTAAAGAGCCTGAGAGCTACTGTAATAGCAATCCTTTAGATGTGTATGTGTATTTGGTTTAAAAAAAATCTCCCAGACTTTAATGGGATCTGACTACTCAAAGAGAACTGCAAATGACAGGCAGCAAATGGAAATAAATGTGGGTTTCCCATGAGGAAGAAAGATTTGTCAGTTCTTGAACTTGCCCTCAGCATTGTTTGCATACTTTTACGGGTGCTCAGGGAGCTATAGGGCAGTCTGTAGGGTGAGGTAATGGCCAAAGATCTATTTACACGCCCAGAAACAGAGCATTGATGTCTCTGTGTTGTCTGCATAAAAGCTGTTGTTTATGAGCGTCGTCTTCCAGTGCATTCTGTGGTGGAAAAGCCAATTACTTTCAAATGCTTCTCCTCAGAATTGAAGTGCGCATATGTTTGTGTGTGTGTAGGTGTGAGAGTCCATGCCTGTTATGTGCCTCCATCATGTCTTATCACCATTACAGTACCATAAGTCACGTATGCTGCGATAACCACATAGTGAGTTAGTTTTGCTTTTACACTGAGTTAGTTTTTACACTGTACAGCACATATAAGGTAAACCCACATATGTGCTGTACAGTGTACAATGATCTACTGCCTCCCGCATTTAATTCATGCAGGCGTGTTTTCCTTGTTATAAGCAGCGTAAATACAGTAATAAACCTCACCGTTACAGGCCCGGCACCATGGCTCTGAGAGTGATCCGCCGTTACCAAAAATCCTGATTCACCGCAGTCTGCTGATCCGCAAGCTGCCCAATGTGGAATGCCCTCCCTGAACATCTGAGGAGAACACAATCCACTGTCTGCTTTAAAACAAAGGATTTAAAACATTTATTTGTAATATAATTTACTCTTAATGATTATAAACTCCTCTTATTTTAATGTACCTATTCTTTAACTTTTATTTCTGGATAACTTTGGTAAAGTGACCATGAAAGTCGTGAAAGGCACTTATAAATAACGTATTATTATTATTAATAATTTAATTTAATTTTCTGTAATAAAAATACAGTAAAATGTATGGGTAATCACCAATAATACGGAAATTTAGCTGAATTTGTATTTAAATTAATATTTGTTACAATATGAGTTTTTTCTTAATTATTTAGCACTAAAATGTAAAAAAAAAATTAAATATTGCCTCGGAAAAAGCGTAAAAAAAGCGGAGGATTTCAGCGGGTTCTGCAAATTTGCGTGGGTTTCCGTGAACAATGATTAGTTCGGTTCTCTTAAAAAATCCGTGAATGACTGAAGCTGCGACTGCTGAACCGGGTTTACTGTATATTATTGCTGTCAGAACAAAACTCCTGTCTCCAAATTTTGGTAAGTTTTGATCTTTTCTATTTGTCCATTCAGTATAGCCTTTTAAATGGACAAATGGAAGGGTAAAATGGCAATTACTTAACAGTGGACATGTTTTAGGCTATAAACTGGATAAACTTATCTGTCTGCTTATCAACATACATACAGCACATATCTCTGTATCTTTGGAATGTTGTTTGAAAAAAAATATTCACTACAAATTGAAATTATTGTTTTTAAGTGTCGTATTAAGAATGAGTATTTGAGTACTTATTTTTAAATACCACAAGTACTCAAAGCTTCTGAAATGCTGTATAGGCCAGCTTTAGAGTAAATATTTGATTGCATATCAGATATGTTCCATTTTCCTACACACCTTGTCCTTGAAATGCATGTTTTTGTCGGACTCATACTGAACCACACTTTTTTTGGTGGAGAAGGCAGCTGTGGTAGTGTCAGTGGGTCACACGCTAGGGAGTATTATGGTAAATGAAGGGCACTGTTCTCAGTGTTTGGCACAGTTAGAGTGCAAACAGCCGGCCGCACAATCATACTCTCAGTGTCTGCGACACAAGATCCTCCCACCAGCACAGCCAAAAGTCGAACCCAAAAACACTGCCCCAGCGTCTTGTGACTAAAGTATGAAACTAGCATGGTTTAGAAGAAAGCAATTGGAGAACTACATTGCATTTAATTTGTGCTGCCTTTAAACCACTCAAATCAATGTTCTTTTTCTACATATACAAAAATAATGGCATCTTCTTTTGCCTACCTGCATGAAGTCATGTCAAGAATTTTCTAAAGCTCTAGCACTATTAAAACAAACAGACTTTTTGTCTTCACACACTGACTAATCATCTCGGCAGAGACAAACTGGCACTGATTAGTCAACACAGCTGTTTGCTGTGGTAAGGCTGTTCCTATGGCTGTTTCCCGAACCAGGTTTTTTAGTCTGTCTAATAGAATAGAGTGGTCTGCTGTGTTGAATGTTCCACTAAAGTTGAGCAAACCCAGCAAAGATACAAACCCTTAAGCGGGCAGTGAAATATCATTTACTATCTTTACCAGGGCCATTTTGGTGATGTGATTAGACTGTAATCCAGATGGAAATTTTTATATATGCAGTTGTTACGCTGAAGGGAAAATAACTGTCGGGTCTTGACTTTCTCTGAAATCTTAGTTAGATTAGGAATAATTCTATAATTTGAGAAATCATGTGGATCAAGAAATAGTTTCTTTGACATAGGCTTAATAACTGCTAGTAGAGAGGAGTTTAGTATTGCTAAAAGAGGCCTGATTATTACTCGTAAAATTTATTTAAGGAAGCTTGTAAGAACCAGAGAAGGGGACTTGAGTCTTGAGACTTAAGTCGCACAAAGAAAGACTTGTGACTTGACTTTAGACTTACCCTCAATGACTTGACACATGACTCGGACTTGGGTGTTATGACTTGTGAGTCATAACTCGTAAAAAATGTTCATTTCATGGAATTATTTATTTATATCATGCACTCTTTCCAACGACCCCTCGTTTGCCATAAATGCCCCCAGCGATAACGAGTTATTAGCCAAAAACCGTTCACCTCGCCCTGGTGTCCCATTACTTTTGTCTGAGGTGAACTGTTTTTGGCTAATAACTCCGGATCTCTGGGGGCTATTATGGCAAACGAGGGGTCTTTGGAAAGGTGTCACCGAGCCCTATCTAACTGTCACATTTAGAATGCGAGATATATTTGTCATATTTAACGTTTAGATTTAAGATCATTTAAGGCAAATCCTCCATGTTGCTGAGGGGATATCACAGCACGCAGTCCAGCCCCCTTCTAAATAACAGCCAGTTGTAATCACAGTGCGTGGCCAATTAGCATATCTTCTAAACATTTGAGCTCAACATTCAGAGCTCAAAAATCCCACATTCAGAGTTGCCATTTGTAAAAGTGCAACATTTAGATTTAGAGGGCAACATTTAGTTTTTTAACTCATTTAGCTCTAAATGTGTAAAAATTGTGTGAAAATTGAGCTAAATGACGAAAAAATTACACCTCTAAATTTGTTAAGCTGTTTTTACAAACGGCACCATTTAGAGTTGCTGTTTGTAAAAGTGCTACATTTAAATCCTACATTTAGAGTGCAACATTTAGATGTAAGATTTAACATTGAGGTATAGATTTAACATTGAGATGTATATTTAACATTTAAATTTAGATTGAACTTTTAGATTTAGATTGAACATTTAAATTTCACATTTAACATTTACGCAGCAAGAAAATGTACCAAAACGTAACACTGTGTTTTTTAACACATTTAATTTTAAATGTGTGAAAATTGTGTTAAAATTGCGCTAAATTATGAAAAAATGACACCTCTAAATTTGTTGAGCTGTTTTTACAAACGGCACCCCATTGACTTGGACTTGGGCCTAAAGACTTGAGACTTGACTTGGACTTGGTAAAAATGACTTGTGAACATCTCTGGTAAGAAGATGGATATTTTGATGAGAGGCTAATTGAGTTCTCCTTGTTGAACTGGATTTAAGGATACCAGCCCCTGTTTTCTGATTAATACCTACAGCACTTCTGTGAATGGTTGCTATGCCTTCCCATCTGCTCTAATTTAGGACTGTGTACGTAGTTGTAGCCAGAGGGCTTGGCTTCATTAAGAGCAACACTCGTCAGGTCTAATCCAGGTCTCTGTAAGATGGTTGCTTTAGCCAGTCTGCCTGCCCCCTGGCCTCGCTGCTGGTTTTTAACACATTTTATAATAATGCTTGTGTGTATGTTGAACATTTCCAAAATGTTTAACCCCTTAAGCTTAACCTCCATTTTCCAGACTGCAGTACCCAACTTTAAAAGCTCACTGCTCCCTCATACTTTGGTCCTTTTGCGTGTGGTTGGTCTCATTTGAAAGCTAAGAGCCTGATGTTTCATGTGCAAGAGAAAACAAAAATGTACAACCAACTGTCTCAAAGCAACACAGGATGGAATGAAGGATTTAACATAAACGCTTGTCAAACTTCTTTGAGTTCAGCTGAGCCTTCTCCTCCTGGCATTGTAAAGGGGCCTGAGACACCTTTAGGTCATAGCCACAGGCCTTGTCAACTTATGTTCAAAAATTGAGATCAAAAGAATAAAAAATGAATATTTTACAACTGTTTTAGTACAGGCAGACACTTGGAGACTCCAAAGGACCTTTTGGAGACTCCAAAGGACCTTTTGGTTACCACTTCAAAATCACTTCAGCTGTATTATTTATCTTGGTCTATAATGAAAGACACTGTGCACTGTTATGAGCCCCTTTGACTTGTCATAATCCTTTGTATATGAAGAGAAGTGTGTATTTTTGGAATTGCGGCTTGGAATAGGTCAAGGACATTTCTAATGTGTGCAAAGTACATTTTTTATTTGTGCAAAATAAAGAAATATAAAATCCAAAACTATAAAATATAAAACTATAAATAAAATACAAATAGAAAACAGAAAAACTCCAAATGGAAAAATTACAAATAATAAAACATCTAGAGAAATTGAAAACCTATGTATAAAATAAACAACTATTTACAAAATATTTACATAACATTACACAACTATTTACAAAGTATTTACATATAACATTACACAACTATTTACAAAACATTTACAAATAACATTACATATTTACAAATTCTTTGCATTGTCCCACTGGCAATAGCGGTCTCTCTGAGACATTGCAGCTGTGAGAGTCTTTTGGTCACCATGTGCGCAGCTCCTCCTTCATCCTCTGCAAAGAAAACTGGCCTCTGGAGATCCGGCTCCGAGTCACTTTTGGATTCCCTAAAATAACAAAATAGGTTTTATAAACCAGTCTCATTATCTAAAACCCTGCTGAAAAATATCAGGCACTAACCCACGTGACCACATGCAGTTACAGTGTCCCCATCCCCACAAACGCACGCACGCGCACACACACACACACACTCTTACACAAAAGAAAAACTCCCCTGCAGTTTTATCACAATGTAGTCAACTTATAAATCATTTTATAAATCAGTGTCATGACTTCAGTGTACTCACAGCTCTAAATCCGGATCCTTCCCCGAGATGAATTCAGCGATGCCCGCGAATCTGCCGATTC
>JBBPCX010000141.1:363393-399375 GCA_037974365.1 Hydrocynus forskahlii | reverse complement strand
CCCACCCCATGCAGGAGACTCTGACAGCACTGAGCAGCTCCTTCAGTGGCAGGCTGCGGCACCCACGATGTGGGACGAGAGATTCCACAAGTCTTTCCTCCCAACCGCTGTCAGACTGTACAACAAAGACTTTGCTGATGACCACACACATGCAGACAGACACACACACTCATCCATTACACACCAATACACAGGGTAGCTTTCGCTAATTTGTCTTAAGTGCAATATTATTACTAAGTGCAATTTACTAAGTGCAATGTTTCTATTAAGATATGTGCAATGTTTGGGTGAAGCTACTACTGCTGGGCAGAATGTGCAATTTAGAATGCAATTTAAAATGTGCATTTTTTGGTATACTGCTAATGCTACTTGCTGTACACCTTTGGTATATATGCTATACATTTTTATATACTGTGGATTATGTACTGTACATTTTTAGACTGTGCATCTGAGCATTTATTTATTTTATACTATACGTATAAAATAAAGACTATTTATACTATACTGTGTATTTTATACAAAATGTGCAATTTAGCCTGATAAGACAAGATAAGACAAGACAACATTCAGTGCAATTGACACTGACGACTTCTCTGACACAAAAAATTTGACATGAAAGAAACTAAAGGAAATGCTCAAATTGGCTGATATCCTCTGCATGTTTTTTTTTTTTTTTGCTTTTGTGACATCCGGGCCTCGTCCACCACACCCCTCGTCCTAGTGCTGGATTGTTTGTTTGGGCACGGCGGTTAGCAAGGCAACCAGACGCGCCTAAACGGAATGAGCCACCACTGCTCAGCTTCTGATTGCCTTACTAAGCGCCAAGCACAAACATAAACAACCCAGCACGAGGATGAGGGGGCATGACGGACAAGACCCGGATGTCACAGTCACCTGTACTCAGAGAGCCAATCCGAGAATGTTATTTATTTCTCCTTGCTGCTGATTGGCTGCTGCCCTGTGACGCATCTCTGGCAGACAAAGTCCAGAATTTCCCCAGTGGAGCATCTCAAGTGTTCTCATGTTTTTCATTTTGTTCTTCTTAAAGCCCTGTATTTTTTATTACTGTGCATTAAATTATTTTACTACTGTATTTACCCTGCTTATACCAAAGAAAACGCGCGTGCATGAATTACAGTACAGTATATACAGGGGTAACATCGATATTTTGCATTCTATCAGTGCAGGAGACCGCAGTTCAGTGTACACTGTACAGTACGGATACATGTTTACCATTACATTTTCTTTGAGGGTAATGTATTAAGCTGAGTTTAAAATAAAAAAGTGTTTTGGGAGCATATCTGGGAGGCATATCTAAGGGTTTACACTATACATTTTTTTTTTACCACATCACATATTCACGGGTTTTCACTATACATGGGTGCCCTTGGAACGTAACTGTATATGCCATTTATGACAGTTTGAAGAGCTTAAAAATTTCAACGAAAGATACGTAGATACAATATTTTATTACAAAGCAATATATTTTAGTTTATAACAAAAAATTTGATCACAAAATAGGATAGGCAAATCTATCTAAAAGAATCACTTATCCAGAGTGATGTACATCTGTGCTTTGTAATCCACAAGAAAACGTCCCTCATACTAGTAAGCCTAGACCTAAGATTGAGAGCTGCTAGAAGACTAAGATTCTATCAGAGAAGAAGGAACCTATCAAATCAAACACACAGAAGACAAAAACTTTTTTGGGAAGTTTGTGTTTGTTAAGTCAGTTCATGACATGAACATCTTGTTATTCTAAGTGCTCCGTGAAGATGTGGGTCTTCAGTTGCTGTCCAAAGACAGTAAGGGTCTTAGCAGTTCTGATGTTCAGGGGAAGCTTGTTTCACCACTTTGGTGCCAAAGCTAAGAAAAATCTCAGGGTACTTCTTCGACCATTGAGAAGAGGTGTGTCAAGTCGGGCTGATCAGTGCTGACAGGTGAGACTGAGCTGGAATGTTTTTGGCTTTGTAAACGAGTTTTAAATCTAATCGTAAACCATAGTAAGCCAGTGAAGAGTTTGCGGTGGTGGAGTGGTGTTTGAGAATTTTGGTGCATTGAAGATCAGATGTGCTACTGCATTCGGAATAATCTGTAGATATCCAGGGTTTTCAGAGGTAGGCCAGCTAGAAGAAACTTACAGTGGTCTAGTGAGATAAGTATCTAGACAAGTATCTGAGTAGCATCAGTGGTGAGGAAAGGATGAATTCCCCTCATTTTAAAAAGAAGGTATATGCAAGTTCGGGAGGAATTATTAATGTTAAATGAAAATGAGAGATCTTCACCTAAGGGAACACACTGATTTCATATATTTGATGAGGAGGTGGTAACAGCATTTTCAAAAGTGATAGTCAGGTCAGGTCATGGGGATGTATCCCCTTGGTATGTACAGGAGTCTTGCTGGGATTAAGCTTCAGCTATCATCCAAGAGAAAATGCTTTTCAGACATGCAGAGCTCCGGGCTGAGGTCCGAGAGTAACCGAGAGGAGAGGAGAGTTGGATATCTTGAGTGTAACAGTTGGTTATGTACAGCATGCTCCAGGACTTTGGAGAAGAAGGAGAGAAGATATACCGGTCAGTAGTTGTTCACGTCTTTTGAAGTTGAGCATGGCCTTTTTTAGGATTGGTGTGACAGTAGCTGATTTGAAGGTTGTTGGAACATGGCCTGTTTCCATGGAGCCGTTTATTATGTGTGTGATGTACAGTAAGGAAGAAGTGGTGATGTGGTAGGGTTCCAGGATAGCAGGAGCCAAAGAATGTTGAGAATAGGAGTGGCTCTTCTGAAGACAAGGTCAAGGACATTACCTGCATTATGGGTTGCCGCCAAATTAGCCACAATATTTGCATATTTACATTCATTCAAGAGATTCATGAGATTCTAACTGTATAAGAGGGACAGTATTTATTATTGAGTGGATGCTTCATTTGCAGTGTTGAGCTACAAGAATCATCTGTCTTTTTGAATGTTGGGTTGTTTACACTTTGGTTGGTGATTGTTTATGACACAAACTTAAATGTAACGCACTTCCTATCAGAATTGTCCAGTCTGAGTGCAGGATAAGAGGTCAAAGCATTGGCACTCCTTGTGTCATGTTGAATATTGCACAAATGTTACTTTTTGCCTTTTTTTTTTTTACCACAGTTTTGATTTGCTGGAGCTCCAGCTTTTAATTTCACAAATAAGCTCCCTGGAAGCCCAATTATCAATCAAAGAGATTCTAGTGTGAGGTCTCTCTAGCAACTGTTGTCATTGGAGAGCTGAGCTGCTTTGCTTCTCACTGCAGCCCAAACTCTCATTTTTCTTTTCAGCAAGTTTTTACTGCATAGTTGGTCTGATTGCTGTATTGTGTCTAACAGATATGGTTAAATTTTTAAAGTGTCACATGCAGTGAATAAAAACACGCTAAGATTTTATTTTTATTTTCTGAAATGTAATAATGTTTTTGGCTTCTATTCACCTGATTTCCATTATTTTAACAGCTTTTGCTTACTATGGACGAATAACTTTCCTCCATGAATTAAGCAGTGAAAGAAACTATATTTGGCCTTTATCTGTAGAAGACTCAGGATATTTTCGCGCCAGTTGTTTTATGCAATGCTGACAGAAGTCCCTTACCCTCTGTCTCACTGCTACTTGGATTTATCCCAGGGGTGCTCCTTAAATCCCTTTCCTCATGTTTAACTGGTAGCTCTTCTGGGAATCAGCTGTGGGGACAGGCTGTGGTGGCAATGTACTGGCCCGGCAGTAGCCAGGCGTGGGTTTTCCATCTCATTAATTACCCTGCGATTGTGCTCAAATGGATGCATATGTCCACTTCAATAGACTACATATCAAAGGCAGGAATGCAGTAGCTGCTTTATTATTCAAAGGGAGACCTAGTTATGTCAAGAGCGTGTGAATGCTGCTTATAGCAACAGTGTGGGTGACAGGCACAGGAGAGGCTCTACCTATGGATGGCCTGAAAGATTAAAAAGGGTGGAGGCTGAGACATGCCTGGCAATCTCCAGAGACTTTCTTTCCTTCTCTCTCTATCTTCATGTCTCACTTTTTTCATCTAATCCCCTTTCTCTCTTTAACCTACTCTGCTGCATGTCCTGACATGTTGCATGAACAGATGTAGCACTAACCTATTCAGAAGGGCAGAGGTGGTGGTGTATTTTTTCCTCATTCTTCGTGGTAATGTGCAAACTATGAAATCAGCAGATGCTGTGGAACACCTCGGACGATATTTTCCACTGTAGTGTTAAAACTTTTAATATTTAAACAGAATTACCAAATGAGAGTAAACAGCCCCTTGAGAACTACATAATTTATACATCACAGAGAAGAAAAAGATTTACAAACATAGTAAACAACTTTTACATTTTAAATTGTTATCACTCTGGATCATTTTATTAATCACCTTGATGTTGAGGTGTGGCATATAGAGGAGTGATTATCTCAGACAGAGGGTTCTCTAATCAAATTGGTTTTAGCCTCTCCTGGAAAGTATCCTAGTGTTTGATTTAATTTGCCAAATGTTTCCTCTTTCAAGCCAGAGTAAATAGATTGTCAACAACTGATATTCAATGGGTCACCACAGTCCCTGGTTAGATGAAGCCAGAGGTTTCATGACAAAGCAGCTGTCAGTCACTTGCTTTGATCTCTACATGTTTTTCCAGCAGGTTGTTGTGTTGCAGTCTGTACCTGGTACATCATGAGAGAGGGGTGAATGTACACGTCATATAAACTTTTAACGCCCAAGAATTAAAAGTCAGTTTTGTGAAATGTCTGTCTAGATAATTGTTCTGTTATTCTAAAGTGAAAACATCTAGCTTTAAGAACATCTCAACTGCAAGTCAGTAGACCAAGTTAATGAACCATGTAACTCTTAAAAATCACCCTCTGTTGCATCACTCCGTATGGAGTTCCAAACTGATTCTGGGACAGCATCATTAGAAGTTTCCACAGCTGTGCAATGCAAGCAGTTGGCTGGAGTGGTGTTAAGCACCCTGCCACTGGACTGTTGAGCAGTGGAATCATGTTCTGTGAAGTGATGAATGACACTTCACTATCTGGCAGTCTGATGAATGAATCAAATGGCAGAAAAGCACTAACTATGAATGCAAAGTGCCAGTAGTATTTTTATGGAGGAGGGATAATAGTCTGAGACTGATTTTCAGGGTTTAGGTAATTTAAACATAATAAATAACATAATATAAAAAGGTGTTGGCCTGGTCTCCGAATTCACACAGTTTCAATCCAACTGAGCATTTGTGGGATGTGCTGAAACAAGTCTGGCAGGAACACCTTACAACTTTGGGGGCTTAAAGGATTTGCTGCTAACGTCTTGATGTCAGACACCACAGGACACCATCATAGGTCTTGTAGAGTCCATGTCTGAGTTGTTCAGAGCTGTATTTGTGGCATGTGGAATGTCAACAGCATATTAGGCAGGGTTTAAAATAATTAAATTAAAAAATTTATTGGGCAAAATAATTAAAATAGAACAGAACAATACACCAGATAACAGTTTCCACAAAGACACTCAGTAGTTTATCTGGTCCCAGAAACAGTTCTACACATTTATCCCATACACACATGCTTACATCTGTTAACCATCAGACACTACTGGAACTTGGTTAATGTCATTTACGCTATCAGTACAATCTGGTCCTTGACTTGCTGCACAGACCAGACTGTAACATCACCTAATGTTTGTGACTTGAAGAACGTGGTGCCACAGGCAGTGGGAGAGGAAGCAGAAATGCAGAAAGCAGGCTGATGGGTGGTTCCTTCCTTTTTATTCTCATATGAAAAAAGGTTACTACTTCAGACTGCAACTGACAACACAGCTGGAGCTGGTCATGGTACTTCTTTGTCATTTCAGTAAGATGTGATTTGTCAGTTAATTGGGTGTACTAATGTAAACGTTATAACTGTAGACTTCTAGCCCAGACTTAAAGGATTCATTGAAAGATCTTACATTATCTTTGGAAGCAAACTTGGCACAACAAGTTTTGGGCTGTTTCAAGGAAAGAGAAAATAGTGTAAGTCTGATTTTTCAGTGAAAGGTTGCTATAAAGAGATCTGAGACACCAACACTCGGGAGCTAGGTAGGAAAAAGTTATGTGTTTGTTACAGTTTTAATAATTTTCCTTAGAGAGAATGTAAGGCATCATGTTAAATATAGAGGTATTATATAAGATTCAGTTTCTGAATTTAGCACTGTGTAGTAGCTATAAACTAAAGTTAGCAGTTAATCATTTATTTGCTAAGCATTTCATGTGTCTGTCTTTTTTCACTCACTGTTATATATTTTATGGCATATATGATATTATAATGGTTGACCTTTTAAGACCAAACACAATTGCCAAGGTAGCCACATGATTTCTAAGTGGCATACCTGTAATTTCTTTGATCACTGCAGTGACTGACCCTGTTGTAAACCCTGCTCAGTTCTACAAATGGAATGTAAACATATACGGATGTTATGCTTACTAGAACTTCATAGAAATTCAATGAACTATCACAGAACTTCATTCTATGTTTGGTTGAATTGAAATAGTTTGTTGATTTCAAATGCTACATTACAGTGTGATATTTGTCACTTGTCAAGAGTCTGTGCAGTGAAGTGAGACCTGCTTTGACAGTGTGGTGTTACATCTAAATGTAATTATGCCAGAGAGGCCCAGTATCTCTTCCCTAATAACGTGAACTGACTGCAGGGATAACAGCAATAAGCCTGTACATAGTTGGCTGCAGATGTGTTTTAGAACTGCCTTCGGTGGAATCAGATTTGTTTTTGTTTTGTCATCCCCCTCGCCTCATCTCTCCTGACACATTTATGAGATAAGGTGTATGAAAGCACTGCAATGGAAGAGAATGGTGGGCCTTATGCCAGAGGACAAGTGTTTTCAGTGATGGTGTCTTCATTCAATACATTCAAAATACAATAAACAAAATTCAAATACAAAATACAATAAAATGTCTACTACTATTGGACACTGTTAGATGAAGCATGCAGCATCCTTCACCCTGCCTCTCTCCACTGCAGGGAATTTTCTCATCTCTGTTTGGCAAGTGTTCTGGATTTACTGGCTAAGAAAAAGGATGCACTGCCCTTGGACTTTTGTCAGGCTCTATGTGTTAATTAGCCACATCCTTTGGGGACAGTCCCAAACTGCTTAGCTATTTCATCACCGTGCTGCCCCAGGGGAGAAGTATGACTTCCATGTCTTTAAATGCAATCAAAAGTTTACATCTGGCTACTTCACTTTCTCAGTTTGAAGTTGTTAAAGAACTGCTGACTGAGTTTCACAACTTGCCGGAAGTTCTTTCTGGATATCATAGATGTAAATTTAGCTACTATGACCTAAGCCTTTGACAAAGGTAGGTCACTCCCAGGAGTGGATAAAACCCCTCTAAAACAGCATGCTTTCCTAAAAATACTATTATGGGAGCAGTGAGTGCTTCTGCCTACTGTGTATGTGTAAGTAGGTTGGAAAGTGCTCTCCTCCCCTGACTGTAACTCGTCTCTTCTTTAGCAAAGGTAATGTCTTTCTACAGTGTTTGCAAAGAAGGGAGCCCATAAATCACAGGTCCCTCGCACCAGGTCACTGGGCCCTCAAGTAGCAAGGTGCAGGTCACTGCTCCCTGACTTCTCATCAATACAGCTTGTGGGTGGAAATAGAGAGTGTAGTGGGTGGGACAGGACATGTAGATTCTTTCATGTAGAAGTGCAGAAGTCATGGCATTCAATTATTGTATTATGTACTACAGAGCGGCACTGACTGCTGAGCCACTGCTGAGAGCAAATGGAATGTGGAGACAAACATCAGACTTTGGAGAGGAAATTGTGATGCCCTGAGGAGGGGAGGAGGGGGGGTGAGAGAGACAGAGAGAGAGAGAGAGAAATAGTGATGAAAGATAGAGAGAGAAAGAGACAGAGAGAGAGAGAGAGAGAGAAATAGTGATGAAAGATCAAGAGGGTGACAAAAAGGAAGAGTAATGCTTGATAAATTATAAAAAAAATTATAATTAGATGATTCAAACAGAAGCTTATTATAAATTTTGAAAATGAAACCTTTCTGCGGTGGGATGTTATTTATCATCATTTACATTTGGTCTAAAAGAACACAGTGGGACATGGAAGCTTGTTCACTGTTGGCTATTTGTGGTTCACTGTTTTTTTAATGACAGTGACCACATTCGCTCATTTTATAGAACCAGCATCTTGAAACTGAAAGTGAGTCTGAGGAGGAAAAATTCTGAATGGAAGATGGTCAAAGCAGAATCACTTAAAATAAGTAGAACAAAATAAGTATTTCAATACTGAAATCACTATCCAGATATTCCTTTCACCATGGGAAGACAGAGAAAATATACTGACCAACAGCTCAAACTCAGGACTTTAACAGGACTTTAACATGTGACCGTATCTCTTAAATATAAGTAAATATATTCAATCATACAACAAATCTGAACATCTTGCATTTCCAAGAACGTGTTGTTAAGGATATGACTGAGCTGTCAGAAATAGCAGGGGTTTATTATAATTAGACAAAAAAAATTCTACTTCTTGTCAACCAGTTTAAGAAACAGTGAAAATATATTGGAAAGACCCACAGTGCTGAGGGGGGAAAGTCTTGATGACCGCACCAACATCTGTAAACATGCAACCTGTAATCATTCCCATTGGTTATTTTTGAATATTAAAAAATGTATTTATATTTATTGCCAATTAGTTGGCTGTGCTGACAGGTTGCATCACAGTCTGGTATAGGAACTGCTCTGCCCACAGCTGCAAATCACTATAGACAGTTGGTGGGGGAGGCACAGCACATCACAGACACTGATCACTAATCCCTTGTCATTCAGGATCTTTTCCACCAGTGGTGCCTGTGGAAGACTACATAATCAAGGACCGTATTCATCCAGCACAAAAACCGCTCCCCTTGTTATCATCTGTCAGACGGTACAAAATCATGGCTGTACTACTAGCCTCAAACACAGTTTTTATCACCAGGACATCAGGTTTCTCAATTTAAAAATCTAAATATTCCACATTACCACTGTTTACTCTTGTCTGCACTGTTCACAGTCTACTGCACTACTGACCATGACTGCAGTTGTTAAACCAACTGCTGCATACCCAATGAGCAATATTGTTGTATATACTCTTCATTTCACTTTTAAATTCTTCATTTCACTTTTAACCATGAATCCTCTTTTGAATATGATCCTTTTATACACATACTGGTTCAGAATTCAGCTGCCTGCATCATTACCAGAACTCCTTCTATCCATCATATAACTCCCGTTTTGCAGCAGCTCCCGTTTAAGTTGAATTCAAAATTAATATGTTAACCTTCAAGGCCATTCACAGCCTTCCTCCTCCATCCATTTGACCGTCCCTTCTGCCCATCTTACCACTATAGGGATCAGAGCTTTGAGCCTCTCTGCTCCCTGGCTCTGGAACTCACTACCACCTGAGCTCAGAAACATCAATTCATTTTTATACTTTAAATCCACACTCAGAACCCATCTGTTCAAGCGTGCTTTCTCTCTCTGATTCATTTGCACTGTCTAAATGGTCTAAATTTATATGCTTCTTTAATCTTGTCTGTTATTATGGTTTTACTGTTTGTTGCACTTGTTTTATTGTACTGTGTCCTTGTGTGCCAGAAAGGCGCCTATGAATAAAATGTATTATTATTATTATTATTATTATTATTATTATTATTATTATTATTATATTTAGTTTTTATTTATAGCTTATTCCATTTTTATAAAAATGTTATCTTACCTTGTATTTTTAATATGACTTGTGCTCTTATTGCTGAATTGACATGTACTGATGACCATGTGTTAACATACATATGACTGATAAAACTGAACTGAACAGATCCTACAACTGTTAAATTTAGACTCTACTGGTAGTATACTTCATCGATAGTATACTTCAACTCACTGAGTGTTAGCTTGCATGAAGCAGTATTTGTATTTCAAGAATATTTTTGCGTCATAGGACACCTCTAAGATTTTACATAGGCTTTAAAAATGTCGGCTGACATGTTGTATTGACTGAAGTCAGATTTATGGCATTCTTTAATATGCAGTGAACCGCTGAAATTCGCGGATTGTGAAAAACGTGAATTGTGAAAAAACGTGAATTTGTGGTGTGGTTAAAAATTGCCTGAAAATGCCTATTTTTATAGTGTCAACCCTAAATATGCTCCCAAAACACTTTAATTTCATGTTAAACTTAGCTTAGCACATAGCCCTTAAAAATATATAAAGGTACACCCGTATCTGTACTGTACAGTGTACACTGAACTGCTGTCTCACGCAGTGCTAGAGTGTAAAATACCGATGTTACCCCTATATCTATACTTTACTGTAATTCATGCAATTTTCTTTGGTATTAGCAGGGTAAATACAGTATTTTTTTAAATTTCATTTACAGTAATAAAAATACAGGGCTTTAAGAAGAACAAAACAAAAAACACTAGAACACTTGGCGAAACACTCAAGATAGCTCCACACGGGAAACTGTAATGATGCGGAAATTCTGGACTGCCACTACCAGATGCATCACAGGGCAGCAGCCGAACAGCATCAAGGAGAAATAAATAACACTCCTGGATTGGCTACTTTCAAACCTCCCGCCTCTGAGTACAGGGGGTATTTCACCATCCCAAGACACGCTTTCTTTGTGTTCTCTCGACAGTACTAAAATATTTATATAGTTATATTTTATACGCAAATGTAGCTGAATTTTACAATATATAATTTTTCTTGCACTTTAGTGCTAAATTATTAAGAAAAATATAATTTTTCTAATTTTGTAACAAATATTAACATATTGCTACGAAAACAGCAGTCTCTGTCAAAAAATGTGGCCAATTATTTGTTAGATTCAAAGATAAAATCAGCAAATGACTGAAGCTCCGAACTCTGAACCATGAATTTGCAGGGGTTTACTGTATTTTACATTTACTGATGGTAATTTAGGAAAATTCCCTGTTGTGCTGCCAGAATGACAGGAAAAGCTCTATCTTACTAGATCATGTAAAATGTGCTATTGCAGAAGCAGTCATGCTTCTCTTTCACTCAGCTCTAACCCTTAGCTTTATTTGTGAGCCAGGAGATGGAGCCAAGTTTCAGTGCTGCTGCAAACTCAGAGACCTGTCTTTTGTGTTTCAGATCCTGGTGAATCCTGTTAACCACCCTGCTCTACTATATGAGAATGTTGTTGTGAGTGAAGGGATTTCCATTCTGAGAGACATGTACTTCAGCCCTGATCATCAGTTTATATACACACTCACGGACAAGGAGGTGAGACCCAAGTGCAGACTCATAAACACATAGAGAAGCAAACACAGACACAACACATCCAGACATACATTAATCTAAGCACACTCCCCTCTTCATTCTTGTGTGGGCTGTGGAACTTGATTGTTGAAGTGGTTCCTTAATTTAAAAGAAAAGCAGGAAAATACATACATTTTGAAACACATTGACATAAATCAGCACCTCACTAATTATTTGAAAAAAGAATGCAGTTATGTGCACTTGATGTGCACTTGAAGCTGCGATTTTCCATGTCTGTCTCTATGTTTCTTTATATTTGCACCTCCTTCTTCCGACAATATATGTGGTGATATGCTTTGTGTGTATGCAAGGTTGTATGAGAAAGAGGCACAAATGTATACACACACACACACGCACAAACACACATATAGAATAAGCACTCATGTTCCTCTACACACTTCTCCACACACACACACACACTTCTAGTAATTGACACTCTATTAAAGATGGGAATGGGGCCTCTGATCCTTGTGTTTCTCCTGTTATCTGCTGTTCAGAATGCCTTCTCTCCCACGCTTATTTAAGGGAAGTTCCTTTATCCTGACACAGAGGCACACACACACACACACTCTCACACACACTCACATACACACGCATAATCAAAATTAATGCTCTATAGAGGATTCATTGGCTGAAGTTGAGGTCCCACAGATTTATCCACATTGGAGAAAATAGCACCAATAGTATAAAATAGTATATATTTTTAAATGCCCATCCCTAGATATAGTGCAAACTGAAACCCAGTTGCTTGCATTCTGTTACTGTTGTTCTGTTACTGTTGAAGCCATCTCATTCAAATTTACTTTTTAAACAATTCTGGCAGGTAAAAATAGCGGACCGGAAAATAGATTTCTAGTGCATGTTTGGGGAGTGTGACTGAGGGGTGTGGCTAGAACTCCGGAGAACACGATCAATAGGTTGTTCGTGGTGGTGTGGTGGGGGGCGTGGCAGAGGTTGTGGTTGGATCATGAGATCATTCTGTAACTAGTGACGCCTCCCTGCATCAAAACCCTCTACAAACCATCTTATCATTATTCTAACTCCTTGGAAGGTGCCACCTGCTACCCATGTTATGGTTTCTCCCAGGTTGACCCTATGGAAATGGCCCTGAAACTCTAAAAACATGCACATTGTTCTCAAGAGAAGATATCTGACAGGAAAACATAACAGAAAAACATAGTGCTTGTGAAGAAAATAACAATCATTATCATATCCCCTTTGCCCCAACAGCCCAGACCTGGCCGAGTTGGCCACACAACCTTAATCATTTAGTCAATAAAATCACACTAATATGATATTAGAGAAAGAATCATCAACTGAATATACTTCATTAACTTGAACATACTGATTTTCTCTTACACAAGACATAAGTTTTTTCCAGCTATTAACATGCCATGATTTTATCACTGAAGTACTGCAAGTGTGACTGCAGAACCTGCAATATCAGTAAAATGGCAGACAGCAACAGCAAAGTGGAGAGCTTGATAGTTTCCCCTGAAACAAGAATTCATGAGCTACAATCACAGAGGAGTTGGAAACTTTGTATACATAATATCGGTTTGAACTGTTGTTTGGGAACATTCACCCTATATAAATTATGTGACTTTCATTTTCTGGTTCATGTGAACCCTATATTCATCCAAAGAAACTGAATTATTGACAGTAATAATTCCATACAGAAAAAACATATTTTGCTATATTTATAATGCTATAACAAAATGTATATAATTTTTTATGGAATGCATGTATTTAGGGTCAATTAAATGAAAGTACGTGTGATTAACGGTGAATAATTAGACAAAATAATATCTTTTTGACAGCCATTGTTTTAAAAAAAAAAATTTCTATGGTGAGAACGTATGAAAAATAAGACCAATAAGAGAGAAGCCACAAAAACGCACAAAATGTTCATATTTACTCCCTGCTCAGTAGCCTCCCTCAAATGTGACTAGATGGAATATTATCAAGTGTCAAGTCAAGCCAAGTTGGTTTATTGTCATTTCAACCATATACACATTACACAGTGAAATGAAACAATGTTCTTTCAGGACCATGGTGCAACACAAGAACAGAAACAGAAACACTACATGACTACATAAATGCAGACAGGACAAAGAAAGCAAGAGAGAGTAAGAAATTAATTGAATACTATATTATCACAGATTATGGCAGACAGCAATAAATAATAGTAACAGCAGGATGTAGTGTATTATAAATAGATGGGTATTTATAGTGGCAGTTGGGGTATAAGTCCAGTGTATATGAATTGTGTTATGAGAGGAAGAAGCTCAGTTCAGGGATGTACAGTGGGGGAAATAATTATTTGATCCCCTGCTGAAAGTTTGCTGATTTACAAAAAATGAACAGCCTCTAATTTATGAGGTAGTTTAATTTTTATGGAGAAAGACAGAATATCAACCAAAAATCAAGGATGCACATGTTACATAAAAGTTATAAACTGATTTGCATGTCATTGAGTGAAACAAGTATTTGATCCCAGCCAGACTTCTGGCTCCCACAGACAGTCTGTGTGCCCATGTTGCACACAGAATACAATCAATCTATCAATTACATATACCCCTGATCTTAACTCGTTATGTATATAAAGCACTCCTGTCCACAGAATCAGTTTCTTCCAACCTCTCCACCACCATGGGCAAGATCCAAGCGCTGTAAAAGGCTGTCAGGCACAAGGCTGGAATGGGTTACAAGACCATTAGCAAAAAGCTTGGTGAGAAAGTGACAATTGATGGGGCCATGTACCGTAAAATCTTGGAGGAGAACCTCCTTTCCTCAGCCAGAACACTGAAGATGGTTTTTGGATGGGTCTTCCAGCATGGCAATGACCCAAAACATACTGCCAAGGTAGCAAATGAGTGGCTCAAGAAGAAGCACATGATGGTCCAGGAGTGGCCTAGCCCGTCTCCAGACCTCAATCCTATAAAAAATCTGTGGAGGAGCTGAAGCTTCGAGTTGCCAAGCAGCAGCCAAGAAACCTAAAGGATTTAGAGAGTTTCTGTAAAGAGGAGTGGGCCAAAATCCCTCCTGAAATGTGGGCAAACCTGGTGACCGACTACAAGAAACGTGTTACTGCTGTGCTTGCCAACAATGATTTATCCACTCAGTACTAAGTCATGTTTTGCTTGGGTATCAAATACTTATTTCACTTAATGAAATACAAATCAATTTATAACTTTTATGTAATATGTTTTTTCTTGATTTGTGTGGGTACAGTATATGTTTTAGTTCTAAATGAGGAGTCTGATTGCCTGAGGGAGGAAACTGTTTCCTTTTATGGCAGATTCTGTACCCCTTATGATACAGAACCTTTTGCCAGACAGGAGGAGGGAGCAGATGGTGTGTGAGGGGTCATCCACACTATCTATAGTCCCTCTGTAGAATGTGGAGAGTATTGGGGAGTGCACTCTCCTTCTTGGCAGTCAATCTGGTGTTGAGGGTCCAAGTGAGTTTCGCTGGATGATCTGGATGATCTCCAATGATGATCTCCAATGAGGAGCTGGTGGTGTTTAGTGGAGAATGGTCACATTGCGCCCTCTTGAAGTCAGCAACCATCTCTTTTGTTTTATCCACATTTAGGGAAAGGTTGTTGGCTCTGTACCAGTCGCACCTCCTTTCTGTATGCCTCTCCATCATTCCCACTGATTCTTCCTCACTGCCATGTCATTTTGTGCTTGAGACTGTGCATAAAAATGATTCAGTACCCATTACTGTCTCCAAGAACATCACCACAGACCCCAACCAGAAGCTGTGGATGCCTGTGGAGCATCCACAGAAAATCCACAGCCACTTCAAGGACACTGTGAAAAGACAGCATGCGTCGCAGGTCATCCACGCCATCACCAAATACAGGACATCCCCACTTGCTTGTGACTGTGCAGCCTCGTTTGCTGATGCATCATCAGTGCACTTCTTGATTTAGCCAGGCACCAACACTGTGTACTCCTCCAGGGTGGCAGAGCCACCGGGGCCAGATTTCTGTCGGATTCAGAAAGAGTTTAGCACATCTGTTAAGCAGTCTAAATGCTAAGATCAGCATGACAGACATATGGTCTAGCCAAGGTGGGTGTGGGTCTCAGTGCGGTATGCACCAGCAATGTTTGTGTAAACACAGTCCAGCACATTTGCCCCCCTTGTCACAAAGTCCACATACTGATGGAATTTAAAGAGAACTGATGAGATTTGCATGATTAAAATCCCCAGCGGCAATGAACAATCCATCTGGGTGTGCATTTTGGAGCTCACTGGTGGCCCTGTAAAGTTCAGCCAGCGCATTGTTCTTGTCTACATCTAACAGTCACAAACTCCCGCATTGGGGAGCAGTAACTAGAGACCAACACATAATTCACACACCAGTCAGTGTTACTGTAAACATACATGCGCAAACCGCAAGTTTTTCTGGTCAATGCGAAACCATGGTCTGAGCAGAATGATGCCTGTCGCTGAGCCATATCTCCATAAAAATAAAAATACAGCTGTCTCTGAACTCACACTGAGTAGTTTGCTGGAGTCAGATATAGACCTAATATATAAGGTTCAAGGTTACTTTATTGTCATCAGCAGCGGTGTACACGTAAATCGTAGGATGAGACAACATTTCTCCAAGGACCACGGTGCAACATACAGCAGGATGGGAGCAAGCACTGGCAAGCAGGATGAATGGGATAGCTGGCCCGCTAGTGTTAGCTTTTAGACCAGCAAAGACCTCGCCCACTTTCTGTACTTTTGCTTCCTTGCACACTGCTCGCAATGTCTCCTCCCCCAGTCAGCTGCATCAGGCAATGCTGTGGTATGACGTCCTGGTCCCCGTGGCAAGCTGAGGTCACAGAGCTTTTCTACTGCTACCTCCTTGAGGTAAGTTTCTTGTTGAATTATAACTGAAGCAGGGTCTGCCAGTTGTAGACATGTTTACCAGCTGTTCTGATACACAAGAGTGAACGTTTGGTGTGAAAATCGCCTGAAAACACTTGTGCATCAAAGTGTTAGACCCAGAGAGGCTGCTGCGACTTAGCGCACTGCCATCTTGTAAATCTGTGAAGTGTGACATTTCGCAACAAAAATGTTTAATCTGATTTGGATTGATTTTACATGTCTGTTGAATTTAGTGAAAAATAGAATTGAAGCAGCTTAGTCTAACTTTGCTCTGATTGGGCTCGTTTCTTATTGCACCACACTGGCCCTGGCCTGGTTTACTACTGATGAAGCCAAAGCAGAATATGCATGCAACACACACACACACACACACACACACACGTACGCACACACACATGCGCACACACACACACACGCACACACCTAAAACACATAGGCACAAAAGATAAATACAATCTACCCCTTGGCTGCTGCTTTGTCAAACAGTCTACAATGATGAAAATCAATATCAATCTTCCTCTGAGGGAGAGGGTTCAATGGGCTGTATATTAAACCTCTGAAAAAAACGTTAAATTGCTGTTTGGTCTCAAGTTTGTCCTTTCTCATGGTCCTGTATGTCAAACAAACATGTATTCACAGTCACTGCAATTTGTCTGCGATTAGAGGTAATCATCTTTATTCTGCCCAAGTCTTTACTTTTCTGTTGTCCATTATCGTTCTCCGTAGTCCGTTCAGATAGAACGGTGATGTTCAGCAAATTGCAAGATTTGCTTCATGGCCAACAACAAATTGAGCAATCCATGGAATACCACAGGCCCCACTCACGGTACCAGCTGGAGTTGGGATGAGTTGAGTAGGGCATGGACTTGTGTGAGCACTGGTTCCTTACCACTTCCTTGTTTATATACCGTGTGACACACGTTATTTTCGGTGCCCCGTGTGCAACACGTAGCTGGTGTGCGTGACAGTACCACCCCTCTCCAGGCCCATCACCAGATGGACCCGGCTGAGATGATACCCGACGACAGTAGTCCTGGATGAGAGAAGGGTCCATAATTAAGCGCCCAGGGACACATGACCATTGCCTTCCCAGTCAACAAGGTACTGGGTGCCTTGGCCATGGCATCGTGAATCAAGGATCTGCAGGACAATATAGGCAGGACCACCGTCTATAATCCTTGGCAGAAGTGCTGGGTCCTGGGGAGACAGAAGAGAAAAGAAAACCGGCAATGTTTTTGGATGTAGTGGCGGTTGGCTTGTAGATGGAGTTATGGGCCTGCTGCCAGAGCTGTTGGCACCTGCGGACCAACTGTTGGGCTGACGGTACGTAAACCTCTGGTTCCTGAAGGTCAAACATCGGAGGTTGGAAACTGAGGCATACCTAAAACGGACTGTGAAGATTCTGTGAGAGCTCAGCCCAGATGAGGTAGCAGGCCCAGGAGCGCTGACGATCGGCGACACAACATCTCAGGAAGCGCTCCATTTGTTGGGTGGTAGCCGGATGATAGACTGCAGGTGGAGTTGATCAGATGGCAGAAGGCTTAGCAGTGAACTGAGGCTCTCTGTCCAAGACAATGTCCTTGGGGAACCCATGCAATCGGTCTACATGCTCAAAGAAGAGGTTGGCAGTGGTCTTGGCAGTGAGGATTCCAGCGAGGGCCACCAGGTGAACAGCCTTGGTGAAGCGATCAACGATAGTGAGAATGGTGCCCGACTGACTCTGGCAGGCCAGTGATGAAATCCAAGGTGACCAGGGATGACAAGGGACCAGAAGGGGTTGGAGGTCCCCTGAGGAGGGTTGATTGGTGGTTTTGGCCCTGGCGCACACCGCGCATGCCTAGACGAAGCCCATGACATCTTCAGCCATGCTGGGCCACCAGAAAGCTCGTTGAAGCAGGGCGAGTGTTCTCTGGTACCCAGGGTGTCCAGCGACCACCGAAGAGTGACTCCACTAGAGGGCTTCGGGGCGCAGCTTGATAGGAACGTAGCGACGTCCAGGCAGGGTACCTGCCGGAGGAGGCTCCAACTCCCACCGAAGAGGAGAGATGATAAGCTGAGGTGGCAGTACAGGTGTGGGGTCCATCCGGGGTCTCTCTGCCTCGTACTGGTGAGAGAGGGTGTCAGCCTTGGTGTTTTTCAACCCCAGACAGTATGACAGGGGGAAGTTGAACTGCTCAAGGAACAGTGCCCACAGCTCCAGCCTGGGGTTAAGTTGTTTGGGCTGTTGGATGGAGATAAGGTTTTGGTGGTCCGTCCAGACCGTAAATGCCACCCTGGAGATCATGCTGTAGAAGCCAGGGGTGTCCCAGGATGATGGGTGGTGAGGTGAGTGAGCTGAGGAGGAGCTAGAGGTCTTCGTGGTGGTCATTGATGGTGAGGGAAAGAGGGGTGGTCTGGTGGGTGATAGAGCTTGAAGCTAGGGGCCGCCAATCAACATGTGACAAATAAAACTCTTGAACTTTTGTAACAAGCATGGACAAATAAAACTCTCAAAGTTCTGAAATTCACTATTGAATAACAAATATTTGTATTATAACATTGTATCAATTGATGTTATTCGGTGGGAACAAATCAGTTGATATCCAGCCCTAGTATTAGAATTTAGATGACAGCATTAAAGTTAAGTTTAGAGTTGCACCTTGCAAGGAGTGTCAAAACTTTTGTTTGTTTGCATAAATATGTAGAGAATATAGTCCAATATTAAATAAATTGATTTATTTGGAATATAAGTAATAATGCTTCGGTTTGGGCAGAAGAATGTGAAGACTTGAGAAAATGTTCACTCGGTCAGTATTACTGGTCAATCTATAGGCATCAAATTCTCTTCCAGATCTTGACACACATCGGTGTATTAAAGGTGGAGATTTTAACTGCATACTCAATGTAATGTTGGACCTTTCCAAATCTACACAAACAACACTTAGTGTGTCAACAAAGAGTGAACAATTTCATGACTGCAGACGGGAATAATAGATGCATGGTAGACTGACCAGTAATACTGACTGAGCAAGTCTTCACATTCTTCTGCCCAAACCGAAGCATTATTACTTATCTTCCAAATGTTCACTCGGTCAGTATTACTGGTCAATCTATATGCATCAAATTCTCTTCTAGATCTTGACACACGTTGGTGTATTAAAGGTGGAGATTTTAACTGCATACTCAATGTAATGTTGGACCTTTCCAAATCTACACAAACAACACTTAGTGTGTCAACAAAGAGTAAACAATTTCATGACTGCAGATGGGAATGATAGATGCATGGTAGATGCAACCATTTTTCATCTTTTCATCAGTGCACCAGTTATTCAAGGATTGATTTCCCTTTTATAGACAAAGGAATGTTACCTACAGTGGGGGAAATAATTATTTGATCCCCTGCTGAATTTGTAAGTTTGCTGACTTACACAAAAATGAGTCTCTAATTTATGAGGTAGCTTCATTTTTTTTGGAGAGAGACAGAATATCAACCAAAAATCAAGAAAAAATGTTACACAAAAGTTATAAATTGATTTCCCTGTCATTGAGTGAAATAAATATTTGATAAGTAAGCAAAACATGACTTAGCACTGGGTGGAGAAACCATTGTTGACAAGAACAGCAGTAAGATGTTTCTTGTAGTCGGTCACTAGGGTTTGTACACATCTCAGGAGGGATTTTGGCCCACCCCTCTATACAGAAACTCTCTAAATCCTTTAGGTTTCTTGGCTGCTGCTTGGCAACTCGAAGCTTCAGCTCCTACATAGATTCTCTATTGAATTGAGGTCTGGAGACTGACTAGGCCACCCCAGGACCTTAATGCGCTTCTTCTTGAGCCACTCCTTTGCTACCTTGGCAGTATGTTTTGGGTCATTGTCATGCTGAAAGACCCATCCACAACCCATCTTCAGTGTTCTGGCTGAGGGAAGGAGGTTCTCATCCAAGATTTTACGGTACATGGCCCCATCAATTGGCCCCTCAATGCGGTGAAGTCATCCTGTACCCTTAGGAGAAATACATCCCCAAGCATAAGGTTTCCTGTGGGGACTGTGGGGATGGTGTTGTTCGGGCCAGCATTTCTCTCCCCCCTAACATATATATATCCCTGAGCATGCATTAGGACAAATAAGATTTTCCACTTTTTATCCCCACTCTCATTCAATATAGCTATAGAACCCCTGGCAATATCAATTCTTTATATGCTGATGATCTTATTATTTACATCTCCCAGCCAGACATATCTATGCCCAAAGCACTAGACATTCTAAGTAATTTTGGGAAAATAACCACAATAGCGTAATAAATGATTACACTAGACAATTAAAGTTTGATTCATTTCCTTTCAAATTAGAGCAGAATATGTTTACATATCTGAGTGTCTCTGTTTCTCGTAAATGTAAGGATCTGTTTAAGCACAATTTCGTTTCAGCTTTTGACAAAATGAATCATCAGTTACTCCATTGGTCTCAACTCCCATTTTCACTTGCAGGATGCATCAATTCTGTCAGGATGTCTATTTTGCCTAGATTTCTCTTCTTATTTGTGCCCAAGACATTAAAAAAAAAACTCAATAAACAAAGGAGAAAAGGAAAGTTTTCCTAGAGAGGAAGAATGATGAGGGTGGTCTTGCATTGCTGAACCTGTCTTGTTACTACTGGGTGGCTAATATTTTGAGAATAATCTATTGGTTTTCAAATCTTTTTAGGGGTGAAGGACCTACTTGGGTAGAGATAGAGCAACTTTCTTGTAACCCAGTCTCTTTAACCTCCTTAATCTGTGGTCCATTACCAATAGTCAGTTAACCTGTGTGTAAGAATCCAGTGGTGCTTGGCTCTTTAAAAATTTGGTCTCAATTTAAGTCACATTTTAAATAAATACTAACACTGGCATTGTTTAGCCACCATTCTCCTGTCACTCACAACCACCATTGGGTCCAGAGGGCATCCTAGATCTCCCTCCACATCAGCCTGTTCAGTCTCTTTCTGTCCCCAGCGGAAATGCTGCTGCCCCAGCAGACCACATTGTAAAAAATGGCTGATGCCACCACTGAGTCATAAAATGTATTCAGGAGTAGCCCCTGCACTCCAAAAGACCTGAGCCTCCGCAGCAGGTACAGCCTGACCTGCCCTTTTTTGTAGAGTGCATTTGTGTCATGAGTCCAGTACTGTTTATTGTTCAGATGAACACGAAGGTATCTATAGTTCTCCACATCCTCAGTGTCCATGCCCAGTGGTTACAGTGGAGGATGTCTGTGCCTGAGAAAGTCTTCCACCAGCTCCTTGGTTTTTCCAGTGTTGATCTGGAGGTAGTTCTGCTGGCACCTACCCACAATCCCTGTCATCCCAATCAGTGATGAGGCCGGATATTGCAGAGTCATTGGAGAACTTGGGCAGGAAGCAGTTGATGGAGTTGTAGGAGAAGTCTGCAGTGTAGATTGTGAAGAGAAATTGAGCCAGGACCATTCCCTGTACAATAGACGGCCCTGAGTTCTCACATACTGTTGTCGGTTAGTGTGGTAGTCCTCACTATTGTGGGGTGATGGTGGCCTAGTGGGTAGGATCCATGCCTCTGGACCGATAGGGAACGATGTAGGAGATGGATGACAGCATCATCAACCCCAATACCAGGCTGGTAGGCAAACTGAAATGGACCACTTTAGAGATCTATTTGATGACAGCAGTTTTATTTTCTTTGAGCAAATCCCTTTGCCTAATATACCACAGTCCCACTTTTTCAGGTATCTGCAGGTGCAAGACTTTGCTAGGAAATCTTTTGCCTCCTTTACAAACACCCCAGTTCAAAACTGGATTAATGACCTATTAAATATGAAGCCTTCTGAAAACGGTGTGATTTCTAGGATCTGTGGTTCAATTTTGAGAAGGACATCTCCCATGTTTGTGCTCATTGTGCCTTCTAGTCTACTACTCATTAGATTTACAGCAGAATAGACTATATTTGGTTGATTCTCATTTTAGTTCCCCACATCATCACCATAAAATATTATATTTTAATTTCCGTTCACAGGCCCCTGACAAACTTGCTCTTGGTGCTTCAAGCCTTTCTTACTCACAGACAAGAAATTCATTGAAAGCATCCCCACCACCTCCACAGATTTTGTAGAAATTTGTGATAACAATTAAGTGTCTGATTCTAGAGTTTGGGAGGCATTGAAAGTCATCGTCTGTGGGAAAATAATTTTGTATGAATCTGCTGCTAAAAGGGAGATAAAGAGAGGTGAGTATTACAGTCTATACGATAATCTATTCGATCATGAAGCTTAAACATGAGTATAACTGTATTTTTGAAACAGGAGACAGTTTATGGGCCCTCAGGCTACAAGATCAATTCATTGCAACATATTAAAGGCTGGCATACTGCTAACCAATCCCAAAGAAATAATCCCTTAAATAGTTTTACAGTAAACTTTACACTTCCAAGAGCAACATCACTCACGGATTTAAAATGATTCTTCCAGAAATCCCTCAATTGCAAAAATTAGGCACTGTGCTGCCTGAAGCTGCCTGGGACAAGAGTTTGCCTACGAAACAGGCCTGTGCAACATCACTCATTCTAATTTAAATTATTCTGCCAGGAAGTATCCAGATTCTACACTGAAAAAAATAACATCTGGCATTAAATCATTTACATCTGGCTGCTGGGCCTGACACGTTCTCTTTCTCTAACATCATAAACCTTACTAATGTGTCATGCATGAAAGGTCCAGTGGAGCAGCAAAAATATGCTGTCGGATAGAACTACGTCCATCTATAAGTTTAAGACAATGTACGTACACGCACAGGTGTTCTGATGAATTATGCTGCCTTGTCAAAAAATGCTCCCTTTTATATTTTATACACCTACCAACATGTTTTGGGAGGTTGCAATCTACACAGCACAGTGTCAATGACGGGCAACATCAGTTGGTGTATTGATGACATTATTGTCTCTAAGACCATCGCCACACGTCCCTACCAGAAGCCGTGGATGACTGTGGGGGTGACCAAGCTGCTGAGAACCCTGGACACTGCCTTTAGATCAGGTGATAAGGCAGCCCCAAAAATAGCAGGCCGTTAGAGCAGCAAAAAGCACACATACTCAGAAAATCCACAATCACTTTCAGGACATTGGGTACACATGGTGCATGTGGCAGGGCATTCGGGCTATTACCAACTGCAGGGTATCTCTACCTACCTGTGACAACCCATAGAAAGCAGCCGGACAACATTTCTGGTTGTGTTCTTAGAGTATGAGCAGACCAGCTGGAAAATGTTACCACAGACATTCTCAGTATTAGACCACCACCAGCATTCCGATATGCTTCAAAGGTACAACCATCACCCACATACCAAAGAAGTCATCAGTGTCCTGCCTTAATGACTGTTGGCCCATAGCACTTACCACCTATCATAATGAAGTGCTTCAAAAGGCTCCACATGAGGCACATAAATACAGAGCTGGCCCCCTTTCTGGATCCCCTACAGTTTGGATATCGTATAAATGGCTTAATGGATGATGCCATGACTAAATAAGTGACTAAATAAGTAGGTTTTCTGCCTTGACCTAAAAACTGAGACTGTGTTTGAGTTCCGAATATTAATCGGAATAGCGTTCCAGAGCTTGGGTGTTATATATGAGAACGCTCTTCCCCTGCTGAAGTGTTCATAACTCTAGGGACAAGTAAGTAGTCAGCACCTTGAGATCTGAGTGACCATGGAGGTTCATAGTAAGAGATAAGTTTATGGAGAGGCCATTCAAAGCTTGCGAGGCCATTCAAGGCTTTATATGTCATCAGTAGAATTTTGTAATCAGCACAAAATTTAATCGGTGTCTTGATAATATTGGGCTAATGTGGTCAAATTCCTGGTTCTAGTAAGGACTGTAGCTGCCGCATTCTGAACTAGTTAAAGCTTATTTAGATTTTTGTTGGAGCAGCCAGACAAGAGGCTGTTACAAAGTTGTGTATCAACTGCGTAGCAGAGATATAAAGTTGTGTATCATCTGCGTAGCAGCAGAAGCTGATCCCATGTTTGTGGATAATCATCCCTAATGGCAGCATGTACAAAGTAAATAAAAGAGGTCCTAATACAGAATTTATTTTACTTTGGTTGGTGCTGAGGATTCCCCGTTAACTCTTACAAACTGATAGCGGTTGGTCAGGTACGATCTAAACCAGGATAAGGTGGTTCCAGTAAGTCAGACAAGGTTTTCTAGCCTGTCTAGTAAAATAGAGTGGTCAATCGTGTCAAGCAGAACCAGAAAAGAGACAAATCCTTTGTCAGCAGACAAGGCTGTTTCTGTGCTATGGTGAGGCTGGAAATTGAATTGAAATGTTTCAAATCTACGTTTTTGTGTAGTAACAAACATAACTCGTGGGCCACAACTATTTCTAAAATTTTACAAAGCAATGGAAGATTAGAGATAGGTCGATAATTTGAGAGCTCGCATGGATCAAGATTTGTTATCAAGGTTAAACAATGGCTAATTTAAAGGATTTCTGTAGATAACCAATACCAAGTGAGGCATTTAATACTGAAAGGAGAGGTCCAGTAATCATCTCCGTCTAGTGTATAGGTAGATGATTTCGAAGAGAGAATAATCACCGAAAGCTCTGTGTGTGGGACTGGATTAAAAGATGTCAGTTTCTCGACTATGGCTGAGTTTTGAACAGTATATGTGTCTGTTGAGTCAAGTGGTAAATGTGGTGGAGCTGAATTTCTAGATTGAATTTCTTGTCTAATTATTTCTACTTTACTGTTGAAAAAAGTCCATAAAAATGTCACTACTATAGTTTGCAGATACCTGTGGTTCTGCACCTCCATGGTTCCTCGTTAGTTTAGAAATTATACTTAACAGAAACCTGGGATTATATTTATTAGATTCAATGAGGGATGATAAATAGGCTGAGCGTTTTGTGGTAAGTGCTCTGTTGTAGTCTTTAAGGCTTTCTTTCCAGACGGAGTGGAAGGATTCCAAATTGGTAGATCGCCATTTACGCTCTAGTCTATGCACATTGTATTTTAAAGCACATGTTTGATCATCATATATCAAATATCTCTTTTCCACCAGGGCCGTGTTGGTGCCGGTGCTGGAGCCAGTGCTGGAGGCAAGCTGGTTCTGGTCCAACACCAGCACCAGCACTAGTACACATTTCCACAGGTTTCAGCACCGACATTTTGTAGCAAAATGTTACCATGGTTAAATTCACAGAGCGCTCTAGAATCTTTGGTTATTTACGAGCACAGTTCACAAGGCAAGATTATAACAGGGTAAAGCCTGGTATACATATTTGCGAGGAAAGAACATGGTGGGCTGAAAACTATCAATACTTTTTTGCTTTTTATGAACTTGCTCTTACCTACACTGGGCCTTATCACAACAACAGTGCAACCAATTAGAGCAGAGATCATTTGCATACATGAGTCTCGTTTACATGTAAAAGCCTTAAAGGCAAGAATAGTATTCCAAACTCTGACGTCACAAACGGGGCTAGTAATTGGGCATGTGTACCCTTTAATAATGAGCACTACAGCTGTGCAGCCAGTGTAAAAAACAAGTTACTCTCATTTATCACCATTCAGATCTGCTTTTCTCATTCATTCATTTAAACAGATATTAGATTAGACCCGACACTGCATTAATATTTATTCATGTTAATACAGAGTGTATGAGCGGGTCAGTTCAGGCCACAGCTGAGCCTTTTTAATGTCTGGAGCTCAGACAGGTGGGTTATGCAGCAGATGTTTATTAAAAGTGTTTAGCGTGGTCCTAAGAATGTTTTTAGCTTACAATAAAGGTAAAAAGCAAACAGAACGACTAAAACACAACAAATACGGGTGATGTTAGCTTCTCGCTCGAATTATCCGTTCCACCTTAAATGATGAAATGGAAAAGAGCGAGAAGCGTTAGAGATTAATTATGACAGTTTATTAGTAATAGCAGAGTTAATGATAGTTTAATACAGCGGTTGAAAGCTGAGCTGTTAGCCATTAGGGCTCCCAGGGGCAGTTAGCGGCTAGGCTAGCTACAGCCCATCCGGCCAGTCTTCTCTCTCTAACCCGGCCGCCGCAACACCAGAGACCAAGGCAAGACAGGCGGGGGAGCGCAGCCCGCCCCGGTCCAATCCGGTCCGGTATGCTACGCTATGGTGGCAGCAATGAAATCTCTAGTGTTGCCATTGCTGTGGTAGCACCACCCATAACCATTGTGATGTGTGTGGTTCCAATTTTGGGACCAGCAACTTCACGGTGCTGTGCCATGCAGCACCTGTCATTGTTCAGTCGAAACATGCAGAACCAGTTCCAGGTTGGGCACCGGCACGGCACCAGCACCACCACTGCAGCGGTGGAAATGAGCTATTAGAGGTGCAATGCAGTCTAGTGTGGATCGCAGAGAGTTCTTGAAGCATTCAGTTAGGTTATCTAGGTCTGCTGGACAAGATGGTGTGCCAAATGGGGTTGATATTTCTGGGAGGTTGTCAATAAAACTAGGAGTTGTAGCCGATGTAATTGCACGACTAATACTAAACTAAAACTAAAAAGTGAGGGTTTTTATTTGCTTAAATAATGATTAAGTTTATATGTAATGAGGTAGTGATCTGAGGTTACTGTGGTCTGAGGAAGAATAGCTATGTTATCCACATTAACACCAAGAGTCAATATTAAGTCAAGTGTGTGGCTGCAGCAGTGAGTAGGACCTGTTACATGTTGGGTGAAGCCAACAGTATCTAGAATTGAAGTAAAAGCGGATTTTAGAGGATCCTGTTCTTTTTCCAAGTGAATATTAAAATCTCCAATAATTATCTTTTTATCGCAGCACACTCCTAAATTTGCTATGAAACAGCTGAAATCTTGTAGGAACTCTGCTTATGGCATTGGTGGCCTGTAGACAGTAATTAGGGAGAGAGAGATCTTATTTGTATATAGGTTAGTTATGTTAAGGAGCAGAGTTTCAATGGACGAAAACCTAAACTCAGTTATCTGTTTATTAAGGAACTTCTATGTATGGTTCCTGTGCTTCCCTCTCTACCATTTAGTCTAGGACTATATACATAATTGTAGCCAGGAGGTGTAGTCTCATTTAGAGCAACAAACTCGTCAGGTCTAAACCAGGTCTCAGTAAGGCATAGGGTATCAAGATTGTGATCAGTTATTAATTTGTCGATAAAAGCAGCTTCAGGAGCAAGCGATCTAATGTTTAACAGTCCAAGTTTAAATTTTAGATCTAAGGTGCTGAATTTTACTGGTAGTATGAGAGAGATTAATTACATTATTTAAGCATGCTTTTTGAAATGTCCTCTTTTTCTGTTGATATTATAGTCTTGATATTATACAACTTAGGGTGAAACCTAGGTGACAACTCATGGCCACTAGCAGACGGTCAAATAAGCCAGTTTGTCTGCCTCCTGGCCTCAGAACTGGTTTGTCAACAGCGACTACCTGAGCTGCGCTGCTGGCTCACTAACAGACTATGAGCTAAACTGCAAGGGATGAGAGCAGCACCCTCCCACGAGGTGTGGATACCATCTTGGGCTAAGAGACCAGGCTTGCCCTGGAACATGGATTGTTGATAAATCTCACATTTTTTTCTAAGCACCACTTGGACATCCAGCAAGCTTCAGGGCCACGCCGTATTGGGATGGGGCCAGAACATATTACAGCATCGGACATAGTCTGGGTTAATTTGCACACCTCTTTAACACTAGCTTTAGTGATCTCTGATTGCCGCAGACGAATATCATTAACCCCTATATGAAACACTATTCTCTCATACCTTTGAGTAGCTAGCAGCTTCAGATTTCCTGTAATGTCTGGCGCCCTGGCACCCGGTATTCATAACACAGTAGCTGGTGCTGGAGTCCCTAAAGGAGTAGCCAATTTCATGTGTCGAAGAACTGAATCACCTATAACCAGAGCATTTTGAAGAGGCTTCTCAGCTGGTGCTTCATTGAGTGGGGCAAACTTGTTTGACAGGTGAATAGGAGGAGGAGAGTGGTGCTCACGCGGGGAAGCTCTCCCGTGAAACATCCGGATGCACTCCTCTAACTCTAAAACCTTCTCCGTCAGGTACGTAACTAACATACACTTCACACAAATAAACCTCTCGCTAGTGCTAGTGACGGAGAGAGGGGCTGAACATAAAGACAACAAAGCAGCACTGAGACGCTGAGTGGCACCGGCAGCAAAACAGGAAGTTAATCTGTAACTGGATTTTGGATTTCCTGACTGGGATTCCTCAGTCGGTAAAGATCAGGAGCAGTCTCCAATACCACCACACTGAACAGCTCAGCCTTCTGCTGTTCACTCTGATGACCCATGTCTGTGCAGCAATGTGCATCAGTGTGCATCAAACCCATGATGGGTTTGATCAGCGGGAATAACTAGGTGTTGTACAGAGAGGAAATGCTACAGCTAAAGGACTATTGCAGAGCCCTCAATCAGTCTCTGAATGGTGACAAAACAAAAGAGATGCTTGTTGACTTCAGAATGGCACAATGTGATCACCTTTCACTTAACATCACAATTAGGCCAGATTTTCCTGCTTCCCACACATGATAAACATGATAAACCACATTTTCTTTTACATGCTGATGGCCTTGTGTATGTGTGTGACTTACCTGGGGAGGAAATGGCACCACAATGCACTTTATGAATACAGCAAGGTGACAATGTCAGTGTGATGCTTTAAGCAATGTTGAAATGCGTTAGTTTCTTGTTTGGTGTCTTTCCCCCAATTGACTTCCACTGCAATATTCTTTTACTCCTCTTTACTTTAATAAAAGTTTATTGTTAAAGCTTTATCTTCTCCTGGTCTCCCTTCATGTCGCTCAGCTAAATCAAGCCTTGGTTCGGTAACACTTCTAAGTGTCTTGCGCTGTAGCTACCACTGCACTTTTGTTGTATCTGTATTCTTTCTAAGTAAGCTGGGTTGCAACAGTGCTCTTCGTGTTTGTCTGTTTTTATTAACATGTGCATATTTCCAGTGGCTGTATACACATCCCACTGTCCTAGGTGTGCTTCTCATCAGAGGGACAATAATGCCAATAACCCTTTGAGTCCTTCTCTGTCCATCTATTCTCTAATTTTGATTTGTGGTGGACTAAGGAACTGTCAATCTTCTCTACAAAAGTCAGACATCACCTCTGGTCTGGCATCCTTTCACTCATTCCACTTTTTGGCTCTTACTGAAACATGAATTACACTGGAGAATTTTGACAACAGCAACTTACCTGCTTTTGCCTTCTTGTACTCTAATCGCAAGAATGGAAGAGGAGGGGACACAGGCACTCTCAAACAAATGGCGCTTCACACCTCTCATGTTTACACCTTAATTTTTCATCATTTGAATTCCATTTTGTCGCTGTAACTCATTCCACCAGACTCTACATCATTGTTGTATATCATCCCCCTGGGGCAGTCCATGTCATTGTCTTCAATTGAATTTCACCACTGTGATGTCTGCGGCCAAGTCTTGCTTCTTCAAAGCCAAGCTAGAAGATTCTGAATCAAACCCTCATAAAATCTTTGCCACATTTTCTTCATTCCTCCTGCTCCTCCTGCACCTCCTGCTCCTGCACCTTCTTCCATCTCCTCTAAGGATTTGCAACCTTTTTTGATGAAAAAACTGATGAGATCAGATGGTCCTTTGCTGTAGTCCCCCACTGGTTTTCCCCAAGGCTCAGGCCTCCCATCTCTTTTTCTTATACACTTGCTCTCTTGGTGATATGTCTTCATATCGGTTCTCCTACCACTGTTATGCTGATGACAACTCATCCTCTCCTTTCCTCCTGGTGACTCTCATGTCTCAGCAGATACATTTTTCTGTCATCAGGAGAATTCTTCCATTCCTCACCACTGACAGTCAGATACTTGTTCAGTCTCTTGCCATCTCTACACTGGGCTACATGACTCGCTCTTGGCTGGCCTTCCTCTGAAGACCACAAGCCCTCTACAGATTATTCAGAATGCAGCAGCACATCTGGTCTTCAATACACCAGAATTCTCCAGCTCCGCCTTACCTGTCAACACTAATCAAACCAAATATCACAGCTCTGCCCTCTTAGAGCATCAAGTCCAGCCTGACTTGACCCACCTGATCTTAGCTTTGGCAACAAAGTGGTGGATTGAACTTCCCTGGACTGTCAGAACTGCTGAGACGCCCCCCGAAAAAAAAAATGTGCATAGTAGCTCTTAATTTTAAGCCTAGGCCTATTTAGTATGTACTTGTTTTCTTGTGGACTACAAAGCTGGATAAGAGCATAAGATGCTGTAAATGTAAACATCTGAAGAGCTTGACAAAAAATTCAAGGTGCTGACGTGGCCTCCAAATTGGCCAGATCTGAGACCACTCAAGCATCTTTGGGACTAGTCTGATCCATGGAGGCCCTTAGAGGACTTAACGAAGTCATGGAAGTTGTCTGCATATACCACAGATGTTGAGAGTTGGTGGATGTGTCTTCAGTTCAGCTGAGGTCAGTGCTCTACTCTACACCTTCTACACTCATAAATGCGTGGCCACATACTGATCCAACTCCTCATTTCCAACAACAGTGAGACAGCATACATGGAGGAGGGGGAGAATCTGACATTGTGGTTTCAGGAGAACTGCCTCCAACCTGAATATTGCCGAAACCAAGGAGCTGGTAGTCCTACACACCCCTCAATATCAAAGACCTGGGCATTTACATCTTTGAGGATTTAACATGGACTGAACATATTCAAGCCCGGGCCAAAAAGGCAAGGCAGCAGCTCTACTATCTTGGACAGCTCAGGAAGTCTCTCTGGAGATACTAAAAACTTTGGGTCTCTCCAGGGATCCTAAGGAATTAGCATAGCTCCGCTAATGGGAGCTATGCTAAATCCTTGCATTTCACAAATAGATTTGACAATTTTAATGTTGGGGATGGAGAGAACTCTTTGGACCAAGTGGCCACCCTGCCACCCTTCCATGCCATGCCATCAAAGCATTAACTTCTGCTCCGAGGATCCTATTCCAGCTCCCCAGCCTCAGACGAAGCTGGCTGAGGCAGATCATGCTGACATGGAACACTTCATGCTTGAAGCTAATGTTCAGCCTTGTGGCGCCTGTAGCATTGATAAGAATGGCAGTGATCACCAAGAGCCACAACACTCTCAGCCTGACACATCTCAGCTAGACTTCCAGTATCTGTCCCGTATAAGCCTGGTCCAGAAAGAGAGGCTCAACCTGGCCACTCAAATGCTGCTGATTTGGAGCGAGGTTTGAGAACCTGTCTGCACTAAAGCCAGAGGATGTCAGGAGCCTTGAGTATCTTAAGGAAGATGGCAACAACCAACAGCCACACTGTCATCAGCAACTTTATACATGTACAAAGTTGTGATGAGACAACATTTCCCCATGGCCCCAGTGCAACATATAGTAACACTGAACATAACATTCAACAGGACAAAAGGTGCATTCAGGCAACACAACTATACAAAAGTGACATATAGAGAGGACTGATATCTGCAAGGTCCCTGCAATAGTAGTGCAAACACACATGATGACTCTCAGGACATGCTGGGACCTGTTTCAGTAATTCCAGTAGTAATTGGGAATAGGGTCAACAGAGTGTATTCAGCTTGTAGGGTCAATCACTGTAAGGTACGCACTTTTCATTGCAGGCTTCAATCTGTTTTAGCCCCCTCCCACACTTTGAAATTTGCAGCCTTGAATATCCAGTCACTAAACAACAAATAACTGATTGTAATTATCTACAGGCCACCAAAGTACTGTCCTAATTTTATTGATGAATTTTTTACTCTTTTGTCATTGCAGGAGATTTTAATATGCATATTGACATTCCTAACAACAGCTCTGCTGAAAAATTGCTGTCATATTCAACACCTCTGAAATCACTCAGCATGTGACTGACCCCACTCATATTCGTGGTCACACACTGGACTTGGTTATCAGTAAAGACCTCAGTGAACGTTTAAGAATCAGATCACCACTGTGTTTTCTTTGATGCACTGGTTTGCTCTATCATCCAAATTAGCTCTAGGACTGCCAAAAAGAGGTATATTAACATATACAAGGGCTGCCTTTATGAAAGCCATATTTATGGCTCCAAGAATATCAGCAGAGTGTGCAGATGAATGTGTTAATCATTTTAACTAAAAAAAAAAATTTATGCTTTTGCACCACTTAAAGTCTAAACCATTTATGGTAAGCAGAAAGCACCCTGGAGAAATGGAAGAGACAATGCAGGAAAGCATAGTGCTGTTGGAGGCAAACGAAACAAATCCCCAGGTAATAAATTTTATTTATAGGCACCTTTCTAGCACCCAAGGACACTGTACAAAAAGTGCAAGTAAATAAACAAAAGCAGAGAATAAACAGGCCTTAAAACTGGTCAAATTGGACAATATAAATAATTTAAAGACAATATGTGAGTTTGAACAGATGGGTTTTGAGTTTGGATTTAAAAAGTGAGAGGGAACTGAGGTTTCGGAGGTCAGGTGGTAATGAGTTCCAAAGCCGGAAAACGGGAAACAGAGCAGTCATCAATAAAGGAGAGAGAAACTGGCAGTTTTGTATAGTGTAGATTTTGTACCAATAAGGGGAACCTCAGTTTTGTCACTATTTCATTTGAGGAAATTTGAGGAAAACCAGGATTTAATTTCAGTCAGGCAGTCAGTAAGGGAGGAGGGCGTGAGGTTGGAAGTGGGTTTACTGGTTAGGTAGAGCTGGGTATCTTCCACATAACAGTGGAAACTGATGTTAAATTTGCGAAAGATATTGCCAAGATGGAGATAGATAATGAAGAGGAGGGGCCCCAGGACAGATCCCTGGGGCACACCAGAAGTAACAGGGTGTTACATTTTCCCCTTCTCCCCAAATGATGGCAGGCGCAGAGGCAGATGTCCATGCATTTCTTTAAACAAACTTAAACACAAGGCACGAGGGCCAGTATAACTTTAAACAAAAGGGAAAAGGAGAACTCAATGCATCATTCCTCCTACATAACCCCTTCAAAATAAAAGCCCAAAACATACCCCAAATACAAACTTAAATAAGGGTGGCCTCTAGTGGCCACCCACCATCACAGACCTCAGCCCTGACACAGGGGAAGGCAGGCAGGGATGAGAAAGATTTGAGTTGAATCTTGAAATGAGTCCTGTTCATACAGGTTATTATGAGACAAATGAGAGAGGAGTTGAATAGCTACAGGTTTTTTTTGGAAATGAAGGGTAAATTAGAAATGGGACGCAGATTATTAGTTGGTTGGATCAGTTTTAAAGGAAGCAGGAACAGTTCCAGAGGAGAGGGAAGAGTGGATGATGGCAGAGATAAGAAGGACCAAAGACGGGAGACAGGCTTTAATGAGAGTTGAGATCTAGCTGAGATCTAGCTGACAAGTGGATGGTTTGGAGTTACGGATGAGATCTGAAATTTCTGAGATGGTGGGGAGCTGGAAAGAGGAAAAGAATGGAAGGAGGAAAAGAATTGAGTGGATGAACAAAAATGGTTCCAGGCAATTGACTGACAAAGTATTCACTCAAATACTGTTATTATGCAGTTTTTTGGCACAGTATGCCTCTTTTTCTGTCTGTCTCTCATAACTCTCTCACAGTTCAATTCAATTGAGTAGCTTGAGAGTCTCTAGTCCACAACAACAGGAACAATCTACGCCAAGGCTTTGAACAGCAGTTGCCCTTGGATATGGGAAGACGTGCGTGGGGAGTCGAAAGCAGCGAACCTCTGTCAAATACACATGGGCAAGGGGCCCCAGTGATTGCAGATCCAGGATGAGGTGGTGACCTGGGGCCCAGACGGTGATCAGTCAGGATAGACAAATGTGTAGCCGTTCCCTATTCAGAGAAAACTGGGAACAAAGTTAGTTCGGCTTAAGTTTATAGGGTATAATTTATAACTGTAAGGAGTGCAAGTTGAGACTCGGGCTGTAAGGAGTGCAAGTTTTAACAGAGGCTTAATAACTATTAGTTTAAAGGCTTTTGGTAAGAAACAGTACTAAGTGAGGAGTTTAATACTGATAGGAGAGGCCCGATAATGCCCTGATAGGACATTTCTCTCTCCGTCTGTCTCTCTCTCTCTCTCTCTCTCTCGCTCTCTCTCTCTCTCCTCCTCTCCCTCGCCCTGTCTCTCTCTCTCCCTCTCTTTCTCTCTCTGTCTCTGTCTCTCTCTCTGCTGGCTTCCTGGCAATGATCTATGGTTTCATTTGCCATATTTTTCTTTTGTCTGTGGCCTAATTCAAGATAGAAAATTAGAAGAGCTGGAAGGATGGGTTGAGGGGGTGAGAATGAATCGAAAAATGTCTTGCAGTAGAAAAAAGTTTTCTGCTCTTTCTAAATTAGACAATGTAATTTTTTGGACACATGACCTTTAATCTGGTGGTACTGGTATTATGTGCGTGCATCTAGTTTGTTTTTTTGTGTATGTGTTTAGAGCCTGAACAAATGACCAATTAATCACCACACCATGTTTTTGGCTGAGATTGCACAGATGGACCAGTTACATGCACAAGGTCCAATCAGTCCTCAGAATAAAAGAAAACCCACAAACCTCAATTATGTCTATACCCCTTTCACTCTCTGCCTCCCCCCCCACACACACACACTCTGATGAAGATGCTTTTCATAATGCCCTAAAGGATAGTGCTTTGTTTGCAGATGTTGCATATTTTTAATGCAACTCATTTTTATCCTCCTCCTGCATCAAACAAATGAGTGGTGTCCCTTTCATACCATTAAACACAGAGGGATGAGAACCCTATTGGCTCATATCAGTAGATGTGCAATATAAAGCTGATTTGGCAGAGCTTATATACCCTTTAAACACATGACATGTAACTGAAGACGTTAGGGTGTGAAAATAACAATGCAAGACATAACACCTATACATGCTCTAGATGACTTGTATTTACTCACCTTTATTGGCCATCTGCAAACTAACATGAGGAGCTTTTTCACTTGTTGTGAGGCAGATATTATTTTCTATAATTTCACTGAGGAACTACTCATTTTTTGCCAGGCAGAACTTCTTTTCTAAGGTTGAGGAACTCATTTGAAGAACTACTCATTTGTGTAAGCTTAGCCTATTACAGAGCAGGTTGCTTGTATAAGTTTTAAGATAAGCAGTAAATATCTGTGAGGAGTAAATACCTGTTAGTAAATACCTGTTTTCTCTTACACCCACCCACTGTTGCATTGAGACATATAAAACAATCACATGTTTTCAACTCACAACATTTGATCAAAGATTACAGGATTTCAGTTGGTATGGTATCGTAAAATCAAGTATTACATAATTATGGACATGAACTAAGAAGCTAATTTTTAACTGCAGACTTTAGATTTTGTATATCGGCCGATACTGAGTATAGTCAGATAAAGTGTAGTCAACAATTTTTGTAGATAAAATCTGAATTTTAAAATTCATATTCATATTAAACATATTCAGGTAAGCCAACTGTATTTATGAGAAATGCCATATTTAACTTTGTCCCTTGCAGAAAATGTAGTACTTAAATTTAACTTAAGAAATCATTAAAACATTTGGCTGAGGGTGTTCACACTTTTGCAAAGAGCTGTATAAATAACATTTTATAGGGTTGTGAAAGTGCTACAATTAGTTTCGTGAATTTTGAGGTAATTGTGGAAAAATAGAGTCAAGAGTAACACCAAGATTTCTTACCTTCTTAGAAGGGACGATAGTAGAGTTCCCAACAGATATAGTGAGATCGTGGCTTGGTGAAGGACTGCCTTTGATGACGAGGAGCT
>JBBPCX010000141.1:339949-358633 GCA_037974365.1 Hydrocynus forskahlii | reverse complement strand
GGGTACTGTCAGGTCTGGGGTCAGTAACTGTGGGCGGCCACTAGAGGCCGCCAGGGATTCAGTTTTGTTTATGCCTGATCACACCGGATTTAGGTTAAGTAATTATTTGTGTCAGCTGCCGGTGTGATCAGGAGTAATTTATGGTCTGATTTTATTAGGGTTTATGTTCTGATTGGGTGTTGGTGTGTTTGGGGTTCAGTATTTAAGTTAAGTTTGAGGTGGTCCACTATCACCCTGGCATTTGTGTTCATTGTCTCTCCTTGGTTTTGTAGAAAACTTTAATACTGTTTCAGGTTCTTGAGCCTGGTTTGGTTTTGGGTTTCATTAAATAAAAGAAACCTGAAGCATGGACATCTGCGCATGTGTCTGCTATTTTGACCAAGAGAGAGAAAGGGAACGTGACAAATATCTTTTTGAAGTGGTACAACTGAATTAATCATTTTTTCAGACTTGTTGTAAACCATAGATAATTAGCCACAACTCAAAGTGCATATTGTTTAAAGCTGGATTTGGAATTGCAACAGATCAGTAAAAGCAATTCATTAGAACAACACAGCAGCAATATGGATACATACTTGTAAGCAGGCATTCCAGTTGGGCTTGCTGCACTGGGGGAATCTTATTCCAGAGCCACAGTTGTATTAAAGCAAATAAAGACAGAAGGTATGAGAGAGAGGTACATCATTGTCCCACTGTGCTCTGCAAGTGTGCAGTATGATCTGCTCTTTCAGCTTTGTTTTGACACATGTATGGATGGTTAATGAAATAGTTTCTCAGTTTCACTCATTTATATATCTTACTTTGAGATTTGTACAGTTTCTATCAAGGTCTTTCTCTTGTTGCTAAATTCTTCTGTAAACTGGAAAACTCATTTGCATTTTGGATTTAGGATTGATCCAAGTTGAGATTTGATCTAGGTTGAGATCTTTGAATGACTTTTCATGGTTGTGGTCTTGATTGAGAATTTTATGCTGCTGAAGTTTTCTCCAAGTAATCTTGAATGCAAGTGAACTCTTAGTTAGAAATGCGTTGATCAGTTTGCGGTTGTTTTTCCTACAGTATTTTTTTAAGTACTGGTTACACATTTTCCTAATTTGACTTGCTTCTGGTCTGAAGTCATGCTACTTGCATGTTGGTTTCGGTGGTTCCAAGATGGTGCCAGTGTGTGTGGCTTGCCATCTGCCTCGTCTTTGTACTGTTTGTGCTACTTAATGTAAAAGATGTGAACTCACTGCTGGTGTACAACCATCAAACACTTCTAGATCTTTGTTTAAATGCCAAAAAGCTGTTTAGTTCACATTACAAGGAGCAAGAAACAGTGTGTTCCCCGCTCCTGTCAGGGGTGCTTACTTGCTTCGCGACGTGGCTCCATCTTCGTCTGCCTGGTGGCAGAATCACAGACGCCGAGGTAAATCCGGTGCCTTCACCTGTCTGGAGGGCGCTTTGGTTTGCCTGTCCGGAGGCAGCGTCACAGATGTCGGCGTAAACGCGGTGGCTGGATTGTCAAGCTGAAAGCTTACTTGCTCCTTTCATCAAAGACCCATTTGTATGATCGTGGATCGGCCTCTTTTTTTTTTTTGGCCTTCTCACCGCGGTTTCTCTTATCATCGCAGACACGGGGTGAATCTCTTCAACCTGCGGCCTCTGATCTGGGACTACCACTACACAAGCTTCAGTTCGCGTCAGGACAGCTCTTGTAAATGCCAGATCCTTGGCAAACAAAACTTTTATTCTGAATGACTTTTTTACTTCCAGTGGATTGGATATGTACGTATGTGACTGAGTGCTGGTGAGTCCAATGCATTTTCCGAACTTCTTCCGATGGATTGTACCTATTTTAATGCCCTGAGGTTGTCCGGTCGAGGAGGAGTAATAGTGACTGTCTTTAAGAAGTTGTTTCATTGGAAACACTTCTTGATATCAACTTTCTTCTCTAGCTTTGAACTGATGGTGTTTGAGTCAGGATGCGTGCACCCGGTACTGTGCGCAGTGATCTAACGACTACCTAAATACAATAAAGACTTCATCAGTGACTTCTCTGCTTAATCATTTTTTCAGACTTGTTGTAAAACATTGATAATTAGCAACTACTCAAAGTGCATATTGTTTAAAGCTGGATGACAGTGTTCTAATTGTTGGGGATTTTAATATCCATATTTGTTGCCGCTGGTTAAAGACTTCTTAACTTTGATCCACTCTTTTAATCTTGTGCAGTGTGTTGCTAGCCCAACACATCAACATGGACATACACTTGATTTGGTTTTATCATGTGGTTTGTCAGTTCTTAATTTAGAGGTTGTTGATGTTGTGTTTTCTGATCAGTCCTGTTTTATTTGATATCTCTCATCCTTATCACTTTAAAGCTTGCGCGCCTGTGAGGTGCTGTCGTATGTTTAACACGTCCACTGCTGCTCAGTTTTCCACTGCTTATAATAATGTAATCGATGCTAACCTGGGCTCCTCTTTAAGTTTTAGTACTGATGAGTTAACTGATGAGTTTTACGATGCGTGCAGAAAGACACTAGATCTGGTGGCCCCATGAAAAACCAGGCGCCCTAAGCCTGCACCTCAGCCCTGGTTAAACGACGTCACTGCTGTCCGACAAGAGTGCAGGAAAGCTGAGCGCAGATGGAAGAAGGATAAACTGCAGGTGTCTTTTAACATTCTGAGGGATTGCTGGCAGCATTACCAGAGTACTGTAAAGTCAGAGAAAAGCAAATATTTCTCTGACATTGTCTCTGCTGTCATGATCCCTGTGCCCTTTTTAAGACCATTGACTCCATTCTTCATGTTCCTCGGGCTACCAGTTTGGAGGCCTCTCCTGTAAACTGAGAAATTTCTCCACTTCTTTGTGGATAAATTCAAGTCTACTACAGCACTTATCCCATCTTCTTCATATGATCCATCTACTAATGTTTGCTGTTCTGCTGTTTTTACTCAGTTTGTACCTGTGTCATTCTCTTTTTAAATAACATTATTGGTCTGAAACCTTCAGGTTCATCTATAGAGGCTATTCCCCCACATCTTCTGAAAGAGGTTCTCCCTAGTGTTGGATCCTCCATCCTGGACATTGTTAATAGTAGCCTTACCTCGAGTATTGTTCCCACGGCTTTCAAACATGCTGTTGTTCAGCCACTAATTAAAAAACCCAGTCTTAACCCTTCAGTCATGTCTAATTATAGGCCAATCTCTAAACTCCCCTTTCTTTCAAAGATCTTGGAGAAAATTGTTTTTATTCAATTAAATGCCTTTTTAGACAGGAATGATATCCTTGAGGTGTTTCAGTCTGGTTTAAAAACCCAGTATAGTACTGAAACAGCACTTTTGAGGGTTTTAAATTATATTCTTTTAGCAAATGACTCTGGTAACTTTGTTATCCTCATGCTATTGGATTTGATGGCTGCGTTTGATACTATTGAGCATAGAATATTTATGTCGCATCTAGAGCATTAGGTTGGTATCAAAGGTGCAGCGTTAGACTGGTTTCACTCTTACATGGCAGACAGAAGTTTTTGTGTCGGTATAGGTGACTTTATGTCTTCATTCAGTGCCTCTTCATTACAGGGTGCCACAAGGTTTACTTTTGGGGCCCCTTCTCTTCTCTCTATATTTGCTTCCTTTGGGCTCTATTTTTGAGGAAACATAGGATCTCCTTCCATTGCTATGCTGATAACTGTCAGATTTATATTCCTTTAATGGTCCTTATTCCGTTCAACTACTATTGGAATGCCTTAATGACATCAAAGCGTGGATGTCGTTAAACTTTTTGAGTTTTAATGAAAAGAAAACTGAAGTTATCCTCTTTGATCCTAGTCATAAAAGATCGTTCTCTTTTTCTCTTTTTATGTTGGGATTAGTCAGGCTGCCCTTTCTCGACTTCAGCTTGTCCAAAATGCAGCTGCTCGTTTATTAAATGGGACACGCAGGCATGAACACATCTCACCAATTTTAGCCGGTCTTCATTGGCTCCCAGTGCATTATAGAATCTATTTTAAAACTCTCCTTTAAGCATATAAATGTCTGAATGGTCTCGCTCCACCTTACCTCTCTGACTTGCTTCAGCTCTATGTTCCCTCTTGGTCCCTAAGGTCTGCTGATCACCTGACCTTGGTGGTTCCAAAAGCTAGGCTAAAGCTCAGTGGTGAAAGAGCTTTTTCAATCTTGGCTCCAAAACTTTGGAACAAGTTGCCTTTAGATGCTAGGCTGGCTCCGTCTCTCCCTGTTTTTAAATCTCTGATCAAAACATATTTGTTTTCTGTAGCTTTTGCCTCACAGTGATTGTGCGTCTTTTATGGCTGTTGTCTATGTGTTGCTGTATCTTACATGTGTATGTGTGTTTGTAATTTTTTTCTGACTGTACAGCACTTTGGCGGCATCTCACTTGTTTTAAATGTGCTATAGGAAAAAGTTGGAATGGAATGGAATGTTCTTGCTGTATCTGAAATTTAGCTTTTAAGTGGCAACTCGGATTAAAGGCTCTCTTGATAAAATTAAATTAAATTACATTTTATTTATATAGCGCTTTTTACAACCAAGTTGTCACAAAGCAGCTTTACAGAATACAGGTCCGAGCCCCTAGTGAGTAAGCCAAAGGCGACAGAGGCGAGGAAAAACTCCCTCAGCTGCAGGAAGAAACCTAGGCAGGAACCAAGAGTCAAAAGGAATTTTTCATCTATTACCGTGCTGTGAATTTGTTGAACTAGAAGAAACAGTGAGAAGCTACAATTGTGGTGAAGTTCAGCCACGGTTAAATGCTGGGAATTAAACTCTAAACTTTTTTTTCATGCTTACTCTATAAACAGTTTACGTTCAGAAATGTGCTGAATTAATCAAAGCAATTCATACATCGTAATTAACAGGACTGTCCAAATATTTGAAAACATAGCTGCTTGTGCTTGGATCATCTGAGTGCAATCCTTTCGGTTGGGTAGTTTTTTCACTGCAACATGTTTTCACTGGTGGGATGGCAAAGAACTATGTTAAAATCTATTTAGCTCTTTATGAAAGAGCTAAAAGTCGAGGTAGGCGAGGTAGGTATCTTAGAGAAAAAAGCAAAAAATGTGGTTCCACTTGCATGTAGCTAACCATAGCGTTGTTGAAGGCATTATTTACCTTTCACGTCCGGCGACCACAGGAAATGGGGTGCAGGTGCAGGTGTTTATACTTTTGCTTTTATTTAACATATCCCAAAACAAACAGGCATGAGGACCTACAAGCAAATAAACTTTCAACTGAAACTTGTCCCCAAAACAATGGTGGACTGACATACAACCATGAACACAAACCCTTTAAATATCAATAAAACAAAACCTCAAAACAAAAGAACTGACACAAGCACTTAAACCTAACTCAACTCAACTGACTCAAAATAAAAGTCCAAAACATATAAGTGACAAAGTGGCGGCCTCTTGCAGCCACTGGCTGGGACATGACAGAACTCCCCCTAAGGCACACCCTTGGGGCGCCAAAGGCCCAGCAGCCCAGCAACAGGTGGAGGTGGGGCAGGCAGCGGCAGCAAGAAAAAAAATACACACGTATCTCATGGGTCCCACATGGCCGCCCCCGATGCGCACGCCACACACTGGCTGGCTATGCGGCCTAGTCAGCCCGTGTGGATCCCCCACATCTGCTCTACCTGGGTGGAGACCCCTTCAGGGAGCCCCTCCATGTCCTACGGGGTGGAGCTCCCTTCGGGGAGCCCTTCCGTGTCCTCCGGGGCAGAGACCCCCTCAGGGAGCCCTTTGGGGGCTGACTTATCCCTTCTACATCCCCCTAAAAATTCATATGAGACCACCCTCCCCAAGGGCGCAGTTCCAGAGCGCCAGGGGGATCCCGAACCACTCCAGGGAGGCTGCATCAGAAGCGGGCCCTGGTCCTAGACTGTAGGCAGTTGAGCCGGGGCTTTAGGGCTTGGACCTGTGACGAGGCCTGCAGCTTCAGGGCTTGGACCTAGGATGAGGCCTGCAGCTTCAGGGCTTGGGCCTGTGACAAGGACTGCAGCTTCAGGATTTGGACCTGTGACGAGGGCTGTAGCTTCAGGATTTGGACCTGTGATAGGAACCCCGTCCCTTGAAGCTGGCTCAAGAGCCTGTGTGCTCCATGCGGGCCACCTAGCCCGCTTCCTCCACACTGGCTAAGGGGCCAGCCTGTTAACCAGTTTGTGGGTAGCCATCTGGCATGCTGCCAGGGCCTGTGAGACCGCGGCGAGTATGGATAGGATGTGCTGGACCATCTCAGGACTCGCGAAGGGGTGAATCAACTCCCCTTGTTCAACTCACCACCACCCTGGATCCAGTGAGTCTCCTTCCTCCATCTCGTCACAGGTTCCCACAAGCCCATGGCTGCACCTGTTGTGCCTTGTTGGTTGGTCGGTCCATCTGTCATGTCATGGGACCACAGGAATGAGGCAAAGGTGCAGGATTTCATACTTTTGCTTTTATTTAACATGTGCCAAAACAAACAGGCACGAGGGCCTACAAGCAAATAAAGTTTCAACTGAAACAACCATGAACACAAACCCTATAAATATCTAAAAAACAAAACCCCAACACAAATGAACAGACATAAGCACTTAAACCTATCTCAGCCCACCTGTGACTAAAACAAGTAAACCCCATCAAGTCTTTTCAAATTAAAAGTCCAAAACATATAAGTGACGCAATGGCCGGGACATGACATTACCTCAATGTTTCTTTAAATTAGAGTCTTTATTATTGGCAGACACAACTGGCAGTCAGCAGTAGATGATTTTCCACTCTTCCACAAAATTATTTCCATCTATAGCTTATTATGTGATGATCTACAGTATACCACTGCCCTTTCAACTGCAAAGCTGATGAACTGCCAATCACTGATCATTTGCTCCTCTTTTTCAATGTCAAAATCACCCTCTCTATAACCAAGAACCCTCATACCATATTTTTCTGTATTAAGAAAATTAGTCCAGAAACCCTTTCCTCTGCTTTTTCAAGTCTTTTGCATTTTAATAACCTACTCACCCAGGGTGATCTAGTTTCCGATTATAACAACAGTCTCAATAATATCTTGAACTCTGTCGCTCCATTAAAAACCAAATCTGAATCATTCTCTCAGTCAGCACCCTGGTTTACATCTGAACTTAGGCTTCTGAAAGCAAAGGGTCGACACAGAAAACTGGTCTCATAATCCATAAAGAAATCTATAATAATCATATTTTATACTATAAGGAGTGCATTAACCAAACCAACTTATTACTCTACTCTACTATTACTCTACCATTATCTGTTCAAATGAAGATTCTGCCAAGTCACTGTTTTCACTGCTTGCCTCGTTTCAAGTCAACAGATTCTCTACCTGCCCACCTCTACTCATCTGCCTTCTGTGATTCACTAATGTTATTTTTCACTGAGAAAACTCACAAAATTCACCAAGACCTGGCTTTTGATGTCCCTTGTAGTACCTCCCTTGAAATCTCATTGCCATCACATTGTTTTTCTACTTTTCTCCTCCCCTCTGTCTCTGATATCTCAGGTCTCATCTGTAAGTCAAAACCTTCCATTTGTCAGTTTGACCTCATCCCCACAGTTCTGGTCAAAGCCTGTCTACCCTCCCTGCTCCCCCTTATCTCTGCAATCATCCATTCTTCACTTACCACTGGAACTGTTCCTGCCTCCTTCAAAACCACTGCCAATACCCCAATACTGAAAAAAAGGTCTAGATCCCAACGACTTTAAAATTTTCCGTCCAATTTCCAATTTACCATTCCTTTCAAAAATTATTGAAAAATAGTTGCAACACAACTCCATGCTTACTTAACAAAGGATTATTTATATGAACTGTTCCAGTCTGTTTTTCGCCCCCTTCAATAGCACTGAAACAGCACTCATAAAAATAACAACCTTCTTATGGCAGCTGACTCGGGTCTACTTACCATCCTTATTCTCCATGATCTGAGTGCAGCCTTCGACACTATTTCTCACTCTATTCTCCTTAGTCGGTTCATTTCCATTGGTCTATCCCATACCCCACTAGACTGGTTTAAATCATACTTGTCTGGCCATACTCAGTTCATCCATCTTAAATCATTGACTTCTCAGCCCTCCCCTGTTACCACTGGTGTGCCCCAGGGATCTGTCCTGGGGCCCCTTCTCTTCATTATCTACCTTCTTCCTCTTGGACATATATTTCGTAAATGTACTATTAATTTTCACTGTTATGCAGATGACACCCAGCTCTATTTGTACACAAAACCCGTTTCCACTCCTCCCCCATCCTCCCTTACCCTTACCCTCTGTTTAGCTGAAATTAAATCATGGTTCTCTTCAAATTTTCTTAAACTTAACAGTAATAAATCAGAGTTTCTTCTGGTAGGCTCTAAATCTACACTATCCAGAACTGATAGTTTTTCTATTACTATCAACAACTCTTTGGTTTCATGTGAAAAGTCTGGGTGTCATCCTCAACCGCATTTATCTTTTAATTCACACATCAATAATGTCACACGGTCTGCATACTTCCATCTACACAACATTATAATCTCCGTCCTTCTCTCACCCCACATGCCACTAACATTCTTGTCCATAGCCTTGTTACTTCCCAGATCGATTACTGCAATTCACTTTTATTTGGCCTTACTCAAAAATCCCTCCATAAGCTCCAACTTGTCCAGAACACTGCTGCTCGCATTATTACCAGGACCCCTTCCATCCACCACATCACTCCCATTCTTCAGCTGCTTCATTGGCTCCCAGTTAAAAAAATTCTTCTGTATACATTTAAGGCCATTCACCACCTCTCCCCTCCATATTTGACTGATTTGGTTCAGATTACCACTCCATTGCACTGCCTCAGATGTTTCTCCTCTCTTTCTCGCTCTGTCTCTTCTCCCTGTCTTGCCACTATGGGGAGCAGGGCTTTCAGCTGCACTGCTCCATGGCTTTGGATGTCTCTACCTACTGACATTAGAAACATTACTTCTTTTCCTCTATTTAAATCCAGACTCAAAACTCACTTGTTCAAAATATCATAATCAACATAATTCAACATAATCTTCTCCACTCTGTGATATTATTTTAGATTGTTTTATATAGATTCTGTAAATTGTCTGCTCTTATGCTTGTTCTTTTTATCATTTTGTGTACAGAGTCCTTGAGTGTTTTGAAAGGTGAGTAGCCATTATGTGGCCATTTTTCTGGATTAAATTCAATTTACAAAGTAGCTTTGTTGTCACAAAGTACAGAGTCCAGGTCCGAGCCCCTAGTGAGTAAGCCAAAGGCGACAGAGGTGAGGAAAAACTCCCTGAGCTGGAGGAAGAAACCTTGGGAGTAACCAAGAATGAAAGGGCAACCCATTCTCATCTGGTCAACCAGGAGAGAAAGAAAGTGTCTCTGTGGAGATTACTAACAAGAGAAGGCCTTTGTGCAAGAACTTATCACTATTAGACAGATCACCCATTTAACAGAGTTGGTACCATTTAACAGAGTTGGTACAGGTCAACAGATTTTGTTAGAAGAGTAGGTGAGTCTCTAGTCCACAACAACAGGAACGATCTCCACCCGGATCTTAAACAGCAGTTGTCCTTGAATGGGCGAAGAGCGTGTGTGGAGTCAAAAGCAGCCGAACCATTCAAGGACATTTTGGCACGGGACCCCAGCGATTGCAGACCCAGGAATTTGGTGACCGGGGGCTCCAGTGGTAATCGGCTAGGCTAGACAAATGTGCAGTGGTTCACATCAGAAAATAAGAGAACAAAGTTAGTTCTGCGTAAGTTTACAGTCTTATTTATTACTGTAAGGAGTGCAAGTTGAGACATAGACATGAGAGTACCCTGAGACACCGATGTTCCCCACTCCACTGTCAGCAAACCTGAGTGAACATCAGCACCAGCATCCCAGTTTGCTTGAATTCTCTGTGTCCACCACCTCCCAGCTTAACACCCTTCGTCTGAAAGGAAAAAATAAGTACAGAAAACCTGACTAAACAAGTAGGTTTTCAGGCTGAGATTGTGTCCGAGTCTCAAACGATATTCAGAAGGGCATTCCAGAGCTGGGGGGCTTTATATGAAAACTCTCCTATCCCTGCTGAAGCTTTCATAATTCTGCCGACAAGTAAATAGCCAGCACATTGAGATCTGAGTGAGTGCGGAGGTTCATAGTAAGAGATGAGTTCACGTAGGTATTCGGGTGCAAGGCCGTTCAAAGTTATATGTTGATAGTAGAATTTTATTGTCAATACGAAATTTTATTGGAAGCTAATGAAGTCTTGTTGGAGCAGCCTGACAGCAGGCTGTTACAATAATTGAGTCTAAAGATAATAAAAATGTGGACTAATTTTTCTGCATCATGGCAGGGTAGTGCTTGTCTTAACTTACCATTATTTCATAGATGAGCAATAATATGTGAAAAGTTTAATACTGATGGTCCGATAGTTGCTGGTAGGACTTTGTTAAGCAGGCTTGTGGGAATATAATCGAGTGTACAGGTAGAATATCTCGAAAAGAGAATAATTGCAGAGAGTTCCGCTTGTGGCACTGGATTAAAGGATGTCAGTCTCTCAATTATTTTTGAACAGTATCTGCAACTGCTGATTCAGGCAGCAACTGTGTTGGAGTCAAACCTATAGTTTGAATTTCTTGTCTAAATGATTTCAACTTTATTATTGTCCATTAAACATCACTACAATAGTTTCTGGGTACCTGTGGTTTTGCGCCTTCCTGGTTCCTAGCTAGCTTGGAAATTGTACTAAACAGAAACTGGTGATTGTTTTTTCTAGCTTTAACAAGGGATGATAAATAGGCAAAGTGTGCTGTGGTAAGTGCTCTTTTGTAGTCTCTAAGGCTCTCCTTCCAGGCAAAGTGCAGAGATTCCAGTCTGCCAAATATAGCTATTTCTGTGAGGTTTTCAATAAAACTGTGAGGTTTGCCGGATGTTATTAACTGTGCCGGATGTTGTTGTACAACTAATATGAAAGTGGGGGAATGGGCTTACATTATGATTAAGATTAAGACTGAGGAAGAAAAACTATGTTATCCACATTAACACCAAGAGTCAAGATTAAATCAAGCGTCAGACCAAAGCAGTAAGTACATAGGCACTTCTGTATATGGTTCCTGTGTCTCCTCATTCTTGAAGCCATGAGGCATCAAGAATCTGATCAGTTAGTATTTCGATAACAAAAAAAGTTTTCGGAGCGAGCAATCTGATATTAAGCAGTCCCAACTGTAGCTTTGGATGTAGAGTGCTGAGCTTGCTGGTTATTTGAGATAGATTAATTAAATTATTAGAACACACTTTTATTCTGTTTTTCTGTTTAGTTCAGGGGACAGACACAGCCCCGATAGAGTGGAACATAGGTGACTACTCAAGGCAGCTAGCAGACCATCTGTTTAGCCAGTCTGTCTGCTGCCTGGCCTCAGAGAAAGTTTGTCAGCAGCGACCACCTAACAGGCTATGGGCTGTGCTGTAGGAGATGAGAGCAGCACACTCCTGTAAGGGGTGGATACCTTCCCATACTAAGAGACTAGGCTTGGCCTCAAATGTGGGCCAATTGTCAATAAAACCTATGTTATTTTCAGAGCACCACTTGGACATCCAGCAATTCTGCACCCAAAGCCTGCTGTAGGCCTGTATGACTGTGGTGCATTGGGATGGGACCAGCCCAATTAGCATTGGGCTAATTTACACATCTCTTTAACGCTACTATTGGTGACCTCTGACTGTTGCATCATTCCTACATGAAACACTGTCCTCTCATACCTATGGCTAGCTAACAGGTTCAAGTTCCTTACAACGTCTGAGGCCCTGGCGTTGTAGACTGATCATCAGAGGGTCCGGTTAACTCACTAATATTTCATAATTAACGACTAGAACAGAATACAAACATGCTGAAGCTATGCTGAAACACTTAGCAGCACTAGCAGCGATACGTATTGTATATGCATGAGAACATAAATACCACTGCTTTTTAAAATACTGAAGAACACAGTTTGTACAGCTTTAACCTGAAACTGCTACTGTACCACAAATGTGCTGGTAGAGCTAGCTATGATAGAAATGTGTCAGAACACACATTGCACCACAGAATTCCCATGCTTACCCCTGTCAACTGTCTAAAGCAACTTTCCATGGACCCATGGAATGAACTGAACCCTGGTGCAGTGGAAGAAGAGCAGTTCACACTGTAAAAACAGGAGTGGTTTGAGAAACGTGACAAAGAGTGCAAGGTGTTAATTTGGCCTCCAAATTCCCCAGATCTGTCCAGTCAAGCATCCAGTAATGTGCTGGACAAACTAGTTATACCACATTGCAACTTACAGGACCTCAGGAATCTGCTTCTGACCTATTGGTACCAGATATCACATCACACCATCTGATGTCTTGTGTAGTCCATGTCATGTTTTTATTTAGCGCAAGATAGACCTATATTAGATTTTAATGGTATAATGCATCTATATAAGCTATTGGTCAGTTTTCAAGTGCCCTGAATTGAAATTTCTTTATGGATTCCTCAGTCTATTGGCATGACAACAGTGGTGGTGCCCCTCACCCTCGTTGTCCTCCACTTTGTTCGCACTTCACATAGCAACATCGCTGGGTGACTGCAGTGTTTGAATGGCCACAGTGGCTTCCAAATGATTGAACCTGAACCTTCTAAAATGAATCTCAATGCTTGGTGTTGAACAAAATGTGTATCTTTATATACATGCATATAGACAATTATAGATGGATGTGTTTACGCTTCCAGTTGAGTGACCACTGGTGCGACTTGCTGCTGCTGCTCACTGGTAACCTGAATTGTTTCTACTCATCTTGACGCCCAAGTTGCCCGAGTCCTCGTCTACAATGTGGACTGGCAGGATATATATCTGGTCTGTGGCTGTCTAGCTTCTCCTGGGGCTCATGTACCGACCTGTAGCGGGTCTGCTACAGTACTCAGCTGCGCTCAGTGCCCTGAGCTCTTATAATTTAGCGATTACTCAATACATGTGGTTATCAATGTGGGGTTTAGTCTATGCTCTAGTACCTTCTGCTCTAATAAACCAATGACATCACTTAAATAAATTAGAATTTCCACTACAAGGAGTGAAATAAAACAAAAAGTTTTACTGTGTAACATGTTTCACAGTGAAAATAAAGTCACATAAAAACACAGTACAAACATCTGCTCACACATTTACTATAAATGAAAAGTCCTATGCCGGCAAAATAAACTAAACTGTTCCCCAAACCCTCGTTGCAGGCCTGTTAACAGTGCGATGAAACCCACGCCAAATGGCGCTTCAGAGCAAAACCATAGCATGGTGTAAACTACCTGGAGTTCAGATGGGAAAACGGGCTCGTAGAGTCGCGGTGGCGCTGAATCCCTGGTCCATCCAACTTGTCCAGGTGGACGGTGAATTCTCTGTCGCCCCACGAACTCAGTCCAAGTCCCTTCCCACGGAGGACGCTGTTAGATGTGTTTACTGCCCAAAACACCAAGATGGCGGCTCGGTGTCTTCAAGGCGGGCTCTCTCATCAACTTAGATACAGCCAAACATCACATACACACTCGCTAGTATGTCAGTTATCAGTCCGACTACTTATACTAGTTAAACTCCACTTCTAAAGCCTAGATATGGATAATACCCATGTGAATCTCAGATTTCTCAACCGCGAGCTCAGACAAGCCATCTGCTCTGCACCAGCGTCGCCCCCCCAGTAATTCTGTCCACTCATTGTTCACTTTGTGGCAGTTTCTAGGTATTCAACCTTCTCAAGGTTTTCACCATCTCCTGCCATCGAAGTGAACAAAAACATGAAACATCTTTTAAACAATAACTATATACATACATACATATTCAAACTTAAAACAAAATACAAGCCTTTAGTAACAAATAATAATAACATATTTACAAGACATATAGCACTGGGCTACACTGTACTGCTGGGAGATTTTAACATCCAAATGGACAATATTAATAACCCTCTGACCAGAGATTTACATCCTGCCTCGAGAGCTTTGGGTTTCAGCAACACACCAAAGTTCCCACTCACTCCAAAGGTCACGTCTAGGACTTAATATATTGTTCTGGTGTCTCCCCTCTTGATTGTACAGCTGGCGAACTCCCCATAACTGACCGTTTCCTCCTCCTCATTTTATCTCAAGCTCTCTCTCTCTCTGCTACTACGACCCCCCATCTCATTTCTTTCCGTAACATTAAGGAAATTAACTTACATTCTCTCTCTTCTAGCATTGATTCCCTTATGGACACTCATAGTTTCACCACATTTGAAGAGCTGGTCTCACACTACAGCACAGGCCTCCACCATATTTTCAATTCTCTAGCTCCTTTAAAAACTAGGTCTGTCTCCATCTTCCTTTCTGACCCCCGGTTTACGCCTGAACTTCGGCACATGAAAGCCAATAGCCGGCAACTTGAGCGACTCCATAAAAAACTGGACTACATATACACAAAGATATTGTGAGGAGCTGGCAGTCACAATGGCTCCCATGAGCCTTTGCTAGGTGGCCAAATTGGCCAGTTTGGCCTGTTGTGTGTTTTGGGGGACATTTGCTTGGGGGTAATGTATGTCATGTGTGTTTAAGTGCTGTATTGTGTGTTTATGCGTGCTTTTTGTGTGGTTTGAGCCCTTTCTCGTCTGTCACCATACTTCGGAGAGTTATGGGCCGGAGGGTAGTGAGATAAGATGAAGATGGGTAGTAGTGGATATAGGATTTTGTACAAAGCTACTCAAGTTGGGGGCGCTGATCACTCTGAGAAGGCTGCACGTGGGGCATGCTCGCAGGAGACCTACGGAACTGCACGCGCCGAGTCTACCCATGTTTCGCGCCATGAGTGCAAGGGGAGCTGGGGCTGCATGCATTCCTCCAGGCCCCATCGCCAGAGCAACTGCAGGCGGAATGTGAGTCTGACAGACCCCGCCTCCATGATGGCGATGTTGACAGAGGCGGAACGGGCCGAGGCCATCTTAACCACCAAGACCAAGTCGTCCCTACCGCGGAGAGTGGCGGCCGGCAGCGTGGACAAGGGTGAGGGTCAAGAGTGGACCACGGAGGCTGGCGCAGGGGGAGTTTCACTTGGAGCGATACGCCCTCCCCAGCCAAGGGTGTGCTTCCACTGCTGACAGCCAGGACACTTAGCACGGCACTGCCCGTGGGAAAACGCCCCAGCGGGCGGCAGCCGAGGGGGCCACGCAGTCCACGATCCGCCAAGCCCCTCCAAGTCCATGGGAACCGCAAGTGGGTCGTCTAGGGGACGTGGAAGGACTCTATGTGGAATGTGTGGTGGAAGGAGTGTGCTCCACGTCACGGTGGGGGCCGTTTCTTTCCAGCGGAGCAAGGGAGAGGCCGATGGTGGGGTGAACGGAACTCACCAGGCGGAAAAGCCAGCCTACGAGACACGACAGGGGGCCGAGGAACTACTGCAGCGAGACCAGGTCGTACGAGCGGCAGGGCTCAGTTCATTAAGCTCAAATCTTTCTCATCCCAGCCTTCCCCTGTTACTTCTGAGGTGTCCCAGAGCTCTGTCCTGGGACCCCTCCTCTTCATTATTTATCTCCTTCCCCTTGGCAATATCTTCTGCTAAATTAACATCTGTTTCCCCCTCCCCACAGGTTAAAAATAATCTGGGTGTCATCCTCGACAGTGCTTTCTTTCCAACCCATATCAATTGCAGTACATGGTCTGCATTCTTCCACCTGCGCAATATCAATCATCTCCGCCCCTCCCTTACTGCCCAGAATACTGCTTTTCTTGTTCATAGTCTTGTCACTTCTCGCCTTGGCTATTGTAACTCCCTCCTCTTTGGTTTCCCTCAAAAATCTCTCCATAAACTTCAGTTGGTCCAGAATTCAGTCGCCCGCATCATTATCAGATCTGACCACATCACTCCAACCCTATAGCAGCTCCACTGGCTCCCAGTTTAGTTCTGCATTGAATTCAAAATAATTTTGTTAACCTTAAATGCCATTCACAATCTCGCCCCTCCATACCTATCCGACCTCCTTCATGTTGCCACTCCTTCTTGTACCCTCAGATCATCTTCTTCCATTCACCTGACTGTCCCCTCTGCCCGTCTCACCACTATGGGGAGCATAGCTTTCAGTCGCTCTGCTCCATGGCTTTAGCACTCATTACCACCCGACCTCAGAAACATCAGTTCTTTCGCACTTTTTAAATCCAAACTCAAAACCCATCTGTTTAAGCTTGCATATTGTCTTGAAATTATTTGCATTGTCCAATTTTACCCTGTTTTTAATGCAGAGAAAGGTGCCTATAAATAAAATGTATTATTATTATGCTGTCCTTCCCTGAAAAACAGTCTTCCCTGAACAATATCACGCAGACAGAATTATCCTGTATCACCTCACGTTTTATGTTTTCTTTCTTTCAGGAGTGCCCTCAGATCCTGCCTTCCACACAGATCTACATCCCAGTGGGTGTGATGAAGCCCATCGCATTGATAGCCCGAAACCTTCCACAACCACAGTCAGGTCAGAGACACTATGAGTGCATCTTCTACATCCAGGGCAAAGAGTACAGTGTCACTGCAATGCGCATCAACAGCTCCAGCATACAGTGCCAGAAGGCCATGGTAAGCCCTAATTCCATCTTTGAAATGTAGCTGTGACCTATGAGCAGAAACAATTCATGTGACCAGTCTATGTACGTGATTTTAAGTTTTGTGGAACTCTCTCTATGTTACAGCTATAAACTATTGACCAACTAAAGCATGAACCCCTGACAAAATGTCAAAAATTAATATATACCTCCTGGACATCTTGCAATCTTAATTTTATATACTTAGAGGTTTTAAAAGCATTTTACATTAGGAGGCCATATATGCAAAAAATTCTCATGGCACCTCTTCTGATCTTCCAAGTCAACACTTACAATCAGCACAGTAATTTAACGCAACTGGTCATTTGTCAAATTTTAGTTGATTATAGCAGCGGAAAGGCCCTGATGATGTATACATGGTAATGAGATCCCTCTAACACTATGTATTTTTGACACTTATTAATGGAGGAGAATCAAGTCCATGTGTTTGCCCAGTACCGGATGCAAATGATCTCTTTCTCTAGTTTTCTCTTCTATGTCTAGTCTTGTTTGTATGATGACAAACATATTTATATAAATAAGAGTGTGCAAAGCATTGACCATCCATTTTATGCTTTTAAAACAATGTTTTGTTGGTGATTCTAGGATAGTCCTGCATCTCAATTAGAAGAAATGTGCAGTAAGTATAGCAGTAAAGTCTCTGTTCATGAACTGTAGGCAAAATGTGCTCCGCAGTATCACATTAGTACACATGTGTCAAACTTGAAAAAAATTGAAAAAAAACCCCCAGAAAATGAGAACTCTTATTCCATTTTGGGTTTTCATTGGTTCCAGCTGTTTACAGGAGGCGGGTACGGAGCACGGAGATGTGCCTTATTATCATTGATTGGAGAAACTGGCCTAGTGGCTCCGCCCACTGCGCTGTGCTCCGTGTTGGTAGCAGCTGAACTGGGCTCAACCGTGGAGCAGCAGCTTGCGGAGCGAGAGAGTGTAGAAGCATTTTTGGAGTTCGAAGAATAGGCGAGGGCTTCTGAGTTCAGAAATTTACGGCGTTTATTGAGCATGCTTCAATCCGTGCCGGGCTCCCTCCCAGCAGAGAGAAAGAGCTAGAGAGAGCGCCGAACGACGTCAGCATACATCTTTTTATAACCTCCAACTCCCCCTTACTCACATGTCACCCCCATGTCATCAATGTAGGCCACACCCTCACATATGTTTTCTATCAGGGGGCACCTTCTATCCTGACACCCCCCACAACAGTATTCCGTTGACCATGGAATTTCCTGTAAATGGGGGGCCCCTCCCACCTCTTACTTCCACACAGACATATATGATTCACATAAAGGCAAACTTAAGAGGGAATCAAACATTTCCTACTACAAGAGTTTAAAGAGTTTAAAGCCACTTATGCATTGCTTTTGGTGTTAGCAACCAGAAAATAAAAGAAGAATGAAGAATGAAGGGGGGGCCTAAAGTGGTTTAGACCTCCAAAATGGACTTGGAAACCTGGCTTCTTATTCACATCAGTGAGAGTTATTGCACTATGTTTCCATTTGATATTACAGGGTTTAAATAAGATAAGATAAACCTTTATTAGTCCCACAAGTGAGAAATTTGCCTAGTAATGGCAGAAAGTGGACAATACAAAGTTAAGAGCAGAAAATTTAACAAAAACAATAGAATAGAAGTAAATAACAAAACTGAATAAAGTACTATGTCACAATATATTATAAAATAAAAATGTTCAAATATACAGTCAAAGATGTACAGTATAAAATCTAGGAATAGAAGTATGCATGACTGTGTATATATGTATATATATATATATATATATATATATATAGTACAGGCCAAAAGTTTGGACACCTTCTCATTCAATGTGTTTTCTTTATTTTCATGACCATTTACATTGGTAGATTCTCACTGAAGGCATCAGAACTATGAATGAACACATGTGGAGTTATGTGCTTAACAAAAAAAGGTGAAATAACTGAAAACATGTTTTATATTCTAGTTTCTTCAAAATGCTTTGCACACTCTTGGCATTCTCTCGATGAGCTTCAAGAGGCACTCACCTGAAATGGTTTTCCAACAGTCTTGAAGGAGTTCCCAGAGGTGTTTAGCACTTGTTGGCCCCTTTGCCTTCAC
>JBBPCX010000141.1:314825-339849 GCA_037974365.1 Hydrocynus forskahlii | reverse complement strand
ACAATATGTGCAATGTTTGGGTGAAGCTACTACTGCTGGGCAGAATGTGCAATTTAGAATGTGCAATTTAAAATGTGCAGTTTTTCTGGTGCATTTCTAATGCTATTGTCAAGGCCTGTCACTCCATTTTGTACCTGTGTGTGTATTTACAGTGTTCTCTTTTTTCACTTATACTTATACATCCACTCTGTATATACTTATTTACATATACTCACTGTGTACATGCTTACAACTTGCCCAAGCCTACATCTAGTCTTAACTTCTAAATGAGCAATTTAGTCTACTTACTGTACATTTTTTAGACTGTACATTTTAATGTTTTATTTTATACTATACTGTGATACTATACTGTGCATCTTATACTAAATGTGCAATTTAGTCTACTTGCAGTTTACATACATATATGTATATTTTTTACATGCATACTTATATTTCTAGATTTTATACTGTACATATTTAGGCTGCATATTTGAACATTTTATTTTATACTATACTGTGACATAGTACTTTATTCTATTTTTATTTTATTCTATTCTATAGTGTTCTTAATTTTGCTGCTCTTAACTTTGTACTGTCCACTTTCTGCCGTGACTAAGCAAATTTCCTACTTGTGGGACTAATAAAGGTTTATCTTATCTTTATTCCTGACTCTGCCATGAACGTTGTTGGCTTTTTGTGTGTTCGGGCAGACAGCACTTGCCGTGAGGGGGTGGGGGGGACACACTCTCTTGGTTAATGAGAGATGGTGCCACCCAGGTCACATTGTGACTAAGGAATGCGTCTGCAGCCCAGACATTGAACTGTTAGACTACGTCCAATCTATCTGCTCAGATAATTCTCACACATGATCACCATTGTTATTTGCATTCCTCCATCAGCCAGTGTGACGATGGCGTGTGATATCATTCACTCTGCGACCACGAGACTCCAGACAAAGCACCCAGATGCTTTCATCCTAATATCTGACAATTTCAATCATGTCTCCCTCAACTGGACACTGTGCACCGTCACACCGTTTGTAGTCTGCCCCACCAGAGAAAAGACACTGGGCTTGCTGTATGCCAATGTCAAAGTGGCATACAGCTGCACAACCATCCCACCTCTGAGCAGATTGGACCACAGCTTCAGCCCACCTACCACTGGTCAAGAGGGAGCCAGACACTGTTAGGACAGTGAGGGAGTGGTCAAAGGAGGCCAGTGTAGCCCTGCAGGACTGCATGGATACAACGAACCAGGAGGTTCTGTACGAGTCACATGGAGAGGACATTGACATCCTCACAGAATGTCTCAACTTAGTACATCAGCTACTGTTTGGTAGCACTGTACCAGTGAAATCCATAAGCTGCTTCCCCAACAACAAGCCACCAAAGACTTCAAAGTCATCCTGAATAAGAAGAAGGAAGCATTCAGGTCAGGTGACAAGGGGGCAGCCAAGGAAGCACAGAGCCGCTTATCTGTGACGATAAAGGAGAGAAAGGACAGCTACAGGAGATAGCTGGAACAAGGGCTGCTACAGAACAACAGCAGGTATGTGTGCTGGGGCATGAATAACATCACCAGCTTCAACACCAGCATCCACTGTACCAGTGAAATCCTTACACTGCTTCCCCATGGGTCACCAAAGACATGAAAGCCCTCCTGAATGAGAAGAAGAAAGTATTCAGGTCAGGTGACAAGGAGGCAGCCAAGGAAGCACAGAGGCACTTGTCTGTGAAGTTAAAGGAGGGAAAGGCCAGCTGTAGGAGAAAGCTGGAACAAGGGCTGCAACAGAACAGCAGCAGATATGTATGGAGGGGCATGAAGAACATCACCGACTTCATGACCAACATCCATGGGACTGACAGTGATGAGGAGAGGGCCAATGAGTTTAATCTGTTCTTTAACAGGTTCCACAGCAGACCTCTTTCAAGCATCTCTAGCTCCAGCACAGCCCTCATTGTGCCCAGTGCACCTGCTCCCTCCATCAGCCAGAGCCTCCACTCCCTCTCCTCCTGCCAGGAGGGAGTGGAGGACTCTGATACCCATAGATCATCCATCACCATCACCGAGGACCAAGTGTGGAGGGAACTACGCAGACTCCATCCTGCCAAGGCGCCGGGCCCAGATGGCGTAAGCCCACAAGTACTCAAGCTGTGCACCTCCCAGCTTTGCGGAGTACTGCTGAGAACCTTCAGTTTGAGCCTTAGTACCAAGAAAGTAGCTGTGCTGTGGAAAACATCGTGTCTGGTTCCTGTACCAAAGAAGGTGTGAGCCAGTACCCCATCGGACTACATGCCAGTTGCAGATTGGAGTGAATGATGCCATAATTTACCTGCTACACCATGCCTACAGCCATCTTGACAAGCCAAGTGCATACTACTTAGGTCACTTTTTCAATTCTTAATATTACTACTGATTTTGTAATAAATGCAGTAACTTATTCCAAACTATCATTTGTATCGGTAGTTTTTCACTCAACTGTGTTACTTATATGTAGTATTTATACCAAGCATTTCTGTATGTAGCATAGGGCATTCATATTGAGCTTTTTTTTCTTTATGCAGATTTTTTTTATTTAGATTTCATTTAGACTTTATATTATATTGTTACTGTCTCTGTGACTCTGTGTGTTGTGGCAGTCATTACATAAGCAATTTCCTCAAGGATCAATAAAGTTTTCTGATTCTGACTCTGATTAGTCCTGCCTGGGCCTTGTGAATATACAGCTCACTAAAACCTTCTGTCCATAACAGTACATCCCTCCTTCATTCTCATAGCATCAGGCGTGCACTTCTGTTGCCATGCAGTGGCGGGTTATTGCTAAAATATCACTGTGGGCCAGCATTGGTATGCTAGTGCTGGTGAGGCAGCAGCACTGAGTGATAAGCTCTTAATACTGGGTAATTGACAGTGGTACAGTAGCTAATCCGTTAGCTCACGCATGTCTCTTGCACTGCTTATATTTCTCTAAGCAGGGCAGAGAGCCTGAATGGAAGGAGATGTGCAGGATGAAGATCAGACTGTGAAAGGGAAGGGGAATTGCTTGCTTCCAGCTGAGACAGGAATAGCTGACCTGGCTTCAGCTACATTCCAACCTAAGCCAGCATAGGTTTAAACTCTTTTGTAAGAGTATAAGGAATTTACTAGAGTTCAGTAAAACACTAAAGCCTTTTTATCTAACCTGCTCTAGGGTTTGGCAGTATGTGTTAAAGATATGCTTACATAGTATATTGTGGATATAATTTGTAACAGACCTCAAACTAACTATAATAGCTTGAAGCTATTTATTTTTCTTTTCTTATGACAAGGTCTGCAACTTACTAGCGTACGCAACTTCGTTACAAGCCAATGTTGATTTGAGTCTAGCTTTGCAGGTATGAAGAACACATGTGGGCTACTTAAAGCACTGATGTACGTCGCTCTGGATAAGAGCATCTTCTAAATGCCATCTGTAACTATGAAGCAGTTAACAGAATCTATGGGAAAGGGAACATACCACCATAGACACCAGTGTTGCTTTTTACCTTTTATCAAAATACAGAGTGACTTACAATCTCCCACACACACAGTCAGCTATACACTCTTTAGCTGTCTGGCTTGCCTCTTCGTTAACCATAGTTAAATTAATCCAGTTCAGTCCAATGTAGCAGGCACCAAAAATATGTACAAAAGCAAAACAGAAAATGCTATCCCAAGAAGATGATTCCAAGCATGGAGAAATGCTACCCATTTCACTATAGGGACCTGGATGATTGAGATGGAGCCTGGGAATCCTACAGTAGAAGGACCGGAGAAATGAAAGAAATGATAAAAGCGGATGGGTGGAAATTACTAACACTATGGATGGGAGAAGAGAAGTGATAACAATATGGAGAAGTGCTGAGAATGTGAGGAAACATGGAGGGCAAGTTGGTGATGAAAAGGGGAGGGTGACCATTTGTCATATGTGAACATACCACAGCACAGAGTGTGAACAGCACAAAAATCTTTCTCTGCATTTAACCCATTCACCCAAGTGAAGCAGCAGACAGCCCAGAACACAGTGCCCGGTGAGCATTGTGTGGGGACAGTACCTTGCTTAAGGGTTCCTCAGAGGTGCCACTAGCAGTCCTGGGATTTGAACCCACGACCTGGGATTAGAATCCATGAATTAGAAGTGAATAACAAACTCATGACTGAGGAGGTGAGATAGGGGCCTTGAATAGCGTAGCTAATGGGATGATTGAAAGACAGGAGGGAGTGATTAGGAGTTAAACAAATGGATAGAAAGGAAAAATAGCTCCCCTAGGTGGCCATCTAGGGTACTACTGCCTTGGATATGACAATGCCACCTCCCAAAGGCTGGCACCAAACGTCCCTAAGACCCAGCATGGGAGCGCTGAAAGTCCAGGATGAGAGACTTGTCCAGAACATTCTTTAGGCTCGTCGCCACCCCATGATGTATTGCACTCCCCTACCACATCTCCAGAAGTCGAGAATACGGTGAACTGAATGGTTCACCATCGAAGTGACGAGGTAGAGCCATGGTGGAGGTGAGAACTGTGTGTAGCTTGGAGACATGGAAGGTACGGTGAACTTTCATGGACTGGGGAAGTTGTAGGGTGAAGCCCACAGGGTTTACTCAGCGAATAACTTTAAAGGGTCCAATATAGCGAAGTGCCAGCTTCCTTGAGTTGACCTTAAGCAGGCGGTCATTGGTTGACAACCACACCCATTAGCCCACTCTAATGGGAGGACCGAGCCACCAGTGCCAGGTGGCTGTTGCCTGTTGTTACATTAATTAGATTACATTATTTTGGCAGCGGTGTAGTGGGACAAAGATTGACCCTGTAGGATTCAGAGAATCGGCTACTGATAGCCGCCACCTTTTCAGTGAAGAAGAGGGCAAAGACCTCTGCTGAGAGGTTTGTGTCTTGCAGAGGTGGAGGAGGATAGAGCAGTGTTTTGAAGGTAGAGAGTAGGTTTCACGCATCTGTGCTGCTGTTAATTTTGTTCTTGTAGAATGTAGCTTTACCATCACTGATGAAGGGACAGGAGTGACTGATCGTTTTTAAGACCAGCGGGATCAATGGATTGATGCCATTTTCTCTTGGCAGCTCTGATATTGGTGCACAGCGTACAAATGGTCTTGGTCATCTGTGGAGGAAGAAGGCTAGAGGTGAGGTGACAGTGCTGAACAAACCTCTCAGATGAGGGCATCCTGACCTTGGTCTCCTAATCCTCAAACAACAGGGCCAGGAACACATTGAGGCATTCAAAGGTGACATCTTGAGTACTGAGTGGTGGAGAGTAATGAGACTCTGTCGAGGAGAAAACTTGAGCTTTTAGGATGATCCAATAAAAACAACTATACAACAGAAAATTATGCAGGCAATTTCCTTTATTTTGCAAAAAAGATTGCAAAACAGCAAACAACACCCAGCTAGCCAGTGCAACCACCCCTTGGGGCTACTGCAGCCCTCTCTTTATACCATCTGGATACATGCCTCTATGGTCATAAAACCAGTCATCCAGTCCATAGGTAGGGCTACATTTGTACCATCCATAGCTTATAACCAAATATGGTAAAGGTCATGTCTTTTAAGGCAACTCATGTCTATTTAAAGCACTACCTTAAAAGGAAATATAGATCACCCATATTTAGTATATAGCAGTCATGGCATGTACTACATTTCATGTGTGTAACTTTGTACAAGGACAAGAGAGTATAAAATCTACCATAACTCCACCTTAACTGATTGGCTAGCGCCAGGCCCCTAAGTGTCCTCTCAAGGTCCTGATTGACCCTCTCTGTTTGGAGGAGGAACCCAGATGAGAGGCTGACCGAGGCTCCAATGAGATGGCAGAGGGTCCCCCCAGAACCTCAAGGTAAACAAAGTCAGAAAACCCATGAGGAAACCCATATAGCCTGACATGTTGGACCAGCAACAAGGTTGTCTCCTTTAGCAGACAGGGGTTTAGGCAAGGGTGCAAGGCAATATGCTTTGGAAAATCTATCTACTATAGTCAATATGACCACATTACCTATTTGGGGAGCCCTGTGACAAAGTCTATTGAAATGTGTGACCAGGGGTTCTTTATTTTGGCAGCAGACTATGCACACATTGACAAACCCTTCAAAATCCTTTTTCATACTACCGGAGGCTGGAATTCTCTTGGGCGGTTTGCCTCCTCTACTCTCTACTCGAGAGGGTGGTGCTGGGAGGGTGACAAACTTGGCGGCTTGGGGAGATGGTTGTGTTGTGGTGACACTTGGTGTCCTTAATAATAATAATAATAATAATAATAATAATGTATTTTATTTATAGGCGCTTTTCCAAGAACAGGAAACATATGTAAAATAATAAAATCAGCAAACAAGCATAATAGCAATATGTAAAATAATAAAAAAATAATAAATAAATAAAACACAGTAACAATATGTAAAAAATAATAAAATACAATAATAATTACATAATAGGGTGCCTCAATTAAAACGGGTCAAACAGAATGAGCAAGTTTAAAAATGTTTGTTTTAAGACGTGATTTAAATGCAGAAAGCGAACTGCTGTTGCGGACATCATGAGGAAGAGAGTTCCACAGGCTAGGGGCAACTCAGCTGAAAGCTCTATGGAGTTATGGAGTGTCTTAAAAGTAAGCAGTAGAATCTTAAAATCAATGCGATATTTGATAGGTAGCCAGTGGAGTTGCTGGAGGACAGGGGTAATATGTTCAATGGAAGATGTTCTAGTAATTATATAGGCTGCTGAATTTTGGACCATCTGTAGCTTGCGAATGAATTTTTGTGGGAGAGAATAGCATTACAGTAATCAATGCGAGACGTCACTAAAGCATGTACCAAAATGGCTGTACAAGCAGAAGTGAGAGATGGGCGTAGTCGGTTAATATTTCGCAGATGAAAATAAGCAGAGCCTGTGACATTATTGATGTGGGTTTCAAAAGATAGGGTACTGTCAAGGATAACCCCCAGACTCTTACTGTGAGGGACAGGTGAGGCCAGAAGAATTTCCGTTTTATCATGATTAAGTTTAAGAAAGTTAGAAGAAAAACAGTCCTTAATTTCAGTTAAACATGCAGAAGGTGGGAGGTGGAAGGGTGGAATCAGGTTTAGTAGAGAGGTAGAGCTTTAGTAGTGGGTGGTAGTCATCAGCGTAACAGTGAAACTGAACACCAAATTTCCTAAAAATATGGCCCAGAGGCAAAAGATAAACAGAAGGGGACTTAAAACAAATTGAATTCGACCAGTAAGATATGACTTGAACCATTTAAGAAGGGTACCGGTAATTCCAATAGAAGCCAATCTTTCCCTAAGAATATTATGAGAGACAGTATCAAAAGCTGAACTTAAGTCCAAAAGAACCAATATGGTTTGGAGCCCAGTGTCAGCAGCCAGCAAAAGGTAATTTGTAATTTTGACCAGTGCAGTCTCGGTACTGTGTAGGGGACGGAAACCTGATTGTAATTGTCTGTACAAAGTATTATTGGCAAGGTGAGTATGAACCTGGTTTGCAACGTTTTTTTCAAGTAGTTTTGCAAGGAATGGTAAATTAGAGATTGGACGGAAGTTACTGAGGTTATCGGGGTCTGCTCCAAATTTCTTAAGAACAGGAGTTATTACAGCTGTTTTGAGAGAAGAGGGCACACAACCAGAAATTAGGGAACAATGAATAATGTTAGTTATAATAGTCGAAAGGGAAGGTAAACAAGCTTTTACCAAGTAAGTAGGAAGGGGATCTAAAAGACAGGTAGAAAATTTGGATTTTTGAAAAACAAGTAGAGATTTCTGATTCTGTAGGAAGATCAAAACTTACTTAAATAAAGAGTAGGTGGGGGGCATAATAAAAGGACTTTGTGATAGATTGGTTGAAGACAGGTTCTGATGGATATGTTCAATTTTTGAAATAAAGAAATTCATAAAAATATTTCATTTTTAATAAAAATATAATATGCTGTAGAAAGCAGGTGAGATGGAAAAGTAGAAGATAGCTGAATTATACTGTTTACTGTGGAAAATAAAACTTTTTAGTTTCCCTCCCCAGATTAAGTTATCATAAAAAGTGGATTTGGCTACAGAGAGCGCATCCTTGTAGTATAAAATGTGTTCGTCATACATCTTTTTATGGATAGTAAGACCAGTTCTTATTTAAAGATGCTCTAAACGACATCCTTTAGTTTTAAGTTGTCGAAGCTCAGGTGTATACCATGGAGCAGACTGGTTAAAAGAAACTGTCCAGGTTTTTAAGGGAGCAAAGGCATTTAAAAGGTAATGAAGTCCATTATTATAATAGGAAGTCAGCTCCTCTGCAGTAACTAAATCTACTGGGCTGGGAAGGTTATCAATTCCATGAGAGAAAGCAGTTAGATCAATATTTTTTATATTGCGAAAAGAAATGGAGCGATTTGTGTGTGATTTACACATGGTTAAGCTAACACTGAAAGACACCAGCTTATGGTCAGATATGGACAGGTCTGTTGCTGTAAAATCGTGAGGGGTAAGGGCAGAACAACAACAACAACAATGAGTGGGAAAATCAATGAATTGCTTTAAGCCAGTGCAGTCAAGACTGGATATAAAATCCCTTGTAAGGATATTATCGGTGAGTTCCATGTGTATGTTGAAATCACCCAGCACTATTACTTTAGAAGACCTAGAGCATAGGGAAGTAATAAAAGCAGAAAATTCATTTTAAAAATCCTTATTGGACCTAGGTGGTCAATATATGGTGGCTAATATAGTAGTAGGTGTTGGCCCAGTGATTTGCAGAACAGTGGATTCAAATGAAACATGAGAAGGCACTGCTATAGGAGATACTTTCCACTTCTTGCCATAAAGTATCGCATTGACAGGTGTAAACAAACACATTGATTCAGTTGTGAAAAGTCATTGGGCTGCTTCCAGGTCTGTCAGACACAGAAAATCAAACTCACTATCTGTCAGTATATCATATATTAAAGGTCCTTTGTTTGTGAGGGAACGGACATTAAGTAATCCAGTTGAAAGCTAACAAGGGCAAACCTAGCAGGAGCGAAAACCTGCGCACTAGCCGTCTGTGGGGCACGAGCAATCAGCCGCAGATTTTGAAGAGTCACAGTAAGTCCTCTACAGTAAGGAGAGGAGAATCAGCGAGGGTGTATTAATACGAGGAGATATTCCTTCTTATAGGGTTGCTTGGGAGGACTGTAATGGCACACAGCAGGGGGCGCAACTACTACCGCCATTGATTCTGGTATGGGGGGTACCAGAAATGGGGCGTTCCGATGATGTGCTCAGTCAGTTGTTTCTAATACGGCGTGGGGCATGACGAACAGCATACAGCACATTAGCAGCAAGTAGACGCGAGCCCATGTGGTTTGGGTGAAATCCGTGTGGCTTAAAAAGAGTTTCTTTGTGCCAAAACAGCATTAAAAATGGTAGCATTAAAAAATCTGATATTTCTTGTTATGGAGTCACCAATGATGAGGGTGGTCGGAGAAAACAGCGGGTGAGGCTGAGCGAAGCCTGGTTGCTCCTGGTTTGGGCTGACTCCCCGCAACCATTTACCAGCCGGCCGTGAAGAGGGTGATCTCACCCTGGAGTAACAGCCAGCTGCCACTAAACCTGGGGCGTCCGAGCGGGAAGACGCTCCTTAACGCCTTGACTCAGCGTCCTTCAGAAGCCTGTGTCAGGCAACAGAGGACCTGCCGCCCTTGCCCATTGGTTGCTGGGCAGGCCGCACAGACACACGGTCACCAACCTCATCAGAGGCAACAACCATTCCGCCAGTCACAGGCCAGATAGGCCTGGGCTCCGATGATGAGACGTCACCGCGTCAGGCAGCAGCGGCATCCCGTGTCCGGGCAGAACATCAGCAGCAGCAGCAGCACCTCCACCTGAGACGATTCCCGATGTCTGGTGAGCACCAGCTGGAGGAACAACCCCGGCCATCATGTCCCCCACAGCAGGACCAGTAGCAGCACTTCCACCGGAGATGATCCCCGATATTCAGCAGGCATCAGCAGCCGGCAGTGCTACCCTGGCCACCTGGTCCCCCACAGGCAGCGCCCGTCGGGCAACCAATGGATTAGCCGGGCCATCCCTCACTGCAGGTGGCGGAGATGCCAGGTCATCGTCCACGATGGATATCTCATGTGTCTGGGCATCATGAGGGTCGACAGTGGAGAGGGCTGCGTACCAATTAGAGAGGCATAAGGGAAGTAAGTCTACATTTATCCTGGAGCGCTTCTTACCGCCAGGCATGGAGGAGATGGATTGGTGTGCTGGATCCCAGAGGACAGTGTCTTGGATGGCTGCAGTGAGTGTTGAAATCCGCCTTGATTGATCGGCAGCCAGGTCAGAGAAGCTGGATACTATTTTTTCTTTTTCACAGAGTTGTTCAGAGTAGTTGGAAAGGAGTATTTCTTTCTTCCGAAGCTCCTCTGAAAGTCTACGGACATCTTCAGTAAGGTAGGCAATCCTTTTGGTGGCTCTTTTCAGGAGTATATTATCACTGGGTGATGTTACCATGATTATAAGAGACCAGGCTGTATATGATAGGAGGCACTGAAGGCATCAGTGAAGCTTTGGAGTGTATGCCGGCCTTCACTCTCGCTCTGCCGCTCTCGCTCTGTTGCGGTGAGAGATCATTAGCAGGGCAGGTGAATTCCATGCCAAAACTTGTCCAGGAAGAGACAAAGAAGGCCACACATTTTGGAACACTCTATAAGGAACTGGAAGGACTCAAACAGAAGTGACTGGGTTGCCATCATACCCTGCCATTGTTGAGTGAAGTCCTATTCTGGGAGCTGAACAACTGGTGAAGAAGTAGGGGCCGGATGACGAGCAGCTTTGATGGCTTGAATGGCCTGGGCAACCCATAGCTCTCCTTTTGACAGTTGATTCATGTTCTCCTAATAGTGCTGTTGATGTAGATAGCAGCCCAGAGGAGGTCAGTTTCTATTGGCTCAGATGTCATCTCAGTTATGCTGTTATGACCACAGACCTGAGATCAAATAAAAGTCCCTATTCATCAGTTAGGCTGTGCTAAATGCTATGTGTGTTGTTCATACTTCATTCAACACACATAGCACCAGAGTGCAGAGTACTTAGACAAGGCATTAGACATGTGGCGTTTAGAGATTCAGACATGGCTGTTGTCATGTGACCAATGACAGCGGGTACAGTATTCTAACAGTGTCACAAATTTAGTCTCACATGCTGCTGCTATAATGTCTACTAATCAGCCAATAAAAAACAGCATGGGCTTGATTCTGGCTGATTGGTTACCACTGTAGCAGTCCAGAGAAATAACACAGTTGATGGTGTTTTATTCAGATAAATATGAGAAATTTGTATAGGCTGTCTTGTGATAGTTTGCTTGTTCTTCTACATTTCTTTCCAGTAGAGCATGGCCCTCACTATCATGGATCTCATTATCACATCAAACTGCTTAATGATGAAACGAATTGTGCTTTCACTCCTATGTGTAGTTCTTCATAACTTAAATATAATCAGTAGAGTAGATACAGGTCTGTAATTTGATAACTCACACAGTAATTTTATAACTCACACAGTTAATTACTTTTGGTAAATAATCAATTTATAAATAACCAGGTTATTATTGCCCAGTTATTACTGGTAAAACATCTTTAAGTAACCTTGTAGAAACTGAATTCAGTGTGCAGGTTAACAATTTTAATGAGAGGATAATTGTAGTGTGGTCTGTCTGTTGAATTGGATAGAAGGAAATCATCCTCTCTGCTGCAACAATATTTACATCAGCATCTGTATCAGTTGTTTTAGGCACCAGACATGGTAAAGTATAACTTATTGTTTGATTGTCTTGACAAACTGCTTTGATTTTATTGTTAAAGTCCTTAAAACATCACTGCTATAGACCTCAGGTATCTGAGGTTCTGGACCTACCTAGTTTAGAAATTGTGCTGAATAGAGATGTAGGAATTGTTTGGTCAAACTCAATGAGAGTCAACTCAATGTTTGTCTGAGCGGGCCACAGTAAGTGCTCTATCTATAACCTGTGACATTATCTATAGTAGACTGAAGAGTGCTCTCAAAGCATTCACTTTGGTTTTCTAACCATATGGAGAGCCAGTTGAGGTTGAGCTTTAAAAAACAAAAAGCTCTGGCAGATGTTATTATATGACTGATATAAAAGCAAGGAAGTGCAATAACACTATGGTTAAAATTAAGCTCGTAATCAGGTAGTGAACAGAGATTACAGTGGTTTGTAGATGAATAGTTATGTTATTTATATTAACACTAGGGATTAAAATTAAATCAAGTATGTGACTGCAGTCGTGAGAAGGCCTCATTACATTTTGAGTAAAACCTACAGAATCGAGAAGTGAAGCAAGGGCAGATATCAGTGGATCGTGTTCTTTTTCAATTTGGACCACCAACAATTATTACTTTATCACTACAGACTGCTAGGTTTGCTAAATTGTTCCTGTGCCTCCCCCTCTACCACATTGTCTAGGGTTGTGTATAGTTGTAGCCTATGGGGGTATAACCAGCAAAAACAGTCAGCAGAGCATTCAGAGCTGAATAACAGACAGAAGAATAGTCCAGTGAACAGGTAAGAAAATACAAAACATGATACAGTCAGAGACCAACAGATCCAAATCACCAGGCAAAAAGATAAATACAAAAGAACAAACATTTATACTTTACTATGTGACTGTGTACAAAGTGCTGGAAAATGCTGGAAACCATGGCCTGTTTATACCGGAAGTAAAGCTGGAACTTCAGTAATCCTGATCTACAGTGGTGCTTGTTTGTGAACCCTTTAGAATTTTCTACATTTCTGCATAAATATGACCTGAAATATCAACAGATTTTCACACAAGTCCTCAAAGTGGATAAAGAGATAAATGAGACAAAAATATTTCATTTGGTCATTTCAGGAAAATGATACAATATTACATATGTCAGTAGCAAAAGTATGTGTACCTCTAGGATTAGCAGGTAATTTGAAGGTGATATTAGAGTCAGATGTTGTCAATCAATGTGACAATCAGGTGTGAGTGGGTCAACTCTGTTGAACTGGATTTTAGTGTGATGGTCCTGGAGATGATGGTGCCAATATAGATTGACTGAGGCCTCTCAGTCAAAAAGCACCATCACGTCTACTGCCTTTGTAACCTGTACTCTGTTGTATGTTGCACCTTGGTTGTTACATATTGGTCTAGGGTCAAAAGCGGTAACAAAGAACAGGGCCAAAGCAACAGCTGTGAGAATGCCAGCTCAATCTTAGAAGCCCTCCCATCTTCCACACAATAGGATCTGCCACCCTTTTTAACTCCCGCAATTAGATAATCTGCCAATTAAGTGAAAGGAAATCAATGATGTCACAGCCAACCAGCAATACACAAACAGGGAAAAGGGGGAAGACAAAGAGACAAAAACCCACTACTGGACATCCATGGAGAAATGGTTTAATCTCAATATGTACATGAGAAATGGTTTCATCTCAATATGTACATGTACACAGCTGCTGATGACAGTAAAGTAACCTTAAAACCTGGCCTGTAAGGAGGAATGGACTAAATTCCTCCAACCAGTTATTGCTGCAAAAGGGGGTCACACCAGATTCTGGAAAGAAAGGCTCACATACTTTAGCCTCTGACAGATTTGTAATATTGGATCATTTTCCTCAATAAATGAATGACCAAGTTAAATGTTTTTGGCTCATTTATTTAACTGAGTTCTCTTTATCTGCCTTGAGGACTTCCGATGAGAAATCTGATGATGTTTTAGGTCATATTTATGCAGAAATGTAGACAATTCTAAAGGGTTTGCAAACTTTTAAGCACCACTGTAGATCAGGATCATCTGAATTCCAGCTTCACTTCCTGTATAAGCAGGCCATGGTTTCCAGCATTTTCCAGCACCAGTGTAGTAATCAAGAGTCTTTCTGAATCTCTGGGGTGGCTGTCTGGAGCAGGTTGTATGGTTGAGGGGAAGTGTCACGAATTGAGAGGCCAACCATTAGACCAACGTAACGTGGGGGATGAATCCAATCGCGGAGTAACACGACAGAGTAGGTAGTCCATGCACTTTAATCTGCGGAATCTGCATTCTCACTCACACACAGGGAAAGGTATGAAACCAGAGTACTCAGAGTCTTGAAGTGAAGGTCTGGCAGGGTACAAGGTGAAGACTCAGTGACAGAGCAATGGCTACCTCCATGCCTTGGCTTTTATACCATGTGACACGCTTCACTTCCAGTTCCTCTTGCGCATCACGTGACCCATGTGTGTGACAGGTAAAGACATTCCATATAATTCAAGATGGCCTCAACTCTGTTCAACTCTCTGTAAGTACTTGCGCATAGCACTTGTATTGTCTGTATGTGTTATGAAAGACAAACCCTGCAAAGTTCTATGATATTGGATGAGAAACTTGTCTTTGTTGAAACACTAACATTTAAACACATAAATGTGTATTGGCAAGACAAGCCCTAGCCCTGGTATAAAATACTCAAAATAATGAGTAACAGGCAGATAGAAGGGGAAACTGAAGGACAAAAGAAAAAGTGAGGACATGTCACTAATAGAATGAGGACATATGCTCACATGCCCTCATACAAACACACACATGCTATCCAGCTGAGCAAAGTTAAGACAAGAACAAACCTAACACCTTTACTAGAATGTTGTCTTTCAATTCTTTTTGCATTCTGTTGTTGTTTTTTTTAGTAATTGCATGTAGTTTTAGGAGTATTGCTACCCTGTCCTAAGAACTTAAAAGCAACTTGTTTAACCATCTAAAATTAAGCAAGTTCCTGGGGTAGCTTTCTATCATTATGAATGTTAAGTCACTTGATTTGCAGCAGACACAGGCATCAAACCCATGTCGCACCTGGTGAGGGAAAGGGGAAAAAAGGAGTGAGGGAATGAGGGAAATTGAATGAGGGAGTGAGACAGGAATGGAGTGAGGAGAGTAAGTATAGAAGTAGAGAATAAAATAAAGCTAAGAAGAGCAAAAATGACTGGAGGGCAACAAAAAGAAAAGGCAAAGAACAAGACAAGAATAATGATAACTTACAGAAGCCACAGAGTTTAAACCAAAGTGAGTGCACATAGTAACGCAAAGAAGAGGTTTTGACATGGAAAAGGCTAACAAGGAGGAAGAAAGCTTCAAGGAGGTCCCAGGCAAGGTCAGAAGAAAACTCGCAAGGTAGGAATGCAACAGAAATGGGAACTACACAGGAGGGAGCTGAACTCATAGCTGAGCGATAGTGCTAGGTGCAAGTGATGCTTAAATAATGTGACTAATGAGGTCAATCAGTGCTGAGAGGTGACACGTATTGGAAAAGAAGGAACAGGAAAGAAGAAATACCAGGTGGTGGCCTGGGGTACTACAACCTGGGACGTAACAGTGTGAGGTTGTATTTTCATCTATTATTCTGCTCCTAAATGGAGCATGTACAAATGTATGTTTTACTTTTTGGACAATAAAATATACACGTATGTATAGTCCTACAGTCCTAGTTGTTGTGTAGCTCTAGTACGTGCTGATAAATGTGGAGAGTAACCACTGTTGGAATCCACAATGATGTTTCTGAGCCAGCACAAGAGAAAGCAACAGAAACCTTAAAGCCAGGTCAGGAGCCTCTTATTATCAATGGAAAGTCTCCCACATTAGAATGGACTAGGCATGTGTTAACACGACTATTGATCAGAAAAGGCCAATTTGAATGGTTCTTATTTCTCTGTTCATTAAAGAGATGAGAGAAAAGCCAGGGCGTGACTCCAGGCCACAAGTAAGCCCTTGTTGTCCAGTGTGCCTGCATGGAGATTACCTGTACTTATCTTCTAATGATTGTTACAGGGCACCATCCTACAGTTACCACTACACACCAGTTGCCATATTTGTTTTGCCACACTGCAGCTGTCCTCATTAGGGTGAATAATCCAGCTAAATAAATCACATTACCTTGCCTCCACGCAACATGCAGCTCTAAAGCACAGATCTGGGTAATAGAATTCATTTAGAGTCTCTCTGCTCATGCTGTTAAGGGGTTCTTGTCTTCCTGAGCTAAGGGGTGATATGTCTTTGGGGACTGTGAGAAAGGAGTGCTTTATAGTTCATGGCAAGGACCTATTCACTGACAACAAGTTTCAAACAATGTTTTAGACCAGACTCATGGCTGGAAGAACAGAAGCTAAAATAAGTTTGATCACCATCCTTCATTTCATGGAGTGGAGTGCAACTAAAACCATTATGATGAAATGTAAATATCTTGCATTGGTCTTTCTCTGCTTTCTTATCCACAGTTATTTCCAAACACAGGACCACGACCAGGTGGAACCAGGCTTACCATCATTGGAGAAAATCTGGGTCTGCATTTCAGAGATATCCAGAATGGGGTCAGGCTGGGGAAAGTGCCATGCATTCCTATTGAAGAAGAGTATGTTAGTGCAGAGAGGTAGGCTTCATATTAACTTATTTTATCTTTATTTTTACTGTCTCTACTTTAATAACTTCTTTGGGCTGTTGCTGCATTAATTTCAATATAAAAAGAACATAAACAAAAATACCCAGTTACACAACCAGACAAAAGGTGGCAGTCTCTAAATGTACCGATAGTGAGATAGTATATTTTCATATCCAGTGCAAAGTGTCCCCAACTGATAAATGAACTGATTAATTGCTAACAAATTATCGATAAATGTGTAATAGGCTTTCTTTGTTTTCCAGAATTGTGTGCCAGCTCAGTGATGCCACAGGGTATCGTGTGCAAGAAGCCCAGGTAGAGGTGTGCGTGATGGACTGCCTGGCAGACTATAGGGCACTGTCACCTCGAGCCTTTACCTTTGTGGTAAGCAGCTCATAATCTGTCACTGGTAATCAAAAAAGGCAGGAAATCCATATTAAGGAGTTATGCCTTATCACTAGAATCAGTTTAGTATCAGGTGCTGCATTGCTTAATGGGATTTGAAGAAATTAAATCAACTATTTACATTCTTCACATAAACCACAAAGAGGTTTCTTACTGTTTGTGTTTTACAGGTGATGTTATTGTTAGGTAAGATTATCTACTGTTTGAGCTTTCGTAAATCAAGCTAAATTCTAACTGTTCATCACTGGTAAACAGCTGCTTGTACTGTACATAGTGGCAACTATGTGAAAAGTGACCGCTTTTCAGAGCATACAGGAGCTGTAGGTGCAGGACTGAAACAGTTGGTGTTTAGTACACAAGACATATTGCGTGTTTGTCATGTTTCAAACCACTTCGTTTCACATTGGTTTACTTTGACATACATCTCCTGATGCATTAACTTGGATACATCATCAGTGTTGTATCCTGGTGTCACTGGGTGTTTCGTGTCTTACAACAGACACTCTCTGCCAGGTGACCCAACCAGGGTTGATCAAGCCCTGGCCTGTGTCCAAGTGGCTTACTACGGCCCCCACTTACCCCTTCTTTTACGCCAGAGCCATCGGGATGTCCTCTCCAGTGCCTCCATGTTATTCCTGATGGCTCTCCTCCTACTTTGCCCCGTAATACCCAGGGTTCCATAGGCCTTGCTGAGGGAATGGCCTCCAACCCCACAACAGCCCACCTCCAATGGCATACTCCTAGTTCTCCACGCATTCCTGCGACATTCCTCCACCAGCTCCTGATATTTTAACCTCTTCCTCTCATGCGCCTCCTCCATTCTCTCCTCCCAAGGCACGGTCAGCTCCAAAAGAATCAACTGTCACATGGCATCCTGGTCTCAAATGCCACGCGACATTTGATTCTTTTGGAGCTGACCGTGCCTTGGAGCGCAGTTTTGATGTTCACCTGTCTCAACAGTTGGGATCAACCCATAACCCACTGATCCTCTTGGTTGACCCACGCCTCAGTACCAGTTCAAGTCAGCTTATTAGAACATTTTGCATGTATGAAGAGTGACAAAGTAGCCTTCCATCTAGCTTTCAGAAATTTGGACTTTGTAATTTTGCAATCTTTAAATACATTTGAAGGTTTATCTGTAATGGCTGTTCAAGTTATTATCTATTATTCTGCATACAATTAAACATTAAACTTGATGCCCTCACAAAGCTGTCAATGCATTATTTGCATCTTTTTTTAGAGGAGCAACATCATGCGTCAAGAATCAAGATTAAGCATATGTACTGTAGAGTGCAGAGTGCTATTTTGCTGTTGATACATTAACAGATGACAGGTTAGATACAGTGAGATAATGAGTAGAGTTCTAATGAATTGCGTTTGTGTAGAAGCTCCTCCTGAGCTGCTCTGTCCTGGCCATGATACTCCTGAAGCATCAGTAAAATTTCAGTGGTTCAGAAAGACAGTTAGTGGTGTCAGCTTGGTCAGGATTTAGAAGGGGATGCATGCTCTAAAAAGTTTGGGAACCGATTACAAATATAAAGGGTTTGGCTTTAAGTTATTCTACATCCATGTAACACTATTGCTTGAGTGTAATCTTAATGTTGCAACTAATGAGGTAACTAAAACATTGACATAAGTGATTTGACAAACAAAAACTCATTGTATAATTGTTCACAACCTTCAGGATACTTTTCAATGCAAGAAGGGATTCTTGTTTATATCTTAAATTTAGCTAAGTCAGTACTATCAGGAGTTTTGTGCAAATTATCAGGAGTTTTGTACTATTTTTGATGATGACTTGGACATACATTTGACTTTATTTAGTACATGTTTTTTGTGCCTGTTCTCCACTCCAGACCCCGTCCTTTACTCGCGTGCAGCCTTCTCATGGACCTCTCTCTGGGGGCACTAGAATCACAATTGAAGGCAACCATCTAAATGCTGGCAGCTCAGTGGCTGTAAACATAGGTCGCCATACCTGTCGCTTTGAGAAGTGAGTGCCTATTTGCTGGTTTCTATTTTCAGTTTTTGATTGGGCTTATTTTTGTTCTGTCTACTCAGTTTGCATCAGCTCTAGTCAGTGTTCAGTGTGTGTATCTATCCATTATCCATCCAGTTATTTTTCAGCTGAGTTATTTTGAGATTTTTTACATTTTTAATAGTATTCAAAAGTTATGTAATTATATACAGAAATAGGTAATGAATTATTGATAACAGTAACATTTGTTTTTTAATGATTCATTAACATCTTCCAATCTGAACATGGCAAACATTTAAAACATGAACATGGTATAAAGTTTAGAATAAGTACTTCCATCTATGTTTGCTTCACAGAGTTGCGAGAGACATTATTTTTGAATTTCACTAGCAATTTTTCTTCTTGGACAAATTTTGTATTGACACATTTTAATTTACCTTTTTTGTTTACATTCACACCTGTGAAAATAGCTAAATATTGCATTTGTAATAATATACTTGATATAGGCACGTTTGTGTGTGTGTTTTATTGGTGTCAATTGTTACTGTTGACTATTTACATTTACATTTACGGCATTTAGCAGACGCTTTTATCCAAAGCGACTTCCATTCCCTAACTACAGGGGACAGTCTCCCTGGAGCAACTTGTGGTTAAGGGTCTTGTTCAGGAACCCAGTGGTGGTGTGCTGAAGGTAGGATTCGAACCCATGACCTCTTGGTCTAGAAACAAGTATCCTACCCACAAGGCCACCACCATTTCAAGAGTGGAACGGCTCTGTATGGCAGAATGAAGAAAAACATTGCTTTAGTGCCAAGTCCCTGACAAAAATGAGCAAGGGAAGATTGCTTCAGCTCTCACTGGCTGATCTGTCAACCACATCTGCACCATATCTAGTGTTGTATACAGGAGGGAGAGAGACACTTTGGCTAGGGACTGCTTCCAATCAGTGCTTTTGTAAAGCTTTGGTTTGGGATGCTGAAAAGTGTTAAGGTGTTTGTATGTGTGTATGTAAAAAATCCTCCTCACAAATTCAGAAAAAAGCTCAACACATTAAAGAGCATTTTAAGATAAGGAGAATAAAAAACAGTGAAAAATTGTCTCTCTAAAAGACAGACAACACACTCCTTGGAAACAGTAGGATTAAGAACAGGGATACAATACAAGAATTTACAGCAACAGCCCCAAAATAAATTCACCAATTTTGGAGCAAAGATGCAGCCTCAAAGTTGGAGCAAAGTATGTTCAACAGTAGCTCAACGGCAAGGGAATGTAACATTCCAGACAACACACAGCCTGACCGGATCACCCAATCAACCTTGAAGGGAGTACACCGCCGTTGATTTTCAGTACACTGTTTCGGTAAAAAATCTAAATCATGCCAGTGAAAGGAGGGCCAAAACCAGGGTACCTCCTTCAAGAGTGCACCACAAAAATGCGTGAGGAACATGATCAAAAGCCTTTTCCTGATATAAAGAGACAAGGCCAAGGACCATGCTTGGAGTGTTAGAAACTCCTCTGCTGCAAAGTCAACCTATTCCTGCCAACCTACCAAATAACAGCCACCTTACTGTCTTCACCGGCCCAGCCGCACTCGGCCTTGCCTCGGCGCTATCCTCCCAATACTGGTTGCAGCCATTAAAGCCAACAACCCCAAACTCTCTGACTTTAAGTGAAAGTGACTATACTGTCATACGTGAACACACCACAGCACACAGCCATTCCTCTGCATTTAACCCATTCACCAAGTGAAGCAGCAGGCAGCCAGAAACAGAGCACCCAGGGAGCAGTGTGTGGGGACCTTGCTCAGGGTACCTCAGAGGTGCTTTGCAGTATTGGGAATCGAACCCACAACTTCCTGAGCACAAACACCCTAACCAAACAAACACCCTGGTTGTTTAGGTTTGTTTAGTTGGTGGGAGCCTTACTGTGGCTCCCACCAGCTAAACAAACCTAAACAACCAGAAGAAAAGAGGGATAGAAAAAAATATATAAAGCACCAGCACTGCCCTCACTCACTCACACATGTCATCATCCAATTACTTCTTACAGAGAGAGAAAGAGAGAGAATCCCAAAAAATCTACATATGGTGACATTGGTGCTCCGATTTTATTCAGTCATTAGACACTTAAAGATTTTTATATCTGAATGGTGTTTTGATGCCTTTTGCTGGTTTTTGTGAGCTGATCTCCAACCCCTTCTTTTGGTTTGAGTTTTGGAATCCTGTTGTGACCCCTGGCTGAACAGTTCTCTGTCTCGTGCTCTCCATCATTTTAATTCATAATTTTATGTATAATTTAACAACTAAATCATCTGTAATCTGTATATTTTAAATTCAAAATTATATATATTTATTATATATATTTAGGTATTTAGGTATTAAAAATATGGTGTGATATTTTGGCACCATAGAAAGATTAATTATCAGTAGAATGAATACGAGTTTGTCTGATGCTGTCCTCTGATTTGCAGTCATTTTAGTGTTTGTCACACTGTCATCATTTCCTCAGACGGAGCTCTGAAGAGATAGTTTGTGTGACCCCAACTGGAGTGATCCCAGGAAGTACTCCAGTGATGGTGGACATTGATGCTGTAGAGTTAAGAAACCCTGAAGTGAAATTCGACTACACAGAAGACCCGACTGTCCTGCACATAGACCCAGAATGGAGCATTGCCAGGTACACTGGTACACACTCTTCCCATCCTTCTTCCTCAGCTGAGAAAACATTGCCTTGTGTTATCTGCAATAGTACTATGGAGATTAAATAAATATGTTTTATTATTGTATTTATTAGCAAGTGTCTTTGTTCTGATAGTTATTATTGTACATCTTTCCCACTTGTATAAATACATTTGTGAGACAGCATTTTGAAATCCTCTTGGGAGGAATGTTTTTTAACATGTCTGGTCTGTCATCATTACCTGAGAAGCAGTGACTTGGCCAGTAAGTCAGGTGGGACTTTTCACCTAGTGTTACTGTTCCTTTGTGTTAAGGACTGTTCTTTAAAAGCCTGGAGCGTACTCACTCTCCCTCCTTCCCTCTCTCCCTCTCTTCTTCTCTCACTTTCTCACTGCATTTGCCTGCATATCTCCATTATCCCAGAAACTGCTGGAAATTCTAGAAGATTGTTTTCCTCTGTTGACCAACTAATTAACATTGCCCCCACCCCTCTGCAGTCCTCTGCATCAATATTTGAATAAAGTTGCAGGTTTAAACCGTACTTTATACCATTCTGTCAGTCGTAAAGGAATCATTGTGAAATGGAAGCATCTGTGAGTTGAGAGGTTTCATGAGATGGGTTTCCATGGCCTAGCTGCTGTACAGATAGTCTCATCACTATGCCCAATGCAAAGCGTCGGCTGGAGTGGTATACATTCCCTGGAGTGATGAACCATATGTCACTATCTATATATCTATAGATTCTCTGTCTAGATCATTCCTTTTATCACACACACTATGGTTAAAACTAGAACCAAGGACAAGCAAAAAACTGAGTTGTGTGTGGAATTAGTGGGTTATTAGTGGACTGAATTCTTCCCAGTGGAGCACACTGATGTGTCTCGGTAAGGAGCCTAACAGCTTCAGTGAGCTGGATGGAGTGTAAGGGACTGATTGAGAGTGCAACGCAGCTTGAAAACAATATTGAAACATTGCATCAAATACATGAACGTGAGCAATTCATTAACTATGTAAAAGTTACTGTAGGAAGGTGCCACACCACCAAAAGCTAATATACAGACAAATACTTTTTTGTACAGCATTTCTTCAATTAAAGAGCATCCAGTCATTTACCAGGCTGACACTTTCCTAATGCCACTAGTGGCTCCAAAACCAGACGTCCTTAGGTATGCTTCTAACTGGCAGAGCAATGTAAAGGGTAAAACATCAACATCAGTCAGGACAGAGTGATGTCTGCCACAGCCGCAAATCCAGTAAATCAGTCATCAAATAAAGTAGCACCCACGCTTACCCCACCATCTTAACCCTCATTGCAAAACAGATGTGAACCACTGACTCAACAAAATGTTATAATAGCATAATAACTACATTCAACCCAGGGAAGTTGAACACCCCACAACCATTTAGACAAACCAAAACCAAAGAAATAGAACCTGTCACGTCAGGGGTGCACGGGAAGTGAGGCGAAGGTGCATGGGAAGTGAGGCACAAATACAGGATCCAGTAGATGTTTTTTTAGTACAAAAAGACACAGACTCTACACTACGAAAACAAAAAGGCACAATGACCTAACAGAAAAACACCCAACAGCAGATACACAAGGAAGGGGTCATGTGCAGGAAACATTCAGGGTAATTGTGATGGTTGACCAGCAAACTAAGACTAAAACTCAAAGAACTTAAATACAAAACACACTCTGACAAGAACCAGTCATAAAACACAATCACTTAAACTAAAACACAGGACAGCTGACAACATGACCACAGACACAAACATACATCTATAGGTTCAAAATAAAAGTCCCAAATAAAACCCCAGCCCTAACAAACAAACACTATTACACAGAGGGCTAGAAGAAACATTGCTAATTCCACACCAGATATGTGCGACATTATTCTGATTGCGGATTATATAACCAAGTGTGTATAATGGCAAGGACTGTAAAGTTGCAGGTTCAAACCCCACTTTCTACCACTGCATCCTTGAGCATGACACTTAACCATCAGCTGCTCCAGGGGGAGTGTCCCTGTGAATAATGATTGTCCCTCTGGATAAGGACGTCTGCCAAAGGCCATACATGTAAATGTAAATAACTTGCTCTTCAAGAACAAAATAATTTCAACAAGAACCAACATTGCTACTAATGTAAACTCTGATGAAAACTCTCTTGGAAATCATGTAGCTTGGACATATGACATCTGTTTTGGGGTTGCACAAGGAGCAAGTTATTCCCACTATACATACTGCTGTCTTATTGGTCATTCGTTTATTGCTCAGTTAAACAAGGGAAAAAATCATTCCTATTAGTTAAAGAAAAAAGAAAATTTATGTTTAATAATCGGGGGAAGTTAACTCCCTGGATTATTTCTAAGATTACTATTTATAAATAAAAATGCGCTGAAAAACTGGTGCATGCCTTTATTTCAAGCAGACTCAATTACTGTAATGCTCTTGACCTCTCAAAAACACAGAGAGACCACAGTTCATTCAAATCTCTGTAGCTTTTCTATGAATCAGGCTTAAGAGGAGAGAGCACATCATACCACTTTCAGCTGCTCTGCACTTGCTTCCACCTTTATAATGATTTTAAGGTCCTCCTCCTTATATACATACAAAACCATTAATGGACTAGGACCAAGCTACATTACTAACTCCCTTGTTACCTATTTGTCCAACACATTCCACTTCAACATCTTGGTGCCAAATACCACAACATGCCTGCAGAGGTCTTGTGAAGTATATGCCTTAAGTAGTCAGACCGGTTCTGGCAAAGGCGTAAATTTGTACTGAACATTGGGGGGGTCAAGATCTCTGTCTAAATAAATAAATATATAAATACATTTGTTTTAAACACCACAGGATCACTGGCATTTTTGCTTGTCAGCTCTCCGCTGCTGTTTTGCCAGATAGCAAAAATACCACATGGTGACATGGTTAAACTCTGCTTATTTATGTATGTATTCAATCATTTACTTTTGTAAAAGTCAGGCTACTTTGGTATTCCTGTATTACAAATACATTGTGATACTTTTACAGTAATTTACTTCCTGTAATTCCTATTGTGTTTAAGCACTAGCTTGCAAGACCATGGCAGCTTCCACTCAATTGATTTTGTGTGTGTCCAATATCTATGAAAAAAATCAAAAACTTTAAAGATTAATCAAATGCATCTCATTTGAGTATAGCTTGCACCTCTATTCTGAACATGGCAAACTGATTTCACATATTGGTGGGCATCACCAGTTCAAACTAGCAAAATCCAAACAAACCACATATTGTAAACCACATATGTACAACATATTAGTCTACAATTTAACACATATATCATACAATGACAAATATTTGACTAAAATTAACAGGATGTCATACTGGTGTCAATTCTGCCAGCAACAGACTATAGATATTTTTGGGCAATTCAGATAAAAGCACCAAAAACCTGTTCTCGTCTCAGTGTAAATGAAATGAACTGTATACACACTGACTTCTTAGTTAAGAGGTCCAATTTGTCCTGATGGATGTGACACACTGCAACATGGTTCAGCCTCTGC